>CM040120.1:332076554-332613176 GCA_022559845.1 Amorphophallus konjac | reverse complement strand
CTGAGTTGATACGTGGACAAACGGGCTTCGGCTTAGTGTCAGCTCAGAGATATGGATTCTTGACCAGACCTAAATAGCTTAGCAATATTATCCTTGATTATTTTCTATTTTTTAATTTATTTTAACCTTTTCTTTTAGCCCAGCATGCATCATGTAGGACTTTGAGTTTCATGCTGAAAATCTTCATATTATGGCAATAATGAAGTTCACTCGCTCTTGATTGAATTGACATGAGATATTCCACTTTAAATCAAGTACTTCGTTCTGTTTGAGGCCGTTCAGGCTGATTCCTTGAAAGTGTTCCTTTTGTTGGATCTTTATCCCAATTCTCTTTACTTTTCTGCAAAATTTACCTTGGTTGCAGCACGTCCACATTGGCTGGTAATCGCTCTCCAATGGTCTTTCCCTGTCGTGCCCACGCGCACACCCTTTATTACTTAGTTTAACCTCCTTTTATCCAACAAATCGATTGTTTCCTTGGAACCACTCAGAGTTGTTTCATTCAGAATCTTGGAAAGATTTCCAATGCTTAGTGTCTGAGGCGTGTCACATCACACCTTGGCGTCTCCTTGTCAGTTCGTTCCACTTCATTCCTTTCATTACACTTCGCTCCATTTCCGTCTCACTCCCTTGCAAAGCAGACGCCAAGGCGGGGCAGCTGTAGACACGCCAAAATTGACGTTTTGTTGATCAAATCTCATGTTATTATATAAATGCCCCAAGTGGACTTCAATATTCCTATAACATAAAGTTTTTCTATTTTTGTGAGTTTTTCTGTATTTTTCCTGTATTTTTGTGAGTCACGACTTGATTAAGGGCGTTAATTTCACAAATAACGACCTGTTGTAGGGCGTTTTCAAAGAAAGGACGACCGTATATGAGGGCGTCAATTCCTGGTGTTATCCCTTAATTTCTGGAATTATCTATTTTCAAAATAAAAGGCATTTTGTGAGTAACGCCTTTCCTCAGGGCGTGATTTTAATTAACGCCGTTATCTCAGGCGTGTTATCTCAGTTTCCAAACGGAGGAAGTTTTCATTTCCAAAATTAAATCCAGGAAGAAACGCCCTTTCCTAGGTCGTGTTTCAAGAAACGTCTCTGTGAAGGTCGTCAATTCATAAAAAGACGCCCTGATGCAAGGCGTGTTTCACTCCAGAGTCCTTCTTTTCCCCATCTTTCCCTCACAGTTCCCTACTATCTTGGACTCTTGCCCGATCTTAATCCTTCCTTGGATGCCTCATTACCCGTTCTTATCAATTCCCTTGTTTGATCACATCCGATTGACACTATAAAAGAAAATCTGGTTTGATCGTGTAAAAGGTTAACAACAACAACAACTCAAAAGGTTGAAGATTTTTAAGTATTCAAGCGCGCAGAGCTTCCTCCTTCGAGCATTGATTTTCTTCATCCCTCTGCATCCGTCCAGCGTTTTCCTGGTTCCCTTTACTCTCGTCAGGGAGAGCAGGGCGATATATATATATAGCTTGTTTGTTGTTCATCATATTCTTGTCATCATCACTATCTCCTGTCGTCAGTTCTTTTACTGCATCTAGCATATTAGCTCCTTCCCTAGTTCTCTGCTAGGGGTTTTAAAAAGAAAACAAAAAAGAAGGTGCGCATGTTGATGTCTTTTCATCATTTTTATGTTGGTTCTTGACTGATACTACTGCACTTTGGCTGATCCCCTTTCTTTTGCTTGTCTTTCATTGTCTTTCTTACAAGGTAATCAATCAAGAAAACCCACTTCGTCGGCCGGCCGATTGGAGTTGGAGGAGGAGATCCACATTCATCCCGCATCCCATCTTTCACCATGTACATGCGATCTTATTCTTTTTTTATTGAGGTAAACCCTCTGGCGATCACACACTCCCCTTGTGCACCTCGTGCATTGTTTCATCTCCACCATTATTTAATGTTTCCCTTTTCCCTTCCTTTTTAACCTTTTCCTCAAAAGTGTGGATTTTAAAAGGAATCCACAGGGGCTGAGAATTTCATGGGAGAGAAGGGATTTTCTTTCCCATGTGGTCAAATGACCAAATTAAATAAAAAATACAACATGGGATAAACTATATTATAAGGGGGAAGCATCTTGGACTTTAAGGGTTGGAATATTGGACTTTTTAATCTAATTGTCCCCTTGAATGGTCAAGCCATCTAGAAGCTCACCTTGGACCTTTGACTGGCCCCACATGGGCCCTAAGGCTTAGGTGGACCAATAGGAAAGGAGATGGGGGCCCCTTACTGGTCCTACTAGACTTTTGCACAAAAACCCAAAGATCCTTAGGAAATGACACATTGGCTTATAAAGCCTTACAATTGCATACATGTTTTCCCAAGGATATAAATACAAATAAAAGGACATAAGTGCAAAATAAAAATTAGTGCTCGGTGTTGATTCCCATCAATAAATCTATGAGATTATAGTGGGATAATACCCTAGGGAGGGATTAGAATCGATCTGGCATGCTATCCAAGGCATTAACGGTGCAAACATGGACTCCAAAGCATCCTCGGTCAGAGAAAACAGAGCCCGGGATGATCTGGACTCTGCAACCAGAACGCAGTCTATCGCGCGACCGCGACCTCAAGAATGTGGTCATGCGAGAACCGCGACCTAGCCAAGAAGAACATGGCCTAAGAGCTGAGTCGACGCGCTACAGATGATGGGTCGACGAATCCACAAAAGCACTGAGAATGCAGTGTGGTGGGAGACCGTGATCTGATGATCATGGTCTGCCACCAGACCGTGACCAGAGGGGTCTGCAAGCCTTCAGATGGGTGGACATAAGAACTAGAGAATGCGGTCTTCTAGTAGACCGTGATCTGCTGATCGTGATCTACTAGAAGACTGCGACCATGAGGCCATCAGGGTTTAAGCAGGTTGACCGATCGGTCGACCGAACTAAGAATTCGGTCGACCGAACCATGCTTTAAAACAAGAAATGGGCCCGAACATGTGGCAATCAAGGAACATAGCCTCCAAGGCTTAATGGGCTTGAAGAATGACCAAGAATGGGCTCAAAATAGGCTCAAGAATGACCCCAAACAATGGATAATTCGGGACATCATAAAAGATGAATAAGAGAAAGAACTTGACTTGCAGGCTGAAAACGGGTGTCAACAGTCGGGCTATAGTCCCCACTTCCCCATTTCTCTGTAAATAGTTGAATTGTGATTGTATGTTTATTTTTTTCTGAATAGAATATGAAGTCTGGATGAATTTATGATATGAGATGCTCAACTGAATATGTGTTTATTGCTTCTCTCTCTCTACCACTATAGCCCCATGGTGGTTAGGATCAATGCCCGTTTCATTTTCCTTGTTGTCTTTCTGCTATTTAGCGTTTTCAATCCGGGCTCCAGAGATACCCGGCGTGGATATTGAAATGCCTAGAAGGGCTACAGTGAACCCCGATATGGAGGGAATATAGAAAATCTAGGTCTTTTGTTCGAGGTGACCTCTCGTGTGTAAAGCCCCATTAGACACTACGGATTCATTATGTCCTTCAGACGTGATCTCTGAGTGTCCTGAATGAAAGGGTAAAGTAAGCTCATGTTTATTGATTTCATATTCCCCAATCTCTGACTCCTCATCCCTGACCTGGCGCCTTCACTATTCGCTGAATTTATGCATGTTCAATGAACTTCAGTGATGTTTTGCCTCCTCATCTGGGGGCCAGGGGCTTGCAATTTCGCAAGCATGACCCCTGGTTGCGCCCAAATGTATCAAGGGTATGGCATATAGGAACATGTTCCTCTGTATGAAACAGAGTGTGTACGCCATCGTTTCATGAGTTTTTGCATCAATCTATTATCCACAATTGTCAGATGTTTTCCCCCGGGTCATACGAAGCTTCTGGGTTCCATGGGGCATCCTGATCGACCGAGGATGGTCCCATCCCAGCGAAATCACTCAAAGTGATCAAAGGGATTGACTCAGTGGCAGTGAGCACCGTCGGATCTGCTCTAGCTGATCTGGTGTGTTAAGCACCCGCTGGATCATTACTCCCATCATTCTAACCCTATGGCCGTCAGATCGCTTCCCCCCCTATGGCTGCCTGATCAAGGGGCATCTCCCCACTTGCCAAGCCGCCGGATCAAGGGGGACTTCCCCCATTTGTCAAGGCCGCTGGGTCAAGGGGGTATCTCCCCATTTACCATGGCCGTCGGATCAAGGGGGCATCTCCCCACTTGCCAAGCCACCGAATCAAGGGGGACCTCCCCCACTTGGCAAGGCCACCGGGTCAAGGGGCATTTCCCCATTTGTGAAGGTTGCTGGATAAGGGGGTTCTCCCAGGTGAAGGATACCGTATCACCTTTCAATTCCCGCGTTCATTCGGATTTTAGCTTCGCTTTGACTAATCCCAATTTTGACAGGGGTTTGCTGAGTCCTCACAGCATGATCCTTGATCAACCAGAGGGGTATAAGTGGACTGATTGCATTCTGCACGTTTCCAGTTGTGATCCGGCCATGGGTTACTGATGAACATTATATTCCATATTTTTGCCTGAACATATTACTGATTCATTGGCGTATGCATCTGCTTTAATCCTGTTTGTTTTCATATCTTCCGATTTTTTCGATCATCCCAGCAGTCATGGGGTTTTGCCCTTTTATTTGGCATGATCTCCAGTGGCCTCAACAGGGGGACAGTACATCAACATTCCTTCGAGGGCTCCTTGTCCACGGCCACTCATGCCAAATCATGGATAAGGGCTACTCTCCCTCTCCGAATGAACATGAACCGCCTCAGTGGCGAACAATGCCCCGATGTCCTTAGACCTGTCGACCCATGACTATACCAGTGCTCCCCTAAGCCTCCATGTATATGTCATGGTGTCGAAATGGGTCAACGCCCTTGGCAGAAGATGTTTGACAACCCTTGGGTGACACGGGTCCCCTAGTAGGCGAGCCCTCGGAGATCCGCCATCCGCTATAAGGTTTGGGCTGTCATTCTGACATGCATGTCTTTTACGGAGTCCGTCTCAGCCTACTGTGGATGGGCCTCGTATACATCTCCCCTAACATGTTCTGGGACAGGGGGAGATGCTGTCGAAATTTTCTTAGAAATCTGAGTTTCATTTCCTATTCTGCATTGTGCTTTCCCCGACTTTTCGCTTGATTTTTATCCCTTAGGGTGGTACCAGCTCTATGGCTATCCATGCCGAGTTGTGAGAGCAAGGCACCCGATAAAAGGGATAAATCAATCACAAGTGTAGTCCCCTGGCATACATCGTCCCCATGATATGAAAGCTCGTTTAAACGTTGTAGCAACCCTGATAAATGAATATTGAAATAAAAACATACATAGTACAGAAGTAATACAGACAAAATAAAGCAAATTAAAAATAACGCCTCTGAGTAAGGCGTTAATTTAAAAATAAACGCCTCTACATACGGCGTGACTAAAGAAAGGACGCCCACGCATGTGGTCGTCAACTCTCACGCGACCAAATAGGCAAGTAAAATAAACGCCCATGTCTTAGGCGTGTTTCAAAAACAAGGAACGCCCTTATACAAGACGTTTCTTAAGAAACGACCTGAACAAGGTCGTTAATTTAAGAATAAACGCCCTGACCAAAGGCGTTAATTCAGTTCGTGACCCGTTCGAACCCAGAGCTTATCCAGGGAAAGATTAACCTAATCTAGTAAGTGTCTATTAGAGTAAGGACTCTATTAGGGATATGTTACCCTCCATCAAACACTTCTTTTGTTACGACTCCTAGATCCTATAAATAGTCTTGATCGAACGAACCCTAAACCTATTTGATCGATCGTCTGCTACGGTGAGTAAAGAACTACACGTTCTTTTCTTTCTGTCATATGAAGAGTTACTGACTCTTCATCTCTTTCTCTTCTATACAGGTTAGGGAAGCCGCATATGTGAAGAACAAAGTACTGTTCTTCCTCTTTCTTCTCCTCTGATTATGTGTGATGAAGAAACTTATGACTGCAGTTCTTCTTCCATAGGATCTACAGTGAGTTGACAAAGTGAAGAACGAAGGTCCTTCATCCAGACCATACTAAGGTAGGATTTTCTCAAGTCTCGTAGCCCAAATTAAAAATAAATATAAGAAGCACCATGCATGATATATTTATACAGTTTGCATACGTTTTCTGTAAATTTTTCAAGAAATGCCCTTGAATAGGGCGCTACTTTAAAAGAAACGACCATCACAGTGGTCGTTAATTAAAAGTATACGCCTTGTATACAGGCGTTAATTTCATGAACAATCGCATGTAATCAATAATTGATCCTGTTTAAAATTCAATAAATATGAAATATCGATTCTAATATCTTGCATGACTCTACCTGTAAATTCCTGCTAATTTTCTTGTCATGATCATGTCTCCTGTCTTGGAAATTTATTTGTTGAAATATTGTAAATTCCTTGAATTCACGACCTTGACAACGTCGTTTTACACCTGTTAACGCCCCATCACAGGGCGTAAATTGAAAAGAAACGCCCCTTTCTAGGGCGCGTTTTCTGTAAATTCCTGAACTATGTCTATCCTGTAAAATAAAATTAAAACAGTAACGCCCCTTTCCAGGGCGTGTTTTAAATAAATCCTGGAAATTATTTATATTCTGTCAAATATTTAAATAATGAGACGCCTGCTTCTATAGTCGTCAACTCTGAAGAAATGCCCCTGTCCAGGGCGCGTTTTATATAAATTATTGAAATAATGAAATTCTACAAAACGGAACATATGTAAACGCCCTTATGTTAGGCGTTACTTACCTGAAAAACGCCCCTGACTAGGGCGTGTTTTTCATGAATTAATAAAATTATTGAAAATTCTGTAAAATAGAAATATGTAAACGCCCTTCTGTTAGGCGTTAATTACTTGAGAAACGACTTGACCTAAGTCGTTATTTTACTGTAAAACTGATTTTTCCCTGTTTTTGTTAACCGATGATTTCATATGTTATATAATATATATATCGGCACTATTCTCCACTCCGTGAGTATAGTCCCACGTTTCACGTTGTTTCATCGATCACACTCAACTCTCATTGACATACAAGCTCTCCATTGGACATTCCGTTCCTTTGGACTAGCGAGTTAGTCATAGAGACCTCCGTAAGACTCCTCGTAGCCTTGGATTCCCTCAAGGCCGACTGAGCTGGTTGTACCCTAAAAACCCATTACACGATCCTTGCCATGTCAATCTAAAGAAATATGGTATACCGGCCCTTATGATTATACAAAGAGTATATCATAAGAAATTCTTAATGGGATGATGATATCATGCCATATCATGTCGTTCTTGTAAACCTCAATTCTATGATAAGAATGAGGGTATCTTGCTTGATCTAATGTTTATGTGGACCTCAATTCTATATAAAGAATGTCCATATTGATTTGTCATGGGACCTAAGTTAAGGGAACCATATTCTACCTAGTTTTATTGATATCGTGATTTTACCGTTAT
The DNA here is from genome assembly GCA_022559845.1 of Amorphophallus konjac. Classification (NCBI taxonomy): domain Eukaryota; kingdom Viridiplantae; phylum Streptophyta; class Magnoliopsida; order Alismatales; family Araceae; genus Amorphophallus; species Amorphophallus konjac. The sequence continues at coordinate 332,605,739 of CM040120.1, read as the reverse complement.
TATCCCCAATCTATGTCCTTTGTCATATTTTTAGACTCTATTCTGTCAAAGTTGTCATACATGTCTACAAGCTTGAATATTGAAACTCTATATTGGCTATATAAACAAGAGTGGATGTCAAAAATACATGATAAATGCCTGTGCATATAGGGCCCGATCTGGTCCTGGGAGGAGCACCCGAAAGTACTTGTGCCCATGGGAGTTAAAATGATAAGGTATCTGGCATTATACCGAGTACTTGACTTGCTTGATTGGACATTCCACACACATCTTATACTTGAATCGTACTTGACTTTACATGAAATGCGTGGCCCGAAAAAGGGTAATTTATTTGCTTGATACATGATAGCCAAAGTTCTTGACATGACTTGTTAAACGTGCTTGCTTGAATACCTTGAATACACTTGTCATCTTGTTGGAGGTTCATGATTAAGTTCATCTTATTTCTTGATATTACATTCTCTCTATCTTGTCGTTTTATGCGAGCATGCATAGCTTTATTGCATTCATGAAAGATGTAATTACTTAAACCCCTTGCTAGTACTTGAGATATAATTTCCTACTGAGCGTTCGCTCATTCCGTTTGTCCCTTTGTACTTTTCAGGTAAGTCCGACGACGATGGAAGTCAATCGGATGGGAATGTTCAAGAGTGAAAGTGATAGAGCTGCTCAAGTGTCGTCTAGTCTTTCCTACAGTTTCTTGAGTCAAATATGTATTCTTTTCCTTTTTAATTAAACAGAGTATTGGATTTGTAATAGTCTATCCATTATGAAATAAAGGATTGGGTTATCTTGCTATTTTGCGCATCTCTGTCTTTGCGTCGAATACACGACCACTCTGATTGATATGATTGATATAGACACGTCGCGCATCTCCGGGTATCTTCTGCGCTCGGGGCGTGACAGTCTTTGTGGTATCAGAGCTATATACCCCAGCCGGAAGTGTGGGAACTAAGTGCCATGCAGGACAAAGTGCTACACTATGGGAGCCACCTCTTGAGTCCGTAATGGAGCAAAGTGCTACATAGTGGGAGCCACCTCTTGAGCCTGTAGGGGCCACCTCTAGAGTCCTACCTGCCTGGGGGCTTGATTACGTGATTGCGTGCTATACGTGCCCAGCGACGAGGACGTCGCCTATATAAGAGGGGTAGATTGTAACACCCTCAAATATAGCTAAGTTGTACTCTATATCACCGAGACGCCTTTTCAAGTATCGGCTCAGTTCTTGGAAAGAACTCCGAAGTTAAGCGTGCTTAATGGGGAGTAGTACTGGGATGGGTGACCTGCCCGAGAAGTCCCCCATTCTGGAGCCGATCACTGTTAAAAAGGGATAAAACCGTGAGGCCGGTAGGCCAAAGCGGACAATACCTCGACGGTATGGAGTACGGGGCGTGACAGAATGGTATCAGAGCCTAAGGTATTCAATTCCTAGGAAAAATCCAAGTCCAAGGATAAGTTGAACCTTTAAACCAGTGAGATTGGGTAGAACCAAGGGTTAGATTTAACATAGTATACGAGTCTTTAAATACGATCACGTACTAATATAGTTATTGTAATTGTAGGATAATGGCTGCCGAACGTGCTCAATGGCGCAACATGCAGCGTACCCTTCAAGGGATGACCCAAGTGCTACAACAGGTAGCACAAGGTGGTGCTCCACGAGCTGGAAGCTTACACCAAGCCTTTAAGAATATGAATCCCCCGAAGTTTATGGGATCGACCGATCCGGACGATGCCGAGCATTGGGTTCGGGAAACCGAACGCATATTCCGTGTCATGCAATGCACAGACCAGGACAAAGTGCTATTAGCTACATTCCAGTTAGAGAAAGATGCTAGATGCTGGTGGGAGTCTATTGAAGCAACCATCGATCCTACTCAAGTAACATGGGAAGAATTCGTGGAATACTTCAATGCTAAATATTTCTCGGACCGAGTCCAAGAAAAGAAGGCTGCCGAATTCGCTGCATTAAAGCAACGATCCTTATCATTAGCAGATTATGAAGCTCAGTTCTCCAGGTTATCTAGATATGCTAAGCATCTTATTAGCACGGAGAAGATGAAAGCCCGTAGATTTCTTAATGGGCTTAGGCCCCACTATATTACTCAATTGGCGCCTATGGACATCCAAATTTATTCTGAAATAGTGCGCCGAGCTCAATTACTTGAAGATGCCACGGAACTATCTGATAGGATCCGTGGAAAAGACAAGAAGGAACAAGTCACGGGTTCGGGTTCTTTCAAACCCAACTTTAAGAAGAGGCCCAATAATGGAGGTTCTTCCTCTCAAGATCAGAAATTCAAGAAGACCAAGCCTTTCTCTATCACCACTACCCCTTCGAATACAGTCTGCAAGCATTGTGACAAGGCTGGTCACAAGACGGAAGAATGCTGGAGGAAATTAGGAGCTTGTCTCCGTTGTGGAAGCCGTGAGCATCGGATTCCCGAGTGTCCATTAATGAACGACCAAGCCGGCAATGGTAAACGCCCGGTGACAAAGAATGCTCGTCTTCATGCAATACATGAGACCGAACCTGAAGAAGAAGGCGGATTAGTGGAAGGTACATTGAAAATTTGTTCCAAATATGCACATGTCTTATTTGATACGGGTGCATGGCATTCTATTGTTTCTAAGAAGTTTGCTGACCCGTTACCTCTAGAACCGAAATGGATGAAAATAGTGTTGTCTACTCCTCTCGGAAACGAGACGGATATCACGCATCATTACCAGAACTGTGAGGTATTGGTTCGAGGAAAGAATTTTCCTATTTATCTTATCTGTTTAGATCTAAAAGAATATGATGTTATACTAGGAGCAGATTGGTTATCTAAGTACTAGGCAACGGTTGATTGCCGTAATAGCAAGATCGTTTTCAAAGAATTTCCAGAACTGACTTATACTAGTCCTAAGAGTCGAAGCAAATCCCCTCTTATTTCGGCTCTTCGAGCAAGCAAGCTCGTCAGGAAGGGATGTGTATCCTTCCTTGCTTTTGTCACTGTTAAAGAAGCTAAGAAAACCAAGATAGAAGACGTTCAGGTAGTGCGAGAATTCCCAGACGTATTTCCAGAAGATTTGCCGGGATTACCCCCTCAAAGAGAAGTGGCCTTCACCATTGACCTAGTCCCTGGTGCTGGTCCTATTTCAAAGGCACCATATAGAATGTCCCCTGCTGAACTCAAGGAGTTGAAGGAGCAGTTGATGGAACTAATCCAAAAAGGGTTTATTAGACCAAGTACTTCCCCGTGGGGAGCACCAGTCTTATTTGTAAAGAAGAAGGATGGATCCATGAGATTGTGTATCGACTATCGACAGTTGAATCATCTTACTATCAAGAACAAGTATCCACTGCCGAGAATCGATGAATTATTTGATCAGATTTCAGGATCCAAATATTTTTCCAAGATTGATCTCAGGTCGGGATATCATCAGTTAAGAATCAAGGATGATGACATTCACAAGACCGCATTCAGAAGTAGGTATGGCCATTACGAATTTGTTGTTATGCCTTTTGGACTAATAAATGCCCCTGCTGCCTTTATGCAGTTAATGAATAGCATATTCAGGCCTTACTTGGATCAATTCATAGTAGTCTTCATTGATGATATATTGATATATTCTAAGACTAAGGAAGAACATGAAGAGCATTTGAGGATTGCATTGCAAGTCTTGAGGACAAATCAATTATATGCTAAACTCAGCAAATGCGAGTTCTGGCTTGAAGAAGTGGCTTTTCTCGGACATGTCATATCCAAGGACGGTTTATCTGTAGATCCGTCAAAGGTTGAAGCTGTAAGAAACTGGGAAAGACCCACTAATGCAAGCGAGATCAGAAGTTTCTTAGGTCTTGCAGGCTATTATCGGCGATTCATCAAAGATTTCTCTAAGATCGCCGTGCCCCTTACAAGGTTAACTCGTAAGGAGATCCGATATGAATGGAGTGAGGAATGTGAAAGAAGTTTCCAAACTCTTAAAGATCATCTCACTACAGCTCCGGTGTTAGCTCTACCAATAGAAGGGGAGAAATTCGAGGTCTACACTGATGCTTCTGGCATTGGCCTCGGATGTGTCCTAATGCAACAAGGAAAGGTCATAGCATACTCTTCACGTCAACTGAAGAAGCATGAGGAGAATTACCCCGTCCATGACTTAGAACTGGCCGCGATAGTATTTGCCCTAAAGATATGGAGACACTATCTCTATGGAGTACAGTTCACTGTCTACTCCGATCACAAGAGTCTCAAATATCTATTCTCACAAAAGGAGCTAAACATGAGACAAAGACGCTGGCTAGAATATCTCAAAGACTTCGACTTCAATATACAATACCATCCCGGAAAGGGTAATTATGTTGCTGATGCCCTTAGTCGAAAGCCGAGAGCAATGATAGCCAATTGTATGATACAAGAATGGAGGTTACTTGAACAATTCTCCGAGCTCAATATAAGCTTGGACACGGAATCCAAATTTGTTACATTATCTCATGTAAGCATACAGTCAGATTTATTATCTGAGATACAAGCACTTCAGGGTGATGATCCTATATTAGTGGAAATCAAGGGCAGATTAGAAGGACAATCTGATTTTCAACTAACTTCTGATGGAAGATTATTATTCAAAGGTAGAACTTGTATACCTGATTGTCCAGAATTAAAGAAGAAGATCTTAGATGAAGCTCACCGATCAAGGTACACTATTCATCCTGGATCAACTAAAATGTACCAAGATGTAAAGAGGAACTTTTGGTGGCCCAATATGAAAAGAGAAATAGCGGACTATGTATCACGCTGTCTTACATGCCAACAGGTCAAGGCGGAACACCAAAAGCCTGCTGAAAAACTACACCCTCTAGATATTCCTAAGTGGAAGTGGGAGGATATTGGTATGGACTTCATCATGGGTTTGTCTAAATCTAAAGGAGGACATGATGGAATCTGGGTTATCATTGACCGATTAACTAAATCGGCGCATTTCTTGCCAATAAAAAGCCGATGGTCAATTGATGTGCTAGCTGCACTGTACATCAAGGAAATAGTCAGGATACATGGAATTCCTGTCTCAATCGTGTCTGACAGAGATCCCCGTTTTACTTCTCATTTTTGGAAGGGATTACAACATTCGTTAGGAACAAGGCTCAACTTTAGTACTGCTTTCCACCCACAAACGGATGGTCAGACCGAGAGAACTAACCAGGTTATTGAGGATATGCTTAGAGCATGCATCATTGACTTTGGAGGATGCTGGCACGATCATTTACCACTAGTGGAATTTACATATAATAATAGCTACCAAGCTAGTATCCAAATGGCACCTTTCGAAGCCTTATACGGAAGGAGTTGCAGATCACCCATATGCTGGAACGAAGTTGGAGAAAAATAACTGCTAGGTCCAGACATGGTAAGGGATACAACTGAGAAGATACAAGTAATCAGAGAAAGATTGCAAGTTGCTCAGACGAGACAAAAAGCTTATGCTGATACAAGAAGGAGAGATCTTGAATTCTAAATCGGAGATCATGTATTTCTCAAGATATCGCCTGGACGTGGCATACGAAGATTTGGTGTTAAGGGTATGCCTACGCCAAGATTCATCGGACCATTTGAGGTACTTGAAAGAGTTGGCGAGGTTGCTTATCGCATCGCATTGCCTCCTCAATTGTCCGAGGTACATAATGTATTTCACATATCCATGTTGAAGAAGTATGTGCACGATCCATCTCATATTATTGAACATAGAGATCTGGTGATCCAGAAAGATCTCACCTATGAACAGAAGCCTATGAAGATCTTAGATCGAGAAATACGAGCTCTAAGGAATAAGGTTATTCCCATGCTCAAGGTGCAATGGAATAAGAATCCCGAACGCGAAGCGACATGGGAGACCGAGGAATCTATGAAGAAACGATTTCCCGAGTTATTCTAAGAGGTATATACACTCTCCACGTGTATAATTATATATATTAAATTTGGGGACCAAATTCTTTTTAAGTGGGGGAGGGTGTAGCAACCCTGATAAATGAATATTGAAATAAAAACATACATAGTACAGAAGTAATACAGACAAAATAAAGCAAATTAAAAATAACGCCTCTGAGTAAGGCGTTAATTTAAAAATAAACGCCTCTACATACGGCGTGACTAAAGAAAGGACGCCCACGCATGTGGTCGTCAACTCTCACGCGACCAAATAGGCAAGTGAAATAAACGCCCATGTCTTAGGCGTGTTTCAAAAACAAGGAACGCCCTTATACAAGACGTTTCTTAAGAAACGACCTGAACAAGGTCGTTAATTTAAGAATAAACGCCCTGACCAAAGGCGTTAATTCAGTTCGTGACCCGTTCGAACCCAGAGCTTATCCAGGGAAAGATTAACCTAATCCAGTAAGTGTCTATTAGAGTAAGGACTCTATTAGGGATATGTTACCCTCCATCAAACACTTCTTTTGTTAGGACTCCTAAATCCTATAAATAGTCTTGATCGAACGAACCCTAAACCTATTTGATCGATCGTCTGCTACGGTGAGTAAAGAACTGAACGTTCTTTTCTTTCTATCATATGAAGAGTTACTGACTCTTCATCTCTTTCTCTTCTATACAGGTTAGGGAAGCCGCATACGTGAAGAACAAAGTACTGTTCTTCCTCTTTCTTCTCCTCTGATTATGTGTGATGAAGAAACTTATGACTGCAGTTCTTCTTCCATAGGATCTACAGTGAGTTGACAAAGTGAAGAACGAAGGTCCTTCATCCAAACCATACTAAGGTAGGATTTTCTCAAGTCTCGTAGCCCAAACTAAAAATAAATATAAGAAGCACCATGCATGATATATTTATACAGTTTGCATACGTTTTCTGTAAATTTTTCAAGAAACGCCCTTGAATAGGGCGCTACTTTAAAAGAAACGACCATCACAGTGGTCGTTAATTAAAAGTATACGCCTTGTATACAGGCGTTAATTTCATGAACAATCGCATGTAATCAATAATTGATCCTGTTTAAAATTCAATAAATATGAAATATCGATTCTAATATCTTGCATGACTCTACCTGTAAATTTCTGCTAATTTTCTTGTCATGATCATGTCTCCTGTCTTGGAAATTTATTTGTTGAAATATTGTAAATTCATTGAATTCACGACCTTGACAACGTCGTTTTACACCTGTTAACGCCCCATCACAGGGCGTAAATTGAAAAGAAACGCCCCTTTCTAGGGCGCGTTTTCTGTAAATTCCTGAACTATGTCTATCCTGTAAAATAAAATTAAAACAGTAACGCCCCTTTCCAGGGCGTGTTTTAAATAAATCCTGGAAATTATTTATATTCTGTCAAATATTTAAATAATGAGACGTCTGCTTCTATAGTCGTCAACTCTGAAGAAACGCCCCTGTCCAGGGCGCGTTTTATATAAATTATTGAAATAATAAAATTCTGCAAAATGGAACATATGTAAACGCCCTTATGTTAGGCGTTACTTACCTGAAAAACGCCCCTGACTAGGGCGTGTTTTTCATGAATTAATAAAATTATTGAAAATTCTGTAAAATAGAAATATGTAAACGCCCTTCTGTTAGGCGTTAATTACTTGAGAAACGACTTGACCTAAGTCGTTATTTTACTGTAAAACTGATTTTTCCCTGTTTTTGTTAACCGATGATTTCATATGTTATATAATATATATATCGGCACTATTCTCCACTCCGTGAGTATAGTCCCACGTTTCACGTTGTTTCATCGATCACACTCAACTCTCATTGACATACAAGCTCTCCATTGGACATTCCGTTCCTTTGGACTAGCGAGTTAGTCATAGAGACCTCCGTAAGACTCCTCGTAGCCTTGGATTCCCTCAAGGCCGACTGAGCTGGTTGTACCCTAAAAACCCATTACACGATCCTTGCCATGTCAATCTAAAGAAACATGGTATACCGGCCCTTATGATTATACAAAGAGTATATCATAAGAAATTCTTAATGGGATGATGATATCATGCCATATCATGTCGTTCTTGTAAACCTCAATTCTATGATAAGAATGAGGGTATCTTGCTTGATCTAATGTTTATGTGGACCTCAATTCTATATAAAGAATGTCCATATTGATTTGTCATGGGACCTAAGTTAAGGGAACCATATTCTACCTAGTTTTAATGATATCTTGATTTTACCGTTATTATCGCCAATCTATGTCCTTTGTCATATTTTTGGACTCTATTCTGTCAAAGTTGTCATACATGTCTACAAGCTTGAATATTGAAACTCTATATTGGCTATATAAACAAGAGTGGATGTCAAAAATACATGATAAATGCCTGTGCATATAGGGCCCGATCTGGTCCTGGGAGGAGCACCCGAAAGTACTTGTGCCCATGGGAGTTAAAATGATAAGGTATCTGGCATTATACCGAGTACTTGACTTGCTTGATTGGACATTCCACACACATCTTATACTTGAATCGTACTTGACTTTACATGAAATGCGTGGCCCGAAAAAGGGTAATTTACTTGCTTGATACATGATAGCCAAAGTTCTTGACATGACTTGTTAAACGTGCTTGCTTGAATACCTTGAATACACTTGTCATCTTGTTGGAAGTTCATGATTAAGTTCATCTTATTTCTTGATATTACATTCTCTCTATCTTGTCGTTTTATGCGAGCATGCATAGCTTTATTGCATTCATGAAAGATGTAATTACTTAAACCCCTTGCTAGTACTTGAGATATAATTTCCTACTGAGCGTTCGCTCATTCCGTTTGTCCCTTTGTACTTTTCAGGTAAGTCCGACGACGATGGAAGTCAATCGGATGGGAATGTTCAAGAGTGAAAGTGATAGAGCTGCTCAAGTGTCGTCTAGTCTTTCCTATAGTTTCTTGAGTCAAATATGTATTCTTTTCCTTTTTAATTAAACAGAGTATTGGATTTGTAATAGTCTATCCATTATGAAATAAAGGATTGGGTTATCTTGCTATTTTGCGCATCTCTATCTTTGCGTCGAATACACGACCACTCTGATTGATATGATTGATATAGACACGTCGCGCATCTCCGGGTATCTTCCGCGCTCGGGGCGTGACAAACGTGGTCATGCCAGCTCTTCTCATGAGCTCACATGCATGCACCGTAATGATAGAGACGGGTCCACAATAAAAAGGCAAGCATTGATCGACAATTCCATAGGTGGCTGAGATTTCCTAGGAGGCTAGGCTTCAGAATCCTCCACCAATCATGGGGCATGAAATTGCCACTCGGGCATGGCCGTCAATCAGGAGATCATCTCGATGCTTCGTGGACGAGTCTCTTATACCTTCCCTGACATGTCTCGGGAGAGGGGGAGGTACCACCGAAATTTTCCCAGAACATGATGCATGAATAAGCAAGTAAATGGTTGGATAACGCAGTTAACCCACACCAAATTTTCAAATGACGAATAAGCGCTCGTGATTGTATGCAGTATACGCATTCTATCGGAAGCTTACTTCTACACGTAATTCTGAATAAGGAAATAAACTTCTATATGCAATTTTACCTGCACATGTTCGCATACGTATATATACATAAATAGATGCACACATTCTATACCATTGAATGCCTGCATGTCCTGATTCTCTGGTATATAAAATGATGATTTACCGAAAGTCGGATTAAGTCTGGCTAGAGACTTTCACTATGCATGAGTGGAAACTCCGCCTTGTACTGGGAATCGATCTACTTAAATAAACATCATCTCATCGCTTGCTTAATTACATGATAAACCCCACTTTATTGAATGCATATTTCCAAACTTATGTTTTCCTCCAATTCATTTGGCCCCATGGTCCCTCTATTTTGGTGATTAATTAAGATTTGCCCTTCTATCGGAAGGGCGTAATTAACGTCATAGCCTTTATGGTACGGCAGGTTTCGGGTCCCGACACGATACCCACCTTCGTCGGATCAGTCGGATGGTGCGCACAATAAACTTGTCACAAGTGTGACCGACACGCCCACGCACTTAAATAAAACCCCCCAACTATAATAATAAATAAAAAGAAATAAGAACAACCCATCCCCACAGTGCTTGAGCTCACCCCCGATCGGTTCCGTCCCAAAGAGGATGAGTGAACACTTGTACCCCCACCCCCCGTATCAATAAAAAATATTCTTCTGCTATTCTTTCTTCACTTATGGGATGCTTGATGGACTCTGTGCCTTTCTTTTTTTAACTTTTGCTTAATTTTCCTTTATCCGCTTGCTATTAACGATGTAACGACCCAAGATCTAGATGCTAGGAATTACCCGATACATTTCGAATCCTAGCCCGCCACCTACGAGCCGGAAGGCTCGGAAGGGTTATTAGGGTGTGTGGAGGTATATTAAAATTTAAAATAATGTCGGAACAACTATATAATTAACAGTTTAAATAACCAAATATAAAATCAAATTTTTAATTAAATAACAAACTCCAGAGTCCAATCCAACAAAGTACAGTTTACAGGGAAAGAAACGTACTCTAACGTCGGGTGCACTCTCGGCTCTAGCGAGCTGGCAATGACGAACCTCCGCGTTACATCTCCGAACCCTGAGGAGGAACCGAAACACCTGAAAAGATAGGGGTGACCCTCATCTCATTAGCTTAGTAGGGGTCTCGCGGATCCCCACCACAAAATAACGACGGTAAACAGTAGCGCTAACAAGAACCACAACAATAGTGACAGGAGTAGCAACAGTAATAATAACGGCGGAAGGAATAGCCGTAAAAAGAACAATACACACGGTAGCCGATAGAACCACGACTCTATAAGCTACTCCTAACGGCACGAAAAGTAAATCCCGATCTCACAGTCGGGGACCACCGAACTAACTGAAAACCCTGTCTACACTATCGGATGAAACACCATGACACTTATGTCGTGGAGGCCCGTCCTCACATACGACGGTCTAACCCAAGACCACAGGGTGTAAGATACAGTCACGACCTCGCAGTCATGAACCCTACACTATCTACGGGTAAGACCTCGATAACCCTACCGAAAAACTTAGACCTCAGTGTCGGGAAAACACGCAGAAGCTACCTGATAACTTCCATATTCTATGAGTTGAGTGTATTTCATTGAATTATCTTCGCCGAAAGTGTCATCTTATGAGTAAAAATATATGAAAACTCACTTCTTTAATTATTTGAATCAGTATGCACAAATCATATTTCATGAGCATAATTATTTGAGATAAATTAATTTTGAAAAATGATACTATTACAATTTATTCGTTGCAGGAAGAGAATATCATGGCTGGGCCTTGACTATTTATAGGAGAGAGCGCGATGGCTAGGTGACCTTGCATACCACGTTGCCAACTTGGCTTTGATGGAAAGCATAGCATGATTTGCGACTAGGACCAAGCAGAAATGACAGGAGTATTGGAGGTCATTTGCGGCTAAGACCAAGCAAAAATGGCAGCGGTGTTGGAGGGCTATTAGTCGCAAGGTGCTATCGAAGGAGAAGTTTATAAGCTTCAATTTGATATAGAGTTAGATTAAAGATGGGTTAACTCAATTTGATTAAAATAATCTGGAGTTAACTTATTTTTAGTTTGATAGGAGGGTAGTTAATCTAGGAGTAAGGAGGTGGACTAACTTACTTTTAATCTAGTGTGATTTGATAAGTAGTAGGTTAACCTGGTAATGATGACAAATAAAGTATTATATTTATATATCTTTTTAAATTTTTTAATATGTCTCTCGTTCCCTCTCTCTACGTCTCTCCCCTCCCCTCTCTCTCTAGTCACTCTTTATCTCTCACACACATTAATTACTAGTTTAAGTTACTATTCAGCTTTAAATTTTTTTTATTTATTTTAATTTTAAATTATTTTATTATATGTTATAAATTAAATATATCATAAAAATAAAAATATTTTTGATAAATAACACCATTACTATTTTTTATAAATAACATCAATAATCTCACTAATTAAAATTTAAAAGTCAAAATGACATTAATTATAGGTTTATGTTACTATTCATCTTTAAAAAAATTTAATATATCTTAATTTTTAAATATTTTTATTACATTATATAAATATAATATATCATGAAAATAAATTTTGTTTGATAAATAACATCAATAATCTCACTAATTAAAATTTAAAAGTCAAAAATGGCATTAATTATGAATTTATGTTACTATTCATCTTAAAAAAATTATTTTATCCTAATTTTTTAAGTTTTTTAATATATTATATAAATTGAATATATCATGAAAAAATTATTTTGATAAATAACATCAATAATCTCACTAATTAAAATTTAAAAGTAAAAAATGACATTAATTACGGGTTTATGTTATTTTATCTTAATTTTTTAATTTATAATATATTCTATAAATATAATATATCATGAATATACTTTTTTATAAATAACATCATTTATCTCACTAATTAATATTCAAAAGTCACAAATATTTTTAAAAGTAACTATTTATTTTAATATCTTTATTTTTAATTTTTATAAAAAAAATGTAATAGATTCCATATGATAAATATACTATTATAATAATAAAACTTTTGATAAAAACTATGACTAATATTACTAACTAAGATTTTAACAATAATAACAGTTATAACAATTTAATGTTAAACATAAGCAAATAAGAGAGAGCATGAGAGAGAGAGAGAGATTAAATATAAACAAATAAGAGAGAGAGAGAGAGAGAAAGAGCATTGATTATGAGTGAGAGAGAGAGAGAGAATATTTATTGAGCATTGATTACGGGTTAACCCACTTTAACCCACCTTAACTCACCCTTGAAGGTGGGTTTCAAAATCAAAGACTAACTCTGAGTTAGTCCTTAACCTAATCCTGAAAATGATAATCAAATCACAAAAAGAGTTAGCATTGGGTTAACTTCGGGTTAATCTAAGATAAACCCTCAATCAAAGAGGGCTAAGAGAGCAAGGAGATGGATGTGGAGGGTGTGCTTTTCTTGGCGTTTTCATTCTTAAAAAACTTTTCCACCTTCTGTTGTCACCGGAGTTGCACTTTTCTCTTCACCTTCTTCCTCTCCCCCCTTCCCTATCTTCCCACTCTCCCTTCTCTTGTTCCTCCCTCCACGGCGGCTCTGTTTTCTCCTCCCTCTCTGCTCCTCTTCTTCTTCTCTCAGCTGCGTTGCCCTAGTCACACGGATGCAGACGCAAGGAGGATGCATATGGAAGAAGATCTCGGGTTTTCAATCTTGCCCCTCAATCCACAGTCAATTAGTTTTAGTTTGTTTGATGTTTAATGTGTTGTTTGTTTCAGATTTGTTTGTTATTTAATGTATTGAATGTAATCTTCTTTTTAAACGGATGTTTAGTTGTTAACTTTTGAGCATCGTCTTTAATTCTATTGGGCATAATACTGTTCACAAGTTAGATTCTTAGATTTTTTTCCTCCAAATTTGGATTCACAAATCTAGTTGATACCCATTATTTGGTTAGTTTTTACTTTTTAAAAAAATTAAAACAAAAAAAATTAAAATAAAAAAATTATGAACAGTAACTTGAAAAATGAATAGTAGTTGCATTAAATGCTCTTTTCTCTCAACCTTTTTCTTTCTTCCAGTTATGTATATAGCCCTCTCTCTCTCTCGTTTAAATATATTTCTCATCCTTATTTTATGCGCGAACCATCTTCGATCTTTCTCAATTCATAAAAAAGGGCTATAGATTATCTCAAAAGTAGGTTAAATCGTCCCTATGGATCAACTCGGACTGTCCATTATATTATCATATTTTTATAAAAGAGTGCAAAAATTTTAAAATTGAGTGAGCGATGTTTTAACGACGAGCATCACGACACATCAATTTTTGGAGTGTACATTTTCATGTGTTTATTGCCATCACACATATTGTTTTTGGACTCTAGTAGAATTAATTTCACAAGTTTTGTACTTAATCATAGTCCAATATTAAATTTGGGTGATTGACTGAAAATAATTAAAATTTGAGCTCTAAAATAATAATTAAGACTTGATGTGTATTTTGCCTAGAATGTTTTTGTTTGGACTAAAGTTTATTTTTTTTCATGAAACAGTCCAAGTGATCCGTTGGCCAAGGGCATGCGTTCGAAGCTCTCGCGTGCGAAGATGAAAACGGCTGGTGGGGATCACGCTGGCGAGGTGGCCACATAGGGCGTTGGGTTCTATGCGTCGAAAGAGGCATGGAGCTGGCGACAAGGAATGCGGCATAGTAGTTGGGAAGATTCGTGGAAGAGCCGTGATCGGGCTGCTGTTGTGGGAACCGAAGTTCACACGATGAGCTATTCATGTGTGAACCTAGGAAATTGCTTCGTGTGTAGCGTGTGCGGCGTGCATGAGGTGGCTCCATGTGTGGCTTTTGTGAGAACAAAGGCGTTTGCATGCCGGTGTCATTCTTGAAGATAATAAGAGCGTGGATAGCAGAGGGGATTAGGAGGGTGATCACGTCGATAACGGAAGGCCACGGGCATGGGACTCTTGGCAGGGCTCTCCCCTATAAAAGGATTGGACAGGAAACAGAAGTAAGAGGCCGCTTTTGGTTCATCATTCCACTTCTATTGGAGATTTTCTTCAGCTGCTCTTTGGTGTCTTTGGTGTTGGCTGTGGCGTCCCTGGCGAGGAGACGAAGACAGTCGGCTGCTCACCCCACCTACGCATTCTTCTGCCTCCACCTCTTCCACTTCTTCTCTCCCGGAAACGATACTCTGTTTTCCCTCCCCTCTATTTTCGTTCTGTTCTATTTTTTTTCTTCATCCGTTAACCTATAGAGCAATTGAGTTTATAGATTATTTTTCTTGATTTAAACTATTTTGTTAAATCTAATTGTTACCCGTTACTTATTTTATTTTTTACTTTTAAAAAAATAAAAATAAAAAAGATTAAAATGGAAAAATGATGAATAATAACTTTGAAAATGAATAGTGTCCATGAAATAAAAATCTGGCTACGCATTAAATCCTCATGTGGTGCGGAGATCAGAGCGAGCGAGAAGCACGAACCGACGAGCCGTCGGTACCGTACGCGGAGCACCACTCGGGCTACATCGGCTTCCCTTTGGCTCGGAGATAGTCTGGAGTCTCCGCCATGAGTTTGGACACTTTTTAATATTTATTTGCATTGTATTTGGGCTTGTAATGTGTGTTTTTAATTGGATTTTCATTTTGTGCTCTTTGTAAGGCTCTTAATAAGCCATTTGGATTAAGCCCTTTAGAGTCCATTAAGGGGTGTGGCCATATTGGACCTTTAGGCTTCATAATGGGTCTTTAAGTTACTTAAGGCCCAATTGGCCTTCTCCCTCACATGGGCCACCTAGGTTGGAAGGCCCATAGGCTATCATGGGTTCATGGATTTGTGGATGGCCTTGGACCAAATTTGGCCCAAGAAAGGCCCATGAAGGGGGCGCCCCCTATTTTGGCTCTATTAGGCTAGTTTTTTTCTTTTCTTTCCTCTCTTTGACCACATGGGAAATATGTAATTTTAGCTTTCCCAAGATGCCCCTCATCAACCCTAAATCTGAGGGCATGGCTAGTCATTTACCATGGGAGGTCAATTCATATAAAAGGTTATAATTTTTATTTCTATCACAATTAATGCAAAGAAAAATCTAGAATTTCTTCCACAAGGCAAGGGCCGCCCCTCTCTCTCTCTCCTCTCTCCCCCTTCGGTAGCTGGGAAGGCTGTGAATCATAGGTGGGAAGCCTCATCTATCAGGTGTGAAGACCGTCGCCACCGCCATCGTGTTGCCGTCGCACCACCGCCATCGTCGCCGGAGTTCTGTCCACTCAGGACAGCCCCCTCTTCCCCGAATTTCTGCTCCCAGCCACGAGATCTTTTGGAGCCCAAACTTTCAGGGTGAGTTCTAGAAGTTCAACCCATGTTCCAGAAAAATTGGTGGGACTTCTAGCATTTGTTTTCCATTTTTCCATTTTCGTTCTCCCCCTCCTTCCAGATCTGCCTGCAGTCTGTCCAGTTTTCCAGAAGCATATTAGGTCGTTCATGAACCCGCCTTCCCTTGGTCTGAATGACTTGAAATTTTTATTGGGAGTTCTATCCACCTAAACCTTCATCCACGAATTTTCTGGGGATTTCTGAAATGCTCTACCTATTTTTAAAAATCATGGTCAGATCCCAAATTCAGTTTTGTCTCTGCTGTCCAGATCCGACCATCCGATGCTAATAAATACTTTTTCGCATCCAAATCTCCACTAAATCCTTGCTAAAAATTATTCCCGTCTTCCTCTCCCTCCCCTCTACAAGTCTTGTGAAGAGCTCAACATCTAATTCGGAGGTCTACATCATGGTCAACGCCAGTTCTCAGTCATATCTCAGTCTGCCTGACCAGATCTGAGACTGAGCATAGCCATATTGTAAAATCTGCCATCAAGATTACGGCCCCGAGGAAATTCCAGGAACCACAGAGAGTCGAAGGATTTCGAATCAGCGTTCCAACGGCGCTATTTTCGCACTGATCCGACGTTGGTGCTGATCGCAGTAACAGATCTCGCCGAGTCGCGCGCTGTAAAACAGAAGCATCAGATCCGTGGGCGGCAACTCCAATACTTGGAGATCGGAGCCGATCGACCACCGACCAGTGTTCCAACCCTGCCGCCGTCCAGGAGAGCGCACCTGATGTGACACACTCTTGAATTTTAGCAAGCAGGCACAATTCGCAATCGAAACGGACCAATAACAGTGGCCACTCACCCGACACTCACCCAAGACCCGGGGTAACTCGGGGATGCCGAGTGGAGGTTGTGAGGGCTGGGCCCTTACTGGTAGAGGGCCAGCAAGGCCAAGGGTTCTCCCGAGGGTATGGAGGCCCAATTCAATGGAGCCGACGTTGTGCCAAGGGCACGGGTTGCACTCTCTCCCACGGTGGTCACTCAAAGCAATGGGGCTTGAGGACCGGGCGCTCACTCTCATGGACCAGCGGAGCTTATGAACTACTATTGAAGGAACAAGGCATCCAAAGGAGAGTAACGGTAGAGAACTTACTCTACCGGCTTGAAAAAATCGGTCCCGCTCGGAGACGTGGGCGAGCGGGGAAGTGTGGGTTCCCCACACGCCGCGCCGGTGTAGCTTGAACATGTTCAAAGTTTTACACCACTACGCCCCATGCAAGGGGGTTGAACTTGGGGAAGGGAAGCCAAAATTACATTCAAATACTACCTCCCGCAGGGAGGGGCTTTAAGCCGGCCGGGCGGGGAGGGGAAAACTGAAATAGAAGCCAAACGGATGGACAATGCCGGTTCTACCCGCCCTCTGGAACAGGGGATAGATAGTTGAAGTTGACGCTGCTGCGATCACTCCCGAATGTTTTTATCAATGAGACCAGTGGGAAAATCTTCGGGGTTGGATCAGGTTGACGTCCAATTTTTATGGAATTTCCTGGTTGACGATGCTGGTCGGGGAAGGGCTGCAAACAGGGACCCTGAGTTCTGGTCTGGACTGCTATAGTACCACAGCAGCTGAAAGAAGAAGACGCCACGAGCGCTTTCGATCTCTGAATCAAGCGTGGCTAGAGTCGTTGAAATTGTTGTCGAGTCCTCTTCGAGATGAGACCTGCGGGAACGCTAGATGATGTCGGATCAGATTGGGAGAGCTCGAAAAGTAGATAGGGGTCGGTTCAGTCCCAGAGGGGACAGAACTACGCACCTGGGGGAGAAAAATGAGAAATCACAGTTCCAGATGCCGAACGGGGTTCCGCTTCTTGATACTGGAAGTAGACTTGTTGTAGATGATCTCAGCCAAGCACCACCTCCAGATCTTCAAGGTGATGGCCGTGGGAGCCTCTGCAAGCCGCCTCAGGTTGACTGTCTAGTAGAAGATGTGCAGTACTGCGGTGAAGACTCCTCCGGGCAGTCACGAACTCAGAACGGGACGAGACCACTACCGTTGCGAAGAAGGCAGGGAGACGCTTCCGACAGTACCACTTGAGCCTCCGGAGACGCTTGGATGAAGCCGGGGTCACCTCTACAAGCTGCTGGTACACTGCTGCCTGCTAATTGGCCTGTGCAGAGTGGTGATAGGTAATGGGAAATGGGGGTAGATGGGAAAGGAAATGAGGTGGATGTGTGTGGGGACAACCCCTGGCTATGAGGGGGTCTCAGAGGGGGTGTTCCAAGGTGTGGGAGTGGCAGAATGGGGGTTGAAAGGAGGTCTAGGAGGTGGAGGGAGGGAGAGCTGCGAATTTGGTTGGAAGGGAGAGAGGGAAAGGGTATTTGAAAATGGGTTTAAGGGTGGGATTAATTTTTGATCTTGGGGATGGGAAGAGGTGTGTGGGGAAGGTAAAGGGGGGGCTTGGGGAGTGGGAAATTCTCCCTTGGGAGATGAGAGGGTGCTTGGGGAAGGGGAGTGGGTGGTTGGTGGTTGGAGGGTGGAGTGGGGAGTGATGGAATCTCCCTTGGGACTAGGGTAGAGTTAAGGTGGGGTGGTGGGGAGTTGAAGATGAGTTATTGGAGGGGGGAAGAGAGAGAAAGGTGGTTCGGAGGGAAGGAGAGAGAAAGGGGCACAGGTTTTAGAGAGAGAAAGTGGAGGAGAGAGAAAATAGCTTCCTAGAGAGAGAGGTAGAGAGAGAGGGGGGGATAGGGGCTTCTCACCCACTCAATTGGCTTCTCACCAAAAGAAGAAGATTTAAGTTGGACACTAGAAAATTTAAATATTCATTCATTACCTTCAAATGGGGGGGAATGGGGTCCTATATATAGGCAACCCACATTTTACAAAAAATCCATGACTCTTGCTACAATGACAAATAACCAAGGGGGTCGGGGGCGCCCCTGCGCCTAGCCCAATGAATTAGGCCCATTAACTAATCTAATCAACCCTATGACACTTAACTTAGGTAGATGACTCATTAACCTAGGTACATGATTCAAATAAAAGGAAAATTACAATGGTATGACTCAAATAAAAATGAAGAAATACAACATATGACTCAAGATAAATGACTAGACCATGTTGGACGGTTCCGGGGTGAGGAGATGAGTCGTGAGTGTGGACACGGGAGGTGATGTCCCCATCATACTCCCCAGGTACGGAGAACTCGACTCCGTCGAGTAAGAGTCCTTCCCTCCTCGGAGGGTGTAGAAGTGGTACCGCCCAGAAGTCTTCCGAACGAGACCGATCCATCCACCTGACGAGATTGCGCTCATACACCTTGCTCCTGGTGGCAGTGACCTGTTCATCCAATATTTGCTCAATTCGCTCACGCTGGGCTCTCCTGGCTAGTGGACTCTTCTCATGGGTGGGTGCTCTCTCAATGAGGGGAGTGGGCTCAATATCCTCACTAGGTACCACCGTGGGACCCTTATCCACTAGGTCGGCCACGTTGAATGTGGGGCTCACTCCGTACTCCTCAGGAAGATCTAACTCATAGGCATTAGTGCTAATGCGCCTTAGAACCTGGAAGGTACTAGTCCCACGAGGCCTCAATTTGGAGATGGCTCCCGGGGAGAGCCTCTCCGTCCGCACCATCATAAAGTCACCCACGTGGAATTCTTTGTGATGCCGATGGGAGTCAGCCTGCCTTTTATAAGTCTCATTTTCCTTGCTGATGTGCTTGCGAAGATTTTCATGTAATTTTGTGAATGCTGACATTCTAGGGGTGATGGGTGGACCTGGGCAACCAAAAGTAGACCAATCATTCTTTGACGCTAAGAAGACTTTGATGGAATGGGGAGGACCGGGGCAACCATATGTGGACCTATCATGTAATGTTGCTATGTAGACTTTGGTGGGCCTAGGTGGGCCGGGGCACCCGTAGGTGAACCTATTTTGTACAGTGGTGATAAATGTCGGGGGACCCGGATATCCGTAGATACTTTTGACATGTGTATGACCAATGTTAAATGAGGGCGAGCCGATACACCCGAATATGAACCAATCATGCATCCTACTTGACATGTGGGTGATATAAACGAGGGGACCCGACTTATGAATCATGCCAAGTGGTGTTGTATGCCAAGACTTATGCACTCTTGTGCCAAAGATGTCTCCTATGTGTGAGCTTTTGGACTTCCATTGGAATGGGTCAAAGGGGTCTAGGAAGGTGGATATCATGAAGTGGGGCACTTCCTCGATCTCTAGGTGGGTGTTGCCTAAGGTCATGGCTCCTTTGGTGTTACATGGGTTATGGATGAGGTGAGCTTGGCCCAACATGGTGGGTGAAGGTAGGAAAGGGGCGGTGGGTAAGGTGTTTGGGTCACATGGGTTCCACGGTTCCCATTGGAAGGGATCAAAGGGATCATGAAAAGGGTTACCAAGGGGGAGGGGCCTTATGTCCTCAAGATCCTCAAATGGTGGTGGGTCATCATCCTCTAATGAAACAATTGGGCCGAAGTTCTTGGTGGGTGGGTCGGCCATGAGGGGAGGGTTTGGCTTTCTACCCGATATATGAAGCTCCAAATTGAGGAGAAGGTTGTGCTCATCGGGTGTGAGAAGGAATAGAAGGAGGTCACTAGTATAGCAACTAATGGTGTATACCGAGGTGATGGACCCGACACATAGGTGTAGGAGGTCAAGACTCCTTGGTTGGTTGTCCATTGTGGTCAATATGCCGGTCAACTCCATTTGCCAAGCAAAGCCTTTAAGAAGATCGCCTAAGGTTTCCACTTGGTAAGATGATTGGATGGTGATGTGATAGGAGAAGAAGGGCACTATGGGAAGATTTTGCTCCATGGGAGGGAAATCGTGGGTCGTGATCTCTCTTATTGGGCTCTCCTTTAGCCAACTAATAAGGGGTTCTCCTAAGATAAGCTCGGCCCCAACTAGAGAGGGTGGTGTAAGGTGAAGGCCACCATGTGAGGTTTCTTCTTCCACTTGGATATGGGTGGTCTCCGTAGTGGAGATAGGGTCCGGAGTGTTCATCACTATGGGGTCGGGTATGGGTTCCTCCTCCAAAGAGGTGAGAGGGTTTTTTGGGGGTGGGGTGGTGATGGTTGGTGTATGGTGCACCCGGGGTGGAGGGTAAAGGGAAACTTGGTTTGGGATAGGGAGGGGAAGTAGTGGAGGCCTAGGACATGGGAGTTTTGGGAGAGGGAGCGGGAGATGGGTTGGTTGGGGTGGCTTGGGTTGGTCGGTCTTGGGGGGAGTGTCTCTTATAGGGGAAGATGGAGGGGTAGTGGTGGAGACCAAGGGGGCTTAGATAGTGAGGGTTGTGGAAGGGGGTTTTGGTTGGGGTGTGGGGACTCTCATGGGGTTAGGTGGGGAGGTGGATGCTTGGATCATTTGGGTCTTAAGGGAGAGGATTTGGTGTCGAAGTGTAGTGATGATGGTTGAGAGGGAATTTGTTGGGAGTGGTGGGGGTGGACGCCTAAGGGTGGTCTCAAGTTGGCCGGGTGGGGATGGAGGAGTGGTAGTGCTCCTCGGGCTAGGGGTGTTTGAGTAGGAGGGGTGAGAATATTTGGGGATGTATATCTTCCTAAGTTATACCTTCGTCTCTTCCCATGAGTGAATATGTTCTTATCTTTCAACCCTTCTTAAGCCCTCTATTCTCCGCCACTTTTTCTTGGCTTGACCCCGAAGTCGTCCCTTGGCCTTGAGGACTCTCGCGGGTCCATATACCCAAGTCTCTTCAAAGTACCTTTCTATGGTAGCCTCCCACCTAAGGTAATCACTAGAATATGATCCGTCAAAGATAATATCCCTATCTAGAATGAAGTCCATGGGTGGCGAGTAGGCTAAGTAGGAAATGGCCAAGATGAACGGGGGGATAAATGCAATGGCCCTAGGATAAGACTTAGTAGAGACAAGTCTAGAACTTGCTCTGATATCAATTGATGTGACACACTCTTAGATTTTAGCAAGCAAGCACAATTCGTAATTCAAACGGACCAATAACGGCGGCCACTCATCTGACACTCACCCAAGACCCGGGGTAACTCAGGGATGCCGAGTGGAGGTTGTGAGGGCTGGGCTCTTGCTGGTAGAGGGCCAGCAAGGCCAAGGGTTATCCCGAGGGTATGGAGGCCCAATTCAATGGAGCCGACGTTGTGCCAAGGGCACGGGTTGCACTCTCTCCCACGGTGGTCACTCAAAGCAATGGGGCTTGAGGACCGGGCGCTCACTCTCACGGACCAGCAGAGCTTATGAACTAATATTGAAGGAACAAGGCATCTAAAGGAGAGCAAGGGTAGAGAACTTAGTTGACCGGCTTGAAGAAATCGGTCCCGCTCGGAGACGTGGGCAAGCGGGGAAGCGTGGGTTCCCCACACGCCGCGCCGGTGTAGCTTGAACCTGTTCAAAGTTTTACACCACTACGTCCCATGCAAGGGGGTTGAACTTGGGGAAGGGAAGCCAAAATTACATTCAAACACTACCTCCCGCAGGGAGGGGCTTTAAGTCGGTCGGGCGGGGAGGGGAAAACTGAAATAGAAGCCAAACGGATGGACAACGCCGATTCTGCCCGCCGTGTGGAACAAGGGACAGATAGTTGAAGTTGACGCTGCTGCGGCCACTCCCGAATTTTTTTGTCGATGAGACTACTGGGAAAATCTTCGGGGTTGGATCAGGTTGACTTCCAATTTTTATGGAATTTCATGGTTGACGGTGCTGGTCGGGGAAGGGCTGCGAACAGGGACCCTGAGTTCTGGTCTGGACTACTACGGTACCACAGCAGCTGAAAGAAGGGGATGCCACGAGCACTTTCGATCTCTGAATCAAGCGTGGCTAGAGTCGTTGGAATCGCTGTCGAGTTCTCTTCGAGACGAGACCCACGGGAACCCCATATAATGTCGGAGCAGATTGGGAGAGCCCAAAAAGTGGACAGGGGTCAGTTCAGTCCCAGAGGGGACAGAACTGTGCACCTGGGGGAGAAAAATGAGAAATCACAGCTCCGGATGCCGAACGGGGTTCCGCTTCTTGATACTGGAAGTAGACTCATTGTAGATGATCTCAGCAAAGCACCGCCTCCAGATCTTCAAGGTGATGGCCATGGGAGCCTCTGAAAGCCGCCTCAGGTTGACTATCTGGTAGCAGATGCGCAGTCCTGCGGTAAAGACTCCTCCGGGCAGCCACAAACTCATAACGAAACAAGACCACTACCATCACGAAGAAGATAGGGAGACGCTTCCGACGGTACCACTTGGGCCTCCAGGGATGCTAGGATGAAGCCGGGGTCGCCTCTGCAAGCTGATGGTACACTACTGCCTGCGAACTGGCCTGTGCAGAGTGGTGATAGGTGATGGGAAATGGGAAATGGGGGTAGATGGGAAAGGAAATGAGGTGGATGTGTGTGGGGACAACCCCTGGCTATGAGGGGGTCTGGAAGGGGGAGTTTCAAGGTGTGGGAGTGGCAGAATGGGGGCTGGAAGGAGGTCTAGGAGGTGGAGGGAGGGAGAGCTGCGAATTTGGTTGGAAGGGAGAGAGGGAAAGGGTATTTGAAAATGGGTCTAAGGGTGGGATTAATTTTTGATCTTGGGGATGGGAAGAGGTGTGTGGGGAAGGTAAAGGGGGGGATTGGGGAGTGGGGAATTCTCCCTTGAGAGATGAGAGGGTGTTTGGGGAAGGGGTGTGGGTGGTTGGTGGTTGGAGGGTGGAGTGGGGAGTGATGGAATCTCCCTTGGGGCTGGGGTGGAGTTAAGGTGGGGTGGTGGGGAGTTGGAGATGAGTTATTGGAGGGGGGGAAGAGAGAGAAAGGTGGTTGGGAGGGGAGGAGAGAGAAAGGGGTGTAGGTTTTAGAGAGAGAAAGTTGAGGAGAGAGAAAATAACTTCCTAGAGAGAGAGGTAGAGAGAGAGGGGGGATAGGGGCTTCTCACCCAACTAATTGGCTTCTCACCAAAAGAAGGAGATTTAAGTTAGATACTAGAAAATTTAAATATTCATTCATTAACTTCAAATGGGGGGAATGAGGTCCTATATATAGGCAACCCACATTTTACAAAAAATCCCTAACTCTTGCTACAATGACAAATAACCAAGGGGGTAGGGGACGCCCCTGGGCCTAGCCCAATGAATTGGGCCCATTAACTAATCTAATCAACCCTATGGCACTTAACTAAGGTAGATGACTCATTAACCTAGGTACATGACTCAAATAAAAGGAAAATTACAATGGTATGACTCAAATAAAAATGAGAAAATACAACATATGACTCAAGATAAATGACTAGACCATGTTGGACGATTCCGGGGCGAGGAGACGAGCCGTGAGTGTGGGCACGGGAGGTGATGTCCCCATCAACACCACCAGGTGTCACCATCACAGCAGGACCCACCCCGTCAGACCTGGAGGACTGAGTAGTACGTGTGCCTCACAAGCCCGCAGATCGCGCCGTCCGGATAGCACTAAAACGCGGGTTTCAGCACCGACGGAGCGACATCAAGATGCTGCCCGTCAACCCAATTCCCGATACTCCCGGGCCTCACATGTGACCTGTTACCTCCCTGCGTGGAGTGTGTCGAAATATTTGTACTGTAGTAAAATTTGTTAACCGGGAGTACGGATTTGGCCAGGGTTGTCTTCCCCACGCCGGGAGCATGGAGGTAACGGTCTTACTTCTTGTTGTTACATTTGCTTAGCTAGTATATGGTCGTATGCCGCTGTAAGTGCGTAAAAATCTAGCCCGTGAGTTCATGTCACCGCTGTGAGCGAGAGAGTGACCCGTCCCATGACTCGATCCGAGCACGGAAGTGAGTCGACCACCCTTGACTCTACCGGTTTCTCAACCGCGCGGATCCACGCTTTCCCTCGCTTGGGACGACGAGTGAGCTTGCATTTTTGTTAGCGACGTATAGCTCATAGGAACTCTTAGTGTCGGGCTGAACTGTCTCTCCTATTCGTATGCTGCTGGTCGCATCTACATTTAGAGTCCGAGGTCCGCATCACTTAGAGTCGGTCCCCGTGTTTGTCCCGCATCATCGTGCTTTTTGACATTTTATTTCACCTATTTATCTATATACCCTTATTTACATCCTAGTGCATTGCATATTCATGTTCTATTTGTGGAATTACTAATCTCAGAGATATAAAATAAAAAATATATTCCTCTTCTCATCCTATCTTCTACCTGTCTACCTTATTTAGAATTTAGTTTAGTTAGATTTGAGTGTGATTTGATTAGGTTAATAATGAGTCTAAGTTAAACTAGCTCTATAAGTCACATCTGCACTCTATCTGTTCGTTGAATAAAGAAAGCATTATTTGTTTCAGGTGAAACTTGTCCCATCTCGTTCCCAACTTGATTCTCTATCCTTCTCTATTAATTTCATATAATTATGAGTTTTGTAGATGAAGTAATTGCATTTTCATTTAGGCCTAAATTTTCTAGACGTCTAGAATTGTAAGTTTGTCTCACATAACATAGTTTAATCATTCGGAAAATCTGAAAACACTTATTGTTTTTCTTTTGAAATCATTAGATAGCATCAAAATGAGTCAAATCATCTTTGTGGATCGACCCGGACTCTCAAATAATTATTTATCATTCTTCTCCGAGTTCGGTTAATGAAGATTGAGTGAACGGTGTTCTTACAACGACTATCGTCTCACATCAATTTTTGGCGCCGTTGTCAGGGATATTTTTGACTTCTCTTGCTGCAATCTATGGTCTTTTGTGTATATATGATGACTAACATTTTTTTTGATTTTTCTGTGTAGGAATCAAATAAATTAAAAATTGCAATAAAGTGAGGTATGCAGAAAATTCTGAAAATCCGAAAACAAGAAAGAAAATCTAAAAAAATTGAAAATGTTAAAATTACAAAAAGTAAAAGCTTCATAGGTAAGCACTCATGTCAAATCTTGTATTTTCAATCTTAGATGACCATGGTTTGGATTTTATTTTGAGTTCTTGACTAGTTAGGTACATTAAGTAAAATCTGAAAAAAATCAAAAAAATTAAAATATAAAAAATATAAAAAATTGTCATTCCAAAAGTAGAAACCACGCTTCCATGTTTTAGCTCATGCATCATTTAAGATAATTTTTTAATTACTTTAATTTTTGATAATTACATTGTTGAAGATTACGGGAGCAAGGTGCGTTCTTCTCAATTTCTCTTTGAGCACAATTTCATACATTATTGCATAGAACCCCTTGTTTGAATTGTGGTGTTGTATTTCATTTTAAAACACTCTTAAGGGCAAAATCTATAATAACATATAGTGGAGATTTGATCACCCTTCCTTGGCCCACAAACCATAATTTTCCACATCTTGTATTACCTACTCCAATAAAATTCAGTAGACATTGGCCCTAGGGTTCACTTTGAGATTTGAGTCTACTTAGGCCCATTATCAATTTTAAAAACTGGTGTCTAGGATAGAGGTCCAATGGCAAACACCTTAAGCAGGCTTGTGGTTATTTAATTAGGACCCTACGCAAGTAGGGGGAGCCTCCCATAATCTCACCTCTTACCTGGTTGGTGGAAAGTTTCGATAGTGGACTTGGGTTGGGCTTAAGTTGCATTGTGAGAAATCTAACTTCTTGGTCCAAGGATCCCTAGGTGTCATAAGTTAAACTGTTTGACAACTTATTTGTGTTTGTAAAAAAATAAAAACAAAAAAAATAAAAAAAATAAAAAAATCATTTAGTCATATCTC
Organism: Amorphophallus konjac; assembly: GCA_022559845.1. Lineage (NCBI taxonomy): Eukaryota > Viridiplantae > Streptophyta > Magnoliopsida > Alismatales > Araceae > Amorphophallus > Amorphophallus konjac. Next base: position 332,579,212 of record CM040120.1, on the reverse strand, counting down.
AATTATGTGTTTAAAAAAAATCAATAAAGGGAGAACAAAATAAAAATTCAAAAAAAAAAGAAGACGACGTCTAAAAATATTGGTGAGGGAATAATACACATTCTTGGATTTGGCACACAAATTGGGCATGTGGACCAATTCGGCCCATTACACTATTAATTGTCCAAACTAATTTTCACCTCTCACTCAACATAGTCCGACCCCCTACGAAAGTCCATATTCTTGGTTGGTCCAAAGAGAGAACCTGTTACCCTTGGCGACCTAGTTTCTATCCTTTCCCCAAAACCAATCCCAACTCACTCAGTTCTACCAAGGGACCCAAACTCTACATCTTTCCCAAGTGCAAGCCCAAATGTTTCAAGCTTCTCCACACCCTTTATATGAACCATGTCCATACACTCTTAATCATGGGTTGAGAGATCAATAAAATCTCTCTTGGGATACTCATCAAAATCAAGTGCAAACTCACCCTTATGATCAAGCCCAGTATGAAGGGTAGCCCACATACTCCCCACCATCTCACTATCAAACTGATCACCATCTAGATTACTATCCACCATAGTCTGACTCACAGCCCATTTATCCATCTCCTCCATACACTGATCTCAATAAGGAGGATAAGCTCGATCAATTGCATCAACTCATCAGGCTCGACAACAATCCTTTGAGGCTCAATGTCAATCCATCCAAACCCTATTAAATCAGTTTGCCAAAACCATTAAAGGACTGAAAATGGACCAATTGTCTAGCCACCCTAATACAAGTTTTGAAAATCAACTTCCTGGACTTGACCAATATATAAATCCTCATGATCAACCCATGGTTCCTCAATTCAATGACACGCTTGACCTTGATAATGGGGAGATTGTGGAAAAGACACACAAGGAAGCATTAGAGGGAGCTAGTAATATGGAGCATCAAATTGAGGAGCTCAAGCCCAACCTTATCTATGAAGAGAACCATGATGAGTCTGTTGAGCATAAGTTGGAGGGAGAGGAGGAGAAAATGGATCCATTACTTCGTGATAAAATTCTTTTAACTTCCCTTCCCGAGTTTGATGAAACATTATTCAACATGAGTGGTGAAGAAAAAGTGAGTATAGAAAGAGATTTGAGTGAAGCTATGAATCAGTCTTTTTGGGTAAAGAAGGAGTTGGATATCCCACTAAAAATTCACTTTGACTGGAAATCTCTTGATGTGGGGAAGGGTGTAAACCTTTTACCAATTACTGACCACAGTGAATCTCAGCTCATCTTGGACATTCAACATATACCTGAGTGGTCAGATCCACTTGCGTCTTTTGAGCACCATTGTGTTGAGGATCACATGTATCTCATTCTTGATTCTTGTTTTATCATTGACACTAATCAGTTGGTGGAATCCCCCAAGACCCCTAGCACATTGACCCATTCTCACCTCTCCAACATGCAAGTCAATCTTACAAGTGGGGTTAAAAAAGAACAAAGAACAATTAGGTGATATTAAGGTCTGTAATGATGCGTTCAAAAATTATAAAGACCTTAATTGCAAATCATCCTTAATTGAAAATCATCCTTAAGTGATGGGCATGCATCCATTCGATTGACATCTACCAGTCGAGTTAAATCACATTTACACAAAAAGATGTAAAAATTTTGGCGTGACCCGAGGAAGTGTCTAACCACATGGGCCGACGAACTTTGCCCCTGCCACTTAATGTTTGAACTAGTGGTATTCTGCAGTCTTAACCATTTTTCTATATTCTTGTCATAAAATGTGATTTAAAATCTTGCTAGCCTTGTCTCTATAATTGTTCGCATTGCTAAGGGACTAGCAATTTCTAAATTGGGGGGTGTAATAAGTGTACATTTTCATGTGTTTAGTGCCATCATACATATTATTTTTGGACTCTAGTAGAATTAATTTCATAAGTTTTGTGCTTAATCTTAGTCCCGTATTAAATTTGGGTGATTAAGTGAAAATAATTAATTTTTGAGCTCTAAAACAATAATTAAGACTTGATGTGTATTATGCCTAGATTGTTTTTATTTGGACTAAAGTATATTTTTTTCATGAAATAGTCCAAGTGATCCGTTGGCCACGGGCATGCGTTCGCGAAGCTCTCGCGTGCGAAGACGAAAACGGCTGGCAGGGATCACGCTGGCGAGGTGGCAACGTAGGGCGTTGGGTTCTTTGCGTCGAAAGAGGCATGGAGCTGGCGACGAGGAATGCGGCACAATAGCAGGGAAGATTCGTAGAAGAGCCATGATCGTGCTGCCGTTGCAGGAACCGAAGCTCACGCGATGAGCTATTCGTGTGCGAACCTAGGAAATTGCTTCGTGTGTAGTGTGTGGGGCATGCATGGTTCGGGGGAGGAAGAATCATTTTTGGTAGCTGTTACATACGTGGATCCCTCCGTCAAAGTTGCATGAGGTGGCTCCATGTGTGGCTTTTGTGAGAACAGAGGCGTTTGCATGCCGGTGTCATTCTCGAAGATAATAAGAGCGTGGATAGCGGAGGGGATTAGGAGGGTGATCACATCAATAATGGAAGGCCACAGGCGTGGGACACTTGGCCGGGCTCTCCCCTATAAAAGGATTGCACAGGATGACAGGAAACGAAAGTAGGAGGCCGCTTTTGGTTCATCTTTCGACTTCTATTGGAGATTTTCTTCAGTTGCTCTTTGGTGTCTTTGGTGTTGGTTGTGGCGTCCCTGGCGAGGAGACGAAGATAGCCGGCTGCTCGCCCCTCCTACCCATTATTCTGCCTCCTCTTCTTCCACTTCTTCACTCTCAGAAACGATACTCTGTTTTCCCTCCCCTCTGTTTTCTTTCTGTTCTATTTTGTTTTCGTCTGTTAACCTGTAGAACAATTGAGTTTGTAGATTTTTTTCTCTTGATTTAAACTATTTTGTTAAATCTAATTGTTACCCATTACTTGTTTTATTTTTACTTTTTAAAAAAATTAAAAATTAAAAAAGATTAAAATGAAAAAATGATGAACAGTAACTTTGGAAATGAAGAGTATCCGGGCAATAAGAATCTCGCTGCACATTAAATGCTCATGCCTTTTGACATTTTATTTCACCTTTTTGTCTATATAACCTTGTTTACATCTTAGTGCATTGCATATTCATGTTCTATTTGTGGAATTACTAATCTCAGGGAAATAAAATAAAAAAAAATATTCCTTAACCTCATCATAACTTCTACCTGTCTACCTTCTTTAGAATTTAGTTTGGTTAGATTTGGGTGTGATTTGATTAGGTTAATAACGAGTCTAAGTTAAACTATCTCTATAAGTCACACCTGTGCTATGTCTGTTCGTTGCATATTTTATAAAGAAAGCATTATTTGTTTCAGGTCAAACTTGTCTCATCTCGTTTCCAACTTGATTCTCTATCTTTCTCTTTTAATTTCATATAATTATGAGTTCTGTAGACGAAGTAATTGCATTTTCACATAACATAGTTTAATCATTCGAAAAATCTGAAAACACTTAATGTTTTTCTTTTGAAATCATTAGATAGCATCAAAATAAGTCAAATCATCTCTGTGGATCGACCTAGACTCCCAAATAATTATTTATCATTCTTTTCCGAGTTTGGTTAATTAAGATTGAGTGAACGGTGTTCTTGCAACGACCATCGTCTCACATCACTATCCGAAGAACAACGTCTTGCAGATGGGAAACCAAACCTCGAGTCACGAGAGTCACGTGTCGTGTGACGGGAGTACCTGTCCACTAGAAGCAAGGTTGGATGCGTCCACTGACGTCTTAATCCGTGCCTCAGGTGTCTCCCTAGTCGCCCCAGGCGAAAACTGAGACACCGTACAAGTAACTAAAGAACACTTACAAGGGTCTAGTCGGGGTCAGGCTCGTCAGCACGCGTCCAAAGTCCCCGACCACGTGTGCACACACTGACTGACTGCACTACGTCAAGCCCTCTTGATGTGACACGACCTAAGGGTGTACTAGTAACAACCAAATGAACCTTGGACCTAGACTTGCAAGCCCACTTACAAATTGGCGGACTCGATGTTGGCGGACCGATATCGCAACACAACCCTTTTCCCGTGGTGACTAAATGATGGTAGGGTGGATTTGAGAGTCTAAACCATGCTGCTTAGGGTGATTGACTTGGCCAATGAGTTCCCCTCCCTTGGATCGGAGCACCCACATCAGTGGGGCGGACGCCGTGCCTTGAGGGTACGGGGGTCTCTCCTCACTCAATCCGCGGTGGCCACTCGCGATCGGGAATCACGGGATCGGGCACTCTCTTCCTTGCCGGCTGAACTAAGAGATGATACTAATAAAACACAAATATTCAGGGAGGGTTCAGCTTATACCTGACCGGTGTGAGGACACCGGCCCCGAGTCGGAGACGTGGGCGAGCGGGGAAGCGTGGGTTCCCCACACGCCACGTCGGGGAAGCTTGATCTGCCCAAACAAAGTACACCACTACACCTCTCGCAGGAGGGGGATCTTGGGGTGGGGATTAAAGTAATTACAAATAATAATACCTCCACGCAGGGAGGGGCCTTCAGCCGGCCAAGCAGGATGGGGAAGGCGAGGCAAGAACAACGACTAATAGTGGATGCCGAGTCTGCCAACTGTCTATGAACAGAGACAGTGGGTTGGTGTTGCAGCTATAGATTCCACTCACGAATTTTGCTGATGGCGAGGTCAGTGGCAAAAGCTTCGTAACAGGAAGGGGAATGCTTCAGAATTTTTGTGATTTCTTCTGGAGAAGCTACCGATCGGGACAGAAGATGGAACAGGACCTCTGTTTCTCTGACTAGCAGGGACTGACTTCCAACAGTAGGATGCAGAGGGTACTCCGGCCGCTCCCATTGTTGAAATCAGGCGCCGTTGGAGTCGTTGGAATCGTAGTCAAGTTCTCTTCGTAGAAAAACTGACGGGGAAGCCTTCCGATGTCGGGGGAGGTCTGAGGATGCCGAACACTGCTGACAGGTTGAAGCAGACTGTGTTGTAGCAGAGCGACGCAGTAGAGGGAAAAAAAATGGTAACTTCGGCCACCGGAGGCCAAATGGAACTCTGCTTCCTGATTCTGAAAATAGATAGGGAGAAGTAGAACTTTGTAGAAGAAATGGTAGACTGATTCCTCCTAGGTTTGACGTGGCAGGACTCTCAATCCGGTTCTGTTGCTCAGCAGGATCTGTTCCGCGCAGTCGGGGGAGAACGGAGTTTCTGAACAGCCCCGAGCTCCGATGAAGACGAAACCACTTCTGTTGCGAATAAGACCCGGAGACGCTTCCAACGATGGCTCTTGTGTCTTCAAACTCGTCCGGATGGCGTCGTGGTGGTCGCTGCAACAGACTGATTTGTCTGTAACCTGTGGATAGCAACCTGCAGCTCTTGTGTTGGCTTCTAAAGAAGGAGATGGGGGAGGTGTATGTATGAGAGGGGTGATGGGGTGGAAGAAGTAGTGTGTATGGAGGGATGGGGAATGCTAATGGAGATAGGAAGAGGATGGGAGGGGCAGTGGGGCAGGTCCTCAGCTGGAGGTAGGGGAAGGTGGAGTCAATGGAGGTGAATGGAGGGAGATGAGAGGGGCGACCAAGACTAGAAGGGAGGAGAGGGGGGCGGCCAAAACATGGAGGGAAGGCGGATTTCAAATTTGAATTGGCCTAGGGAGGTGGAGGGTTGTGTGGGAACTAGTGGCATTGCATTGGGAGGGAGGAGATTATGTTGGAAGTGGAGGAGATGCCACCTAGGGACAATGGAAGTGGAGTAATGGCAACTTGGGGAAGTGGAGGGGTATTGAATGAGGTGGGTAGCTAGTGGAGGTGGTTGGGGAGGGGAGGAGAGAGAAGGAAATTCGAAATTGGGGTTGGAGGAGAGAGAAAGAGGGGTGAAATAGAGAGATTAAGAGGGGAATGGGTGGGGAATCTCTCCCCTAGGGTCTCTCACCCAAAAACTAGAGGAATCACTCCTTAAACTAGATTTGAACACTCAAATAGAAGGCTTTGTATTCATTCATTCATTAAGTTCAAATGGAGGAAATGGGGTCCTATATATAGGAAACCCACATTTCTACAAAAGACCCTAACAAAAGACTCATTGACAAATAACCGAAGGGGTAGGGGAGCTCATTGGGCTAAGCCCGAAGAAATGGGCCCAATTAGCACATTACACATTCTAATGACACTCAAACATAGGAAAATAAATGCTAGACCTAGGGACATGACTCTAATAAAATTAAAATTACATCAATGACTCAAATAAAAATTACATTGGACTCAAAATTAAATGGCTAGACCATGCCGGATGAAATAGGAGGTGATGTTCTCATCATACTCCCGGGGTGTGAAGAACTCGACTCCGTCGAGTAAGAGTCTTTCCTAGCTCGCCCATGTCTCCACCATCGTGGTCGGCCCTTCCACCTCATAAGATACTGCTGGATTGCCCTGCTCCTGATGGTGTCGTTATGTTCAACCAGTATCAAATCTTTGTGCTCATGCCGGGCTCTCAAGGTTAGAAGGGGATTCTTATTGGTGGGGTCACTCTTAAAGGGGGGTATGGGCTCAATATCCTCGCTAGGTGCCACCGCGGGGCCCTTGCAGGGCACAAGGTCCGCCACACTACAATGAGGGTTGACCCCACATTCCTTCAGAAGGAACAACTCATTGGCATATATACTCAATCGCCCCAAGACCTTAAAGGGTCTAGTCTCACGATCCCTGAGTGTAAAGGCGACTCTAGGGAAGAGCCTCTTTATCCTGACCATCAGATAGTCACCCTCTTGGAAGTCTAGGTTTCTTTTGCGGGTATCAATTCACCTTTGACAAATCCTTTTACCTTTGATGATGGGCTTGCAAGTATGCAATCCTGAGACATAGTTGGTGAATTCTGGCACTCTATTGGATGTTGGGGGTCCCGGGCACCCAAATGTGGACCTAGCATGTCTAGACTCCCTATGAAGATTAGTGAAGATAGGAGGGCCTGGACCTCCAAATGTAGCTCTATCATGCAAAGGGGTGGTAAATGCCGGGGGACCTGGACATCCAAGAATGCACCTATCATGCTTAAGACTCATGATGAATGGAGGTGGACCATTACATCTGAAAATGGCCCATTCATGCTTCCTACTTGACATGTGGGTGATGTGAATGAATGGAACCGTCTTATGAATCATGCCAAGTGATGTGTTGTGCCAAGACTTATGCATTCCTATCCCAAAGATCACTTCTATGTGTATGGGTGTGGGATGACCTTTGAACTTCCATGTAAAAGGGTCAAACATATCTAGGAAGGTGGGCATTATGGAGAGGGGCTCTTTCTTGTTTCCTAGGCAGACGTTATCTATGGCGATGGTTCCCTTTGTGTAGTCCAAGTCTTGTAAGAGGTGATCTTGGTCCAACATGGTTGGTTGGGGTAGGGAAATGTGAGTTGTGGGTAAGGTGGGTGTATCACATGGGTAACTAAGCTCCCATTGGAAGGAATCAAAGGGGTCATGGACTGGGCTTCCTAGAGGAAGGAACTCTATGTCCACATGGCCTATGCATGGTGGGTCATCCTTACTAAGGTCTTTAGTGGGCCAGTTGATCAAGGTACTTGGGATTTTAATGGTAGTGGAGTGGACCATGATGGGTTCTTCATCCATGGGGAGAATGAGAAGGAGGTCACTAGTGTAGCAACCAATGGTGAAGACTGAGGTGATAGAACCATCACATGGGTGGATGAGACTAAGTCTTCTTGGGTGGGCCGCTCCTATGGTCAATAAGCAAGTCAACTTTAGTTGCCATTCTAAACCCTTGAGGAGATCATCCCAACCATTTACCTCATAGTAGGATTGGAATGTGGTGTGATAGGAGTTAATGGGTGCTAATTGGAAAGGGTGCTCCATGGTTGGGGTTTGAAAGTATAAGGCATGAGGGATGGGATTTTGCTTGAGCCATTTGATGATGAGTTCTCCTACGGTCACAACCTTTTGCGTGAGATTGAGTGATTTGGGGAGGCATGTGTTTGTTTGGACGGGTATGAGTTGATGTCTTTCTTCCTTATTGATTGGGGTATGAATTTCCTTGAATGTGGGGAAGAGATTTGTGTTAGTGTCCAATCCCGGGGATTTGGTTTTGTGGGCCGGGTTCTCCTCATGTTTACTCATGACCTCATTCATTCTTTGTAGTGGGTTGAGAGGGCATGGTGGCCGGGTATGGGGCTCCGGTGGGTGAGGGAACAAAAGGTTGTTGAAACCATAGGCTCCCGGGAGATGTGGGGGATGAACTAGGCAAGACCAACGCAATGGGTGGAAGGTGGTATTCCGTTCATCAAGCCATTGTTTTCCTAGGATTATGCAAGGGCCTTTCAAAGTACCAATTTGACACCAAGCTCCATCAAAGTATTTGATTTCTCCAAACCATTTATGAAATTCAACGAAGACTAGGTCTCCGTTGTGCATAATTTGTCCGGTCGTAGAGAGGGTGGCTACAATTTCGGGGGATACCCAATTATCTTCTACCATGTAGATGAAGTCAATTTCTGTGGGGCTCCCATTAGGTAGGTATGCTTGGGATATGATGGGAATTTGGGCCTTTTGGTCTGTAGACTCAATGACAATGGGAGGTGGATAATGCATGGAACGATCTGATGAGAACTCTAATGCAAGCGTGCCCATGGACTTGACTTGATAGAGACAAGTCAATGACTTGCTCTGATACCAATTGATGTGACACGACCTAAGGGTGTACTAGTAACAACCAAATGAACCTTGGACCTAGACTTGCAAGTCCACTTACAAATTGGCGGACTCGATGTTGGCGGACCGATATCGCAACACAACCCTTTTCCCGTGGTGACTAAATGATGGTAGGGTGGATTTGAGAGTCTAAAGCATGCTGCTTAGGGTGATTGACTTGGCCAATGAGTTCCCCTCCCTTGGATCGGAGCACCCACATCAGTGGGGCGGACGCCGTGCCTTGAGGGTACGGGGGTCTCTCCTCACTCAATCCGCGGTGGCCACTCGCGATCGGGAATCACGGGATCGGGCACTCTCTTCCTTGCCGGCTGAACTAAGAGATGATACTAATAAAACACAAATATTCAGGGAGGGTTCAGCTTATACCTGACCGGTGTGAGGACACCGGCCCCGAGTCGGAGACGTGGGCGAGCGGGGAAGCGTGGGTTCCCCACACGCCGCGTCGGGGAAGCTTGATCTGCCCAAACAAAGTACACCACTACACCTCTCGCAGGAGGGGGATCTTGGGGTGGGGATTAAAGTAATTACAAATAATAATACCTCCACGCAGGGAGGGGCCTTCAGCCGGCCAAGCGGGATGGGGAAGGTGAGGCAAGAACAACGACTAATAGTGGATGCCGAGTCTGCCAACTGTCTACGAACAGAGACAGTGGGTTGGCGTTGCAGCTATAGATTCCACTCACGAATTTCGCTGATGGCGAGGTCAGTGGCAAAAGCTTCGTAACAGGAAGGGGAATGCTTCAGAATTTTTGTGATTTCTTCTGGAGAAGCTACCGATCGGGGCAGAAGATGGAACAGGACCTCTGTTTCTCTGACTAGCAGGGACTGACTTCCAACAGTAGGATGCAGAGGGTACTCCGGCCGCTCCCATTGTTGAAATCAGGCGCCGTTGGAGTCGTTGGAATCGTAGTCAAGTTCTCTTCGCAGAAAAATGGACGGGGAAGCCTTCCGATGTCGGGGGAGGTCTGAGGATGCCGAACACTGCTGACAGGTTGAAGCAGACTGTGTTGTAGCAGAGCGACGCAGCAGAGGGAAAAAAAAATGGTAACTTCGGCCACCGGAGGTCAAATGGAACTCTGCTTCCTGATTCTGAAAATAGACAGGGAGAAGTAGAACTTTGTAGAAGAAATGGTAGACTGATTCCTCCGAGGTTTGACGTGGCAGGACTCTCAATCCGGTTCTGTTGCTCAGCAGGATCTGTTCCGCGCAGTCGGGGGAGAACGGAGTTTCTGAACAGCCCCGAGCTCCGATGAAGATGAAACCACTTCTGTTGCGAAGAAGACCCGGAGACGCTTCCAACGATGGCTCTTGTGTCTTCAAACTCGTCCGGATGGCGTCGTGGTGGTCGCTGCAACAGACTGATTTGTCTGTAACCTGTGGACAGCAACCTGCAGCTCTTGTGTTGGCTTCTAAAGAAGGAGATGGGGGAGGTGTATGTATGAGAGGGGTGATGGGGTGGAAGAAGTAGTGTGTATGGAGGGATGGGGAATGCTAATGGAGATAGGAAGAGGATGGGAGGGGCAGTGGGGCAGGTCCTCAGCTGGAGGTAGGGGAAGGTGGAGTCAATGGAGGTGAATGGAGGGAGATGAGAGGGGCGACCAAGACTAGAAGGGAGGAGAGGGGGGCGGCCAAAACATGGAGGGAAGGCGGATTTCAAATTTGAATTGGCCTAGGGAGGTGGAGGGTTGTGTGGGAACTAGTGGCATTGCATTGGAAGGGAGGAGATTATGTTGGAAGTGGAGGAGATGCCACCTAGGGACAATGGAAGTGGAGTAATGGCAACTTGGGGAAGTGGAGGGGTATTGAATGAGGTGGGTAGCTAGTGGAGGTGGTTGGGGAGGGGAGGAGAGAGAAGGAAATTCGAAATTGGGGTTGGAGGAGAGAGAAAGAGGGGTGAAATAGAGAGATTAAGAGGGGAATGGGTGGGGAATCTCTCCCCTAGGGTCTCTCACCCAAAAACTAGAGGAATCACTCCTTAAACTAGATTTGAACACTCAAATAGAAGGCTTTGTATTCATTCATTCATTAAGTTCAAATGGAGGAAATGGGGTCCTATATATAGGAAACCCACATTTCTACAAAAGACCCTGACAAAAGACTCATTGACAAATAACCGAAGGGGTAGGGGAGCTCATTGGGCTAAGCCCGAAGAAATGGGCCCAATTAGTACATTACACATTCTAATGACACTCAAACATAGGAAAATAAATGCTAGACCTAGGGACATGACTCTAATAAAATTAAAATTACATCAATGACTCAAATAAAAATTACATTGGACTCAAAATTAAATGGCTAGACCATGCCGGATGAAATAGGAGGTGATGTTCTCATCACCTCTAGCTAGTTTTCCTCCCGGCTCAGACTTGAGCCGACACAGTGGGAGGCCCTACGGCAACCAGCCTAAACCGTCTCTCCTGGGTGTAGCTCTCCACCTACTCCTTGGTAGGCTGGCACACGCGTGCCCAAGAAAGGTACGACTAGTGGGGGGATCACTGAAAGTGGACACTCTCCGTAGAGAGGAAACACCAAAGTACCAAAGGTCACGCATGCACCCGTCGCAAGTAACACAAAGTATCGAATGGCTCGGCGCCACTAGACTCTGAATGGCTAGCTAGACCTACAAACCCAACGGTCCTTGAGTCACGCGACTCAGGCCAAGACCGTTGTACAACACGGCTCCATGCCGTCCATTTAGCCTAATCCTAGGGTCAGAAATCACGGTCAAATAATCCTTAAGGGGGCTCACAACAGTCGAGTTCATCCCCTTTCCAAGGGAGACCATGTTAGGTGCTCTGATACCAATTGTTGGGAGCTCTAATACCATGAGATAGGTGCGTAGCAAGGATCTAGAGGGGGGGTGCACGAATCAATCCCCTATGAAAGTTTATGACCTATTAAAAACTCTATATCAATAGAGATGAGAACCACCAGATAAATATGGACTAAGCAGTAAACTAATGCGCTCATGGAAGCAAATCTATCAAGTAAAGCATTCGGCTCATGAAGCAACCTATGAAAGTAGGAAGGAGACAAGGTGCAAGCTCACAAGCAAACCACACTTGGACAGTAGATTTTAGGTGGTTCGGTCTGCTACCCACAGACCTACGTCCACCCCTCACTCAACCCGAGTGAGGCTTCCCTTGCACAAAGCAAGAATGCAGACTCAGTCTACAACAACCGCTGATACACAGCTTAACCAGGAGGAACACACTCCTCCCTTTTTCTGAAAGACCTAGAAGGAAACGTGAACAACCTTCAGCTGCTCACAACCCAGAGGAATGAATCCTCTCTTCCTCTAAAAGCACAGAGGGAACCGTAAAGAACCAAGTCTCCCTTCCTCTAAAGGACTCAAAGGGAACCGTGAACAACTCCCCATTGCTCACAGACCAGAGGAACAGATCCTCTCTTCTTCTGCTACACAGAAGGAACTGGAGGAACAACTCCTCCACGTTCTGGTTTCCCAGAACAACTTACACACAGTGAAGAACTATGTGCAGAACCACCTTGTGTGCACCTAGCACACCAAGGCAAAGAACCAAACAGGAATCAAAATGGGAACAAGAAAGATAAAAAGATAGCCGAACAGAAACGGCATAAAGAATGACTCTTCAATCGAAGAATAAAGAAGGTAGCTTCTTGTGGAATGACTTTGACTGTTGTGCAGGACAAGGCTTAGCTTCTCTTCTTCTTCCTCTCAATACTCTTTCTCTTTTCTTCTCTCGAACTCCCCTTGAGCTCAGCTGCTCATACTGCTCCCTCTTCTTCTAACTCTCTCTTACTTCTCTTCACTCTTTTACCAGGTCACGGCTCTCACTGCTCTTTTTCTTCTTCTCACTCACTAATGCAGCCTGCTTCACAGCTCTACTGTCTTCTCCTTCTTCTTTTTCTCTCACTCACAGACTCTCTCACAGATTTTCTCCGAAGCTCTCTGCTTGCCCTTGTAAGTGTAGGTGGCCGCTCTACTTAGAACATACTCTCCCCTCGTTCTTGTTCCTCTTCTTCCTTATCTTCTTTGAACCTCTTATCTCATCTGCTGTCTGTCTACTTCCGTCAGAGCATGTCTCCCCATGCGCTGCTTTTGTTCCAGCATCTTTTTCTTTTTGTATGTAGGGTGCAAAGAGTGATGCCCTTGATTTGGTAGCATGAGATTAGGACCGTCCAATTCTTCAGAAGGTTCCAATGACAGGGAAGAGTGGCACCTGATTGGCTGAGAAGTGATAAGGTACATTGGCTTCCCATTGGCTTGCCAATGAGCTTCTACCCCAAGGCAGGATGCATGTTCGGACAAAAACCTTTCAAGGATATTTTTTATGATATATCCAATGGATAGAGGAAATAATCTTCATAAGGAATCCTCTGTAAATGTGCCAGCTTCCTTGGTGCCAGCTTCCTTGGAACACGTGCCAGCCATTGGAGAGTAGAATCATGTGACGTGCTTGAGTACTTTACGAACTTGATCATTTGTCAATTCTAGCAACCCATTTTTCAGCCATATCACACATTTGTCAGCCATACACACCCATTTTTCACCCTTAATCTCCTTAAGTCGTCGCCACTATTTTCTTGCAAACTTCATGCAACTGAAGTTGACTTCAAAGACTTTTGAAGTTGACTTCGCTTCACCTTTCTTCATGCTTGTAGAGTTGTTACCCATATTTCAGCCTTACACAGCTATTTTTCGGCCTTACCTGCCATTTGTCACAGCCGCCGAGCCATTTGTCACCCTTGTCCAACCTGCGCCGTCGTCAATAGCTATTTGTCACCATTAGGTGTATATTATACACCGTTGATGACCCATTTATCTCCATTAAGGCTTCATTTGTCACACTTGTCTTCTTCAGCTAGCAAAGCATATCTGGCTCTCTTGTGTTGACTCCGAGGTCAGAAAATGTTGACCTCAAGTAATGATTGTATTGACCCAAGGTTGTTGACCATGTTGACTTCTAGTTTTGTTAACTAGTCCTTGTGGACTATTTTGCTGTTGACTTGGTCTAGACTTGACTACGTTAACTGTTGACTAGGGTTGACTATTGACCAGAGTTACCTGGACTGCAGATGAAGTTCACTGGAGTCACTTGACTGATGTTGACTTTGACTTTTAATCCACTTTGACTGGCGCTGACTCCATCTTCAAACTGGGTAGACTCTTCTTCAACGTCTAACAGATTTCACCCTTGCTGCACTCATTTGTCACTCAAACCAAGTTATTTATTACCACTATCGGCCATATGTCTGCCTTGATCAGCCATTTGTAACCCTTAGTCCGTTGCTAAAGGCTTGTTTGCAACTTGAGAGTTTCTTGGCCTTTGGAGTCGACTCCAGAGCCTTCATGGGTCGACTCTTCTTCATCGCATTTCAAGCCTTCAGCGCTGCCAGCCATTTTTCACTCTACTGACCTATTTGTCAGCCCAACCTTCTATTTGTCACCCCTGACCACCTATTTTTCACCCTTAATCGGCATAAGCCATCGCCTATGGTTTTGACTAGCGGGTGGTCTTCGGTCATCTGAAGTCGACTTGGCTTCATCTGAAGTCGACTTTTGAGCAACACACTTGACTAAAACAGTAGATTTTGGTCTTGAATTCTTCAGCCAACCTGTTCTGTGCATAATTTAAAAACAAGCTGGAAATGCCATCATTAAAACATAGGGACACAACATTCTCCCCCTTTTTGATGATGGAAACACTATGAGTCATTATGGCTAAATTGGCATGAATAAAGCATGACAATGACAATGATAATCCATATGCATAAGAATAGGTATCTCACATTGATAATCCATATGCACAAGAACAGGTGTATCCCACAAATAAATAATGACTCACAACTATTCTCCCCATTTAACAACATCAAAGCAAATAGATTGAGAGCACATAAGGAATTCAGAGACAAGGTTGTTTCTCTCCCCCTTTGAATATGGAGTGGAGTAAGTTCAATCAAGAATTGTTCAAGGTTCATAGCAAAACTAGCAGTTTCAGGCATGAAGATGAAATCTTTCAGAGGTATGGACTTAGCAGTGAGAGGCAAACAGCAAGTCTGATACCAATTTTTAGGTGGAGAATGGTACCAGTGAATTCCAATATGCATAGCAACAAATCAGAAGAAGTGAATTCAGCAGAGCAGACAGATTACAAGTTATTATTTCAACAGAATAGCAATGAAAAGTTTCAACAGTAGTGAGAAATCAAATAGCATTTGAAGGGTGCCATCAAATGTGAATGAATTACTTCGAAGAGTTTAAAAAAACATTGTAATAGAAGAACTACAATCTGAAGCACTATTCATTAATCAAGCTAGCAGTTTTTAGATTCTTCCATTATAAGATATTTATGACACAGCCCTTATTTTCTGCTTGATTTAAGTGAAATAAATTTAGAGTTTATCAGTTAAACTCATTGAATCATTTTACACTCAAACTTAATAGAAATAAACCAAGGCTACATGTTTAAATCTGGCTTAACCTCCCTTAACCCTACTCATTCAAATACCAAGACTCCCTTAGGAGTAGCTCAAGACTAGTATTGAGATTAAACACATTTAATATTTCTGATTTTGTCCTTGGGGTGTAGCACTTTTTCTAGCCATTTGGTTATATTTTCATATTTTTTCTTTTTGGCTCACAATTTTAAGAGCAGTCAAGTATAGTCCACACCTTTTGACATAAGAGTGTACGTTGATCAGACGCCAGCACCCCCAGTTACTCAATGAGACTTACTATCCTGTTTCACTTTGAGCAGAGATAGCAGAGGCACTTCATAACTAAGTCCACTTCATTTCTTTGATGAGGGGCTTAGTTTCTCAGTGAACTCTTAGCCATTGCTCTGCCTTGAGCATTAAAACACAGTTTTTACCATGTTCTACCCTTTGAGATTTTTCAGATCATTCTATATTTAAGGATAATACTCAATCTAAGATTCTCAACTGAGGTTGCCATAGACCTTAAATTTTCAGATTTTAGGAGATTGCACAAGGACACAACATGTGGGAGCTGGTTGAGACCTATTAAGTTGAATGCGGCCTTTTTCAGGGAATTCAATTTTCAAACTCTTGAATTCATTAGGCTTAAACCAATAGTTTTATTCGTGGGTGATCATATAACCTTATAAAAGAAGATTCCTATATATGATTTGCTTGGATTAATGAATTGATGAACAGATTGGAATCATTCTAAGCACAATGTAGTTCAATGTATTTTAGTAGGAAACAATCAAGGATGACAGTTTTTCAGAAAGGTTCAAGCAGACCAGCTTCAAGATTTGCAGAAATGACATGGATGACAATTTGAGTATGTTTGATACCAAGAGTTGATACCAATTGTTAATGTCAATAGGAAGAGACTCTTCATGTGAAAGTGTAAGCTAAGATTTTAGAGAAGCTCCTCCTGAGAGAATGCTGGATTTTGAAAGCAGATTTTCAAGGTTAAGGCTAAGGATGAAATGTGATCATGAATTTTTCTAGAGAGCACACCTTTTTCAACAAATACAAGGAGTTTGAAGTCCAAAGAACAGAAGTAAGTCATTTACTCTCAGATCCATGAGAACATGGAGTAAGGAATGATGAGAGTGAACCAGAGAGACAAGGCTTGTCAGAAATTTTTAGAACAACTAGATGAAGTCAACTTGTGAAGGTCTGGAAGTCGACTTGAATTCAAAACAGGGGGCATTATTTTCAAAATACAGCTGGGAAGTTGACTTGAACATTCTTTAAGTTGACTTGAGTGATTCAGCCAGAAGAGAACATTCACAGTGTACTGTAGAGAAGTCGACTTGTGCAGTCTATAAGTCCACTTGAGCTTTTCCAGAATCACCTATCAATTCTGATTGACTCTAAATGGATGCATGGACTTTTTGAGTTTTCTATTATCAATGGCATGCACTCAAATGATGCAAGCTTGCCACTAGCTCCCCCTAACTAAATGCAAATTGTGCATGAGTGAGATGCAAATCAAAGCATGAGACACTTATTCCCTTTAACTAAATGCATTTAGTCATGATAAAGATGCTATCCATTGCAAGCAGATTCTCTAAGCTACGCATGAGCATGCAAAGAAACACATGTGGATTAAACATGAATCAATTAGGTTTCTCCTTGAACAACACAAGGGGTGTGCATGAACTTCAAATGAATGTGCAACTCGATTAACCAAGAGCAGATAGATGCACTCTACATACTCCCCCTCACTGAATGCATTGAATATGTAAACAAAATATGAGAATCATGCAAGGGAGTATGCTGAACAGGATATCATGAAAGACTTGCATGCTTCAAATGCAGGATTGACCCATGGTACCGGGCGGAGGTATGTCCTCACACATGGTGAAAGCTTCCAAACATGCCTAACTTGTCCTTCTTCATGTCACCATTTTATATACCTATGAGGTCAAGCATTAAAGATATCAAGAGTTCAATGGAATTTCATCACAACCAATTTCAACATGTGTTTCAAGGAATGATGCCCATGTGTACACACAAGCATGTATTGAAAAATTCATGCAGCAGATTTGAAATGGATGTAATCGTTCAGCATGATATATGCAGATATGAAAACATATGTAGCCAACTTCAAAATCCTACAGGAAAATCAATGAATTCTCATCAACTAAGATACAAGATGTGCAGCATTGACAATAGAAGAAATTAAAGCAACCTTACAGGAACAAAAATAGTGATTTTAATGAATGGGGTTTTACCAAACCAGGGTGCCTTGTTTATTTATCAAACCCCCTTTTATTTTCTTGCTGCAAGGCACACCTGCAAGAACAAGTTCTCATTTTCTATTTAGAGGTACCCAAGATCTCTTGGGTCCTGAGGAGTTAGTAGCACCCTTGGAAGGTGCTTTCCATGACTTCATAGCATGCAAATCATCAAACTTCAATGATAAATAATTTTCCATGGTATGTTCTGATTTCCCACAATAATGACAGTGAATAAGCGCATTCAAATTTTTCTTCACAGGATATGCATGAGGTTTCTATGGGAAGGCAGAAGTTTTGCCATTTCTATCATGAAAATTGTGGTTCCTTTTCAAATGCCAACAGTTCATGACTGTATGGCCTGTCCTTCTACACTCATGACAGTAAGGCCTTCTCGGGACAGTGGGCTTTCTGCAAGCCCTTAATTAATCATTCTTTAGAACAGAACAATCATGCATTATATGACCGGACCTTCCACAGTAGAAGCATTGAATTGTCCTTTTCTGGACAACATGATTTTATCTAGCATGCACATGAGAATTTTGATATGAACCTCTTCTATTTGAAAACTTTTTGAAAATTTTGAAACCATTGGTTCTTTTGTATGTGTTCATATCATCAAATTTCTTGATACGACATTCATGCATCATATGGCCAACTTTACCACAGTAGTGATAAGAAATTTTCTTTGAGTGTGCATGTGTGTGTGAATTGGAATTGTGTACAACATGCACAGTGGTAGCAAGAGAGTTCTTTGATTTGTTTTGCAGATTACTACCATTTTCTATTTTTCAGTTTGTTTCAAATTCCTTTGGGCAGTGAATTGGAAGATTGGTGTGTTGGTTGAAGTGCTGGGTTGTCCTGAGCTTTGAACAAAAGAAGTAAACAATTTGTTTTCAAAGGATTTTTTATTTTCAGGTTTATAACCCAGCCCCTCTTTTTAGAAATTCACTCTAACTCCCAACAGCTTATACAAATTTTCTTGGCCATCAACAAATTTAGTTAGTGAGCTTTTCAAATCTTAAATTCCATTTTCAAGGGATGCAATATGTAGCTCATAACTAGCAATTTCATGTTCACTGTAGACAACACATTCATTCAACACTCTATTGGCAGTTTTATGACTCTTGTTCCAGCACATGAACTTTTTCAGATTCAACATTGATAGCAGTGTATTTTCCTTTTTCCAGATATAGTAATCTTTCTGATATGACAGTATTCAGCACCATCAACTTTTTGTTTTAGGATTTCACTTTCTTGTATTTTATAAGCAGATCATCATAAGTTTCTATCAATTCATCAAAAGCGTTCTCATTAGATTCGAAAGTTACCTCCTCATTCTCCCTTTGATCACTGATGTGATCACTTCTATCAGCCATTAGACATGTGTCTTCCTTTCTTTCATTAAAAACCATCAATCTTTCCAGCATGTCCTTTGCATTCTTGCAATCAGAAACAAAAGGAAAGATATCTTGATCAACAACATATTTCAAAATATTGAGAGCTCTGATATTATCACTGTTCTTCATCTTATGAATGTATGTCCATTTGGACATATCTTTGGGCAGTTTGTGTGGACCTTTGGAAATGATGTTCCATAGGTTTCAATTAATTGCATTTACATATGTGCACATTCTGCCTAGCCACAAAGAAAAATCAGAACCGTTAAACATAGGCAGATGAACCAGAGGAAATAAATCAGAGTAATGATCCATGATCATAAAAACACCTATGCAGTAGGACCTTCTCTGCAGATGGTTAAATCTAATTTATCGGAGGCCTGCTCTGATACCAATTGTTAGGTGCTCTGATACCAATTATTAGGAGCTCTAATACCACGAGATAGGTGCGCAGCTAGGATTGAGAGGGGGGGGTGAATAGATCCTCGATGAAAGTTTATGACCTATTAAAAACTCTATATCAATAGAGATGAGAACCACCAGATAAAGATGGACTAAGCAGTAAACTAATGCGCTCGCGGAAGCAAATCTATCAAGTAAAGCAATCGGCTCATGAAGCAACCTGTGAAAGGAGGAAGGAGACAAGGAGCAATCTCACAAGCAAACCACACTTGGACAATAGATTTTAGGTGGTTCGGTCTGCTACCCACAGACCTACGTCCACCCCTCATTCAACCCGAGTGAGGCTTCCCTTGCACAAAGCAAGAACGCAGACTCAGTCTGCAACAACCGCTGATACACAGCTTAACCCGGGGAACACACTCCTCCCTTTTTCTGAAAGACCCAGAAGGAAACGTGAACAACCTTCAGTTGCTCACAACCCAGAGGAATGAATCCTCTCTTCCTATGAAAGTACAGAGGGAACCCCAGAGAACCAAGTCTCCCTTCCTCTGAAGGACTCAGAGGGAACCGTGAACAACTCCCCATTGCTCACAAACCAGAGGAACAGATCCTCTCTTCTTCTGCTACACAGAAGGAACCGGAGGAGCAACTCCTCCACGTTCTGGTTTCCCAGAACAACCTACACACAGTGAAGAACTATGTGCAGAACCACCTTGTGTGCACCTAGCACACTAAGGCAAAGAACCAAACAGGAATCAAAATGGGAAAAAGAAAGATAAAAAGATAGCCGAACAGAAACGGCACAAAGAAAGACTCTTCAATCAAAGAATAAAGAAGGTAGCTTCCTGTGGAATGACTTTGACTGTTGTGCAGGACAAGGTTTAGCTTCTCTTCTTCTTCCTCTCAATACTCTTTCTCTTTTCTTCTCTCGAACTCCCCTTGAGCTCAGCTGCTCATACTGCTCCCTCTTCTTCTAACTCTCTCTTACTTCTCTTCACTCTTCTTACCAGCTCACAACTCTCACTCTTTTTCTTCTTCTCATTCACTAATGTAGCATGCTTCACAGCTCTACTGTCTTCCCCTTCTTCTTTTTCTCTCACTCACAGACTCTCTCACATATTTTCTCTAAAGCTCTCCGCTTGCCCTTGTCAGTGTAGGTGGCCGCTCTACTTAGAACATACTCTCCCCTCGTTCTTGTTCTTCTTCTTCCTTTCCTTCTTCGAACCTCTTATCTCATCTGCTATTTGTCTGCTTCCGTCAGAGCATGTCTCCCCACACGCTGCTTTTGTTCCAGCATCTTTTTATTTTTGCATGCTGGGTACAAAGAGTGATGCCCTTGATTTGGTAGCATGAGATCAGGACCGTCCAATTCTTCAGAAGGTTCCAATGACAGGGAAGAGTGGCACCTGATTGGCTGAGAAGTGATAAGGTACGCTGCCTTCCCATTGGCTTGCCAATGAGCTTCATGTAGGACACCCATGTAGGAAGCTTCTTCCCCATGGCAGGATGCATGTTCGGACAAAAACCTTTCCAGGATATTTTTTATGATATATCCAATGGATAGAGGAAATAATCTTCATAAGGAATCCTTTGTAAACGTGCCAACTTCTTTGGATCATGTGCCAGCCATTGGAGACTAGAATCATGTGACGTGCTTAAGCATTTTACGAACTTGATCATTTGTCTATTCTAGCAACCCATTTTTCAGCCATATCGGACATTTATCAGTCATACACACCCATTTTTCACCCTTAATCTCCTTAAGCCATCGCCATTTTTTTCTTGCAAACTTCATGTTAGGTTTCGGTGCAGTATTCAGAGGGGGGGGTGAATGAATATAACCCGTTAAAAACTTCACCCAATTAAAACTAGAATAATAACAAGACAGATTCGACAATCTGAAGCTCAACTGGAATTTCGCTCTCTTGACAGATTAAAATATTTTAAGAAAACTAATCAACACTTCTGCTCAGCCAAAAGCCAAACGCTTAGAGCGCCCCTATGCATTCATCTAGCGGAAGCACAAATGAACAAATCAAACCACAATGCACAAGGGGTTTTTAGGTGGTTCAGTCCTCCAGACCTACATCCACCCCACACTCAAACCGAGTGTGGTTTCCACTAGCTCACGCTAGAAACAGCAGACTCAGTCTGCAACAAACGCTGCCAAACAGCTTGACCAGGGGAACAACCTCCCCTCTTCCTCCCAACCGGAGGGAACCACTAGTGACACCAGTCACTAGCAAACCAGAGACACACGGTCTCTCTTCCTCCAGACCCGGAGGGAAACCCCTGGACCTGAATCCACAAGCCCAGAACTGGAGACAAGTCTCCCTTCCTCCAAACCGGAGGGAATCAACAAGTAGCACCCAGCTACTTGCAACCGGAGATAGCAATCTCCCTTCTCCTGAACAAACAGGAGGAACCCACAAGTGACTCCAGCCACTTGGAAACCAGAGACACACGGTCTCTCTTCCTCCACACACGGAGGGAACCACCGGACTTGCTACTCACAAGCCCAGAGCCGGAGGAACAAGCCTCCCTTCCTCCAACCCGGAGGGGAACCTAGAGACCCAAGTCTCTCTTCCTCTGAACCCCAGAGGGAAGCACAACCGGAGATAAATCTCCCTTCCTCCAACCTGGAGGGAAACAACCGATGACACCCTGTCAAAGGCAACCAGAGACGCAAGTCTCTCTTCCTCCACACCGGAGGGTACCAACCACAAGTAGCACCCAGCTACTTGCAAACCGAAGACACAAAGTCTCCCTTCTCCTGAACCCACAGGAGGAACCCCGACCTCTCTACAGAGATCGGAAATACAGTAAATGGATAAAAACAAAAACGAAACTCAGCAAACAGAAGCTGAAAGATGAAGTGCACAATGTGGCTCTCAACGGAGCTGACTGGCCTGGATTTGATCCACGGTCCAGTAGACGGATCTTCAGGTAAGATCTTCTTCTTCTCCACGAGCTCTCTCGCTCACTCTCTATCTTTCTTTCTCTTTCTTCTGCTCTCCTCTCACTCTCTGCTTCTTCTTCTCTTCACACTCTTCTCGAGCTCTCTACCTCTCTTCTTCTCCTTCTGCTCTTCTTCTTTCTCTTTTCTTCTTCTATCTGGATCGTGGCTCTCTGTATACGCTTTTCTTCTCGCCAACTCGATCACCCTCCATCTGTGGACGAAGGCTCCTATATATAGCAGCAGCAGTAGGTGGATAGGGCACAAAACGCGTGTGCCTCCCACGTTTCCTGCCCTAATATTTCGGACCACGTGGAGGCTCCTCTGCATCTTGGATCACGTGCCAGATGCAGCCTTGTATCACGTACTGCTTCACGATTAGAGCACCTGTAAAACAGAGTATCGAATAAGTAATCAATTTAAGGAACACCTCTGTATAGATTATCAGAAGAACAGTACTTTAGAAGAAACTTGAACGAGGTTAAAACGAAACAACACGAAGTGACAAATAGCAACAACACGGAGACAACACGAAGACAGAATAAGGAAACGACACGAGGTACATACGAAGACAAGACAGAAACCAATCATGAAGTATGGTTTCAACAAACGAAAGACACAAGTCTAGGAAGAACAACACGAAGAAAGAAAAGGGAAACGACACGAGGTGGTATACAGAAAGCAACACGAGGTGCTGCATTGTTCTGCACGCAGTGGAACAAAAACGACACGAAGACACAGAAACAACACTTAAGACGAAGTTGACACGGAGTGAAAACGACACGAAGTCTGGGAGACACGACACAAAGTCACAAGAACGACAGTAACCAACACGAAGTGTGGTTACGAAACATGAACGACACGAAGTGTGGAAACATGACACGAAAACGACACGTAGACATGGAGACAACAGTAACCGACACGAGGTGAGGTTACTAAAGCGACAATGACACGTGGTGTGGAAAACACGACACGAAGACCTGAGAAAGAAAAACGACACAAAGTAAAAATAGTGATCGACACGGGTTGAAAACAACACGAAGTCGAAACAGTAATCGACACGGGTTGAAAACAACATGAAGACGAAGTACAAAGAGACGACACGAAGTGAAGTTGACACGAAGTGAAAACAACACTAAGTGAAAAACAATAATCGACACGCGGTGAAAACAACACGACGACAGTGAGAACAGCACGAGGTGAAATGACACGGGGTGTAGAAAACCAAGAATCGACACGAAGTGTGGTCAAGGCGAGAAAGACACTAAGTCAAAAACGAAAGACCAACACTCAGACAGAAACATAAAAACAACACGAGACGTAGACACTAAAACAACACGAAGATGAAGACAAGGGAAACGACACGAAGTCTAACCTCATACAAGCTTTCCTGTCACGCATGGAAATCAACACGAAGTGTTGTATGCTCATACGACACGAGATCTTTTCGTGTTAGTGAGGGGAAACAACACGAAGACTCAAGTACAGAAACAGCACGAAGATGAAGTACAATCTGATGTACAGACTTTGAAGAACAGTGTTGAATGTGTAGACTTGTAGTTTAGTTAAGTGTACAGACTTCACCAATGAATCACTCACTGTACAGACATACTATAGCAGTATGATGCACAGACTTTGATGAACAGTCCAAAGTATGGACTTTCACTGCAAACAACAATGTGTAGACTTCATGTAAAAGCCCAATGTACGGACATTGAAATCGAACACCAATGTGCAGACTTGACAGTGAAGACTAGAGTGCAGACTTCAAGTCTAACTGTGGATGTACAGACTTGAAGATTGAAGGCGATGTATAGACCATGCACATACCAGAAGTCTAACACACACAATATATCAGTCATACACGTGCATTCTCCATATGATATACAAATCACAATCATGAAGCTATCATCAAAGCACAATGTCAGCAGATAAACTGACTGAGCATATGAAGGCATGAATGAACATTTCAGCAGGATGACTCACAGTGATTAACATCAAACACCAATCATCAAAACCAGATAAATCATTAAAACCTCAGCAATGAATGCTTTATGCATCAGTTTAACATGAAGCATGACTGATCATCAAATATGACTCTAAATGAGACTGACAGTGTATACACTTAGCCAAAGTATAGACTTTAAATCCAAAGCAAACGGCTGTACAAACTTGGAGATGTGAACCCAATGTACAGACTTGAAATGCATGAGCAAACAGCAAACAATTAGCCACTATGTTGCCCCAATCTAGCCATATTCATGAATTAGTTATTCAAGCAAACAATCAGATATTCAAGCAGTCAATCAGTCATCTAGCACACCTCAGTGTGACTCATGGTATGTCAGTCATCATCAAAACCACACACAGGGGCACAACACAACAATCTCCCCCTTTTTGATGATGGCAACACTATGAGTTACACTGAATCAGATTAGATTCTTCTCCCCCTTTGCCTTCATCAAAGATATGAAATAGGGAAACAATTCAGTATAGACTTGAATGTTATACTTCCCTTTGGAGTGTGACAACTATCTTCCAAATGTATCCTTTCAAGAGCTTCTCCCCCAGTAGATATGTCATATTTTCAATCACACAGGAGCACTGAAGTATGAAGAACTCAATTCAGAAAAGAGTTAGGATCTCAACTAAATGCATGAATGAAGTCTCCCCCATCGTCACTAAAAAGATGTTATGAATGTATTGCAATTAATTATACGAGTGCACAGTCAATGAGAATTCATGTAGGATATGAGACCTATGCATGAATCAAAACCTGAAAGACATGTTATGCAATAAGTTTGACTAGCTCCCCCTTAGACATACAACTCTTATGCATCCACCATGCTTATGCAGGTCCAAGACATCAGTGGAAGTCAACAGTTGGAACCAATTGATAGAACTGAGTGCAAATGAAGCAGTCAGTTTAGTCTGACCGACTGGAGTCCAGTGTGAGAGAGTAAAAAGGAATTCAGAAAGAATGTGAAAGATTTTCAATGAAATATCAATTTCATAAATCTGATTTAAACAAATGATTACAGACTTTTCCATCATAGAAACCTATGAATGAACCTATGTTGACAAACCAGTTCAGAATTTTATGTATGCGAGGTTTGAACATGAGCTATTTCTACTCATATCTGAAATCAGTTTTCTTAATAACAAGTGAACCAAGTTTTCATATTGAGAAACCTTTTTAACCTTCTTCATTCTTCCTCGCTTAATTTCAAGGATTTCCTCAAGAAATGCAATCGATAGTATTGAGGATAAACAAACAAGAAACCATTTATTTCTGTCAAAATTTCTATTGAAAGAACATTCTTTTCCAAACAATCTCAGATGATCTGCTAGATAGGCAACGAAATTTTTTTTTTTTTTAACAGCAATATTCAAGAGCAATTAAGTTAAGTACATCTTACAACTGGAGGATACACGTTGTTTAGACGCCAGTATCCCTAAGCGCTTGGAAGGACTAACTGTCATGCTTCTTAAGAACAGAGATAGCATTTATACCTCATGACACACTGAAACTCATTTCTTTGATGAGAGACATGTATTTCTCAGTGTGCCTGCCATTGCTCTGCCAGATTTTTAATCAACATATTTAAACAGAGTTAACTATGGCACTTCATGACATATCTCAATTCATTTCTTTGATGAATGAGATGTGTTTCTCAGTGACCAAGGACATTGCTCTGACAAGATTTGGTATTTGACAATCCATATTCCCTGATGTTTAAAAATAATACATATTTTCATGCAAATCAGTCAAGGAAAATCATGATTTCAGAATTTCAGATTTCAGAAGAGTTTAAAAGACACAACATGAAAGGATTGGTTAAAATTTATTAAGACTAACTCAGATATTTCCAAGAAGAATTCATAAACAAACACAAGAAGTACATGAAACTTCAACCGGCTGAAATCTTCAGACATTCATAGTCCTATATGATAGAAATTTCCTTAAAAACAATGTTTTTCGGATTTATGATCAAGATATGAGCAGAGAAATCTTTCTGGGACTTCAAGGAAGGCAAGAGCAATTTTCAGGTACAGCCACGTCAACAAATGCCAATGAATACCAATTGATAGTATGAGTGACAATGGCTGACAAGAATTGAAGCAAGAGGCTGAAATACAATGCATTTCACAATCACCAAGGAGTTTATCCAGATTGCAGTTCAAACAGGAAGGTGAGTATTAGTCATCAGACATGAGCTTTGATGAGAGGTCTGATGGTCACATGCACTTACATGAATGAATAATGAGAGATGCTCCCCCTCACTGAGTGCATAAACTGTAACCCTCCCTTTTCTTTTGAAAAATTTCATGATTAAATGATGCCACTCTGAGATGCAATTAGATGTATTAACTACCCATGAAAGGCATGAAGACCCTGAAGGGTATTAGACTGGTCAAATGTGCATGATATGCAGTGCAGCTCCCCCTGACGGTGTGCATTCAGAACATTTGAAAATCATTCATGAGTCATGAATTCTAGATGTATGCAGTCACAGAATGAGCATATTCAGAAGCAACAACTATTGCATGGAAATGCAAACATACATGTTTAAACCACTAATTAACAAATCTATCTATATACCTAATGCCATCTAAGCAAACTCATTGAAAAGTCAAGAGACTTACCTGAGAGGTGCATGAGTGGGGTTTACCCTTTTAGGGTGTCTTGGTTTATTTGCCCCTTTTATTTCTCATTCCCAAGACACACCTGCAAAAAGTTTCTCACTTGGCACATTTTGGTTCCCAAGTTTCCTTGGGTCCTGCAGGATTAGTGGCATTTTGATGGGATGTTTTCCAAAGCTTCTGAGCCATCATAACATCATGCTTTTTCATATAGCAGCTAGGCATGGAATGTCCAGACCGACCACAATAATCACATGAACCACTCGGTCTGAATTTATTACTATGCATGTAAGCAGGTGTACTAAATTCATGAGCATGAATGTTTCTGTTTTTACCACCACTTTGTTTCAGATGGTCAGAAAACCAGCAATCAGTCACCTTGTGACCTTGCTTACCACACTCAAAACATGTGAGGGATTTTCTTGTTTGAGCAGATTTGTTTCTACCAAACACACTTTGTTTAACAAATTTAGAGTTGACCTTCTTTCTCTGAGAATACCAGCAGTCTTTGACTGTATGGCCAACTTTCTCACAGTGGTAGCAGAAGATGGAATTTCTTCTACCAACATTAAGCCAGCAGTCAACCGCCCTATGGCCTGACTTGCTGCAGGTGAAACACACCATGTGTTGGCCCCTGGACCCATTTTTGTTCCTTTTAAAGACATGCTGATTTTCATACAAATTGTCATGATTAGAATTTAAAGAATATTTGCCTTTACCTTTGGCAAACCAACATTGTTCACTAACATGACCTGTTTTTCCACAATGATAACAATGACTTTTTCTTTTCTGTTCAACAGGACTGTTTTTGTTATTGTACTTCCTGGCATGCATTCTATCATCCTGTTCCATCAATTTACACTCATGCATCAAGTGACCAAACCTATGACAGTAATGGCATGAAATTTTCTTTTTATTTGCATGAATGTGTTTGTTCAATTTAGGCACAGCATTCTCAGGTTTATCATGAGAGTTCCTTGAATCTTTGTTCTGAACATGAATAGTCTTTTTCTGTTTTTGAACTTGTTTCTCAGACTTAGGGCTGTCAGTGGAATTTTGATTCTTCTTAGCACTAAATTCAAAAATAGGCACATTCGATGTGCTGCCTGACTTAGAGCTACTCACGAATGAAGTTTGAAGCTTACTTTCAAAGCTCTTTTTATCTATTGGTTTGTAGCCCAAACCCTCTCTTCGGAGATTCACTTTAGATCCAAGAATTTTATCAAGATTTTCTTTTCCACTAACAAATTTCTCAAGAGATTTCCTCAATTCTGTAACTTCTGATCCAAGCTTTGATACATGGATTTCATATTCATCAGCTTTCTTTTTATAGCAAATAACATCTTCTTTCAGCATTTGATTAACAGTCTAAGACTTTCAATTTCCTGTTCAGCTTTCATTAGCTCATCAGAGCTATCCAGGCTAACACTCTTCCCCTTTTCAAGAGTGATAAGTCTCTCAGACATAGCTGTATTTAACTGTTTTAGCTCGCAGATCTCCTGTCTCATTTTACCATTGTGTTCCAGGATTTCATCATCAAATTTCAAAACACTTAAGGTGGTCTGACATTCACTAAACACTTCTTGTTCATCTTCAGATTGAAGTTTTTCAAGCCTTTTCTGAAGTTCTGAATTTTCTATTATGACAGTCTCCAAGGTTTCAGAAATCAATCTATTTTCATTTTCAAGGCTCACTGATTTAGATCCAGATTCCTCAGTTTGGTTTTTGAGTCTAGCATTTTCAGATCTCAGATATTCCAGATCTGAAGTAATAGAATCAAGATCAGTCAGCTGTCTTCTAAATATTTGATTTTCAGTTTTCAGAGTATCACTGTCCTCACCAACACGTTTAGAATTCTCAAACATATCTAGCTGTTTTTTCATAGATCTGTTTTTCTTGCTCAATTTATTGCTAGATCTTAACAACTTGGAATAAGCATCTACCCAATCATCTAAGGTATAGTTCGCAAAGGGATTTACCTGAACTTCGTTCTCTTCTTCATCACTGTGGCTGCTGCTATGGTCGCTCCCATCAGCCATCATGCAGTTTTCCTTCTCTGTTCTGCAAGTTAGTTTCATCTTGTCCAGAATATCCCTAGCAGACCTGCAATCATGAAGGCAAAAGTGTAAAGCCTTGTTGATGGATGCTTTTATCAGTTTTATAGCTTTCTGATTTTCTCTATGCATTGATCTATGACGATCAGTCCATTTGGACTCTTTTCGTGGTAATCTATGAGGACCATGAGTAATTAACTTCCACAAATTGGGATTATCTAGATTGACGTAGTTACGCAAACTACTGAACCATGACTCAAAGTTAGACCCATTGAAAACCAGTGGAAGAGCCATTTGTAGGCAATGATCAATTAGACAAAGATCAAGGAGCAGCAAACCGGAATAAACACCGAGAAGCACGGGGATCACTGCAGATCGTTGGATCTTGAGGCAGTAACTGCTCTGATACCAATTGTTAGGTTTCGGTGCAGTATTCAGAGGGGGGGGTGAATGAATATAACCCGTTAAAAACTTCACCCAATTAAAACTAGAATAATAACAAGACAGATTCGACAATCTGAAGCTCAACTGGAATTTCGCTCTCTTGACAGATTAAAATATTTTAAGAAAACTAATCAACACTTCTGCTCAGCCAAAAGCCAAACGCTTAGAGCGCCCCTATGCATTCATCTAGCGGAAGCACAAATGAACAAATCAAACCACAATGCACAAGGGGTTTTTAGGTGGTTCGGTCCTCCAGACCTACATCCACCCCACACTCAAACCGAGTGTGGTTTCCACTAGCTCACGCTAGAAACAGCAGACTCAGTCTGCAACAAACGCTGCCAAACAGCTTGACCAGGGGAACAACCTCCCCTCTTCCTCCCAACCGGAGGGAACCACTAGTGACACTAGTCACTAGCAAACCAGAGACACACGGTCTCTCTTCCTCCAGACCCGGAGGGAAACCCCTGGACTTGAATCCACAAGCCCAGAACTGGAGACAAGTCTCCCTTCCTCCAAACCGGAGGGAACCCACAAGTAGCACCCAGCTACTTGCAACCGGAGATAGCAATCTCCCTTCTCCTGAACAAACAGGAGGAACCCACAAGTGACTCCAGCCACTTGGAAACCAGAGACACACGGTCTCTCTTCCTCCACACACGGAGGGAACCACCGGACTTGCTACTCACAAGCCCAGAGCCGGAGGAACAAGCCTCCCTTCCTCCAACCCGGAGGGGAACCTAGAGACCCAAGTCTCTCTTCCTCTGAACCCCAGAGGGAAGCACAACCGGAGATAAATCTCCCTTCCTCCAACCCGGAGGGAAACAACCGATGACACCCTGTCAAAGGCAACCAGAGACGCAAGTCTCTCTTCCTCCACACCGGAGGGTACCAACCACAAGTAGCACCCAGCTACTTGCAAACCGAAGACACAAAGTCTCCCTTCTCCTGAACCCACAGGAGGAACCCCGACCTCTCTACAGAGAATCGGAAATACAGTAAACCAGAAAATAAAGGAAAAACAATAAACGAGAATGACTTCAGCAAAACAGAAAGCTGAAAGATGAAGTGCACAATGTGGCTCTCAACGGAGCTGACTGGCCTGGATTTGATCCACGGTCCAGTAGACGGATCTTCAGGTAAGATCTTCCTTCTTCTCCACGAGCTCTCTCGCTCACTCTCTATCTTTCTTTCTCTTTCTTCTGCTCTCCTCTCACTCTCTGCTTCTTCTTCTCTTCACACTCTTCTCGAGCTCTCTACCTCTCTTCTTCTCCTTCTGCTCTTCTTCTTTCTCTTTTCTTCTTCTATCTGGATCGTGGCTCTCTGTATACGCTTTTCTTCTCGCCAACTCGATCACCCTCCATCTGTGGACGAAGGCTCCTATATATAGCAGCAGCAGTAGGTGGATAGGGCACAAAACGCGTGTGCCTCCCACGTTTCCTGCCCTAATATTTCGGACCACGTGGAGGCTCCTCTGCATCTTGGATCACGTGCCAGATGCAGCCTTGTATCACGTACTGCTTCACGATTAGAGCACCTGTAAAACAGAGTATCGGATAAGTAATCAATTTAAGGAACACCTCTGTATAGATTATCAGAAGAACAGTACTTTAGAAGAAACTTGAACGAGGTTAAAACGAAACAACACGAAGTGACAAATAGCAACAACACGGAGACAACACGAAGACAGAATAAGGAAACGACACGAGGTACATACGAAGACAAGACAGAAACCAATCATGAAGTATGGTTTCAACAAACGAAAGACACAAGGTCTAGGAAGAACAACACGAAGAAAGAAAAGGGAAACGACACGAGGTGGTATACAGAAAGCAACACGAGGTGCTGCATTGTTCTGCACGCAGTGGAACAAAAACGACACGAAGACACAGAAACAACACTTAAGACGAAGTTGACACGGAGTGAAAACGACACGAAGTCTGGGAGACACGACACAAAGTCACAAGAACGACAGTAACCAACACGAAGTGTGGTTACGAAACATGAACGACACGAAGTGTGGAAACATGACACGAAAACGACACGTAGACATGGAGACAACAGTAACCGACACGAGGTGAGGTTACTAAAGCGACAATGACACGTGGTGTGGAAAACACGACACGAAGACCTGAGAAGGAAAAACGACACAAAGTAAAAATAGTGATCGACACGGGTTGAAAACAACACGAAGTCGAAACAGTAATCGACACGGGTTGAAAACAACATGAAGACGAAGTACAAAGAGACGACACGAAGTGAAGTTGACACGAAGTGAAAACAACACTAAGTGAAAAACAATAATCGACACGCGGTGAAAACAACACGACGACAGTGAGAACAGCACGAGGTGAAATGACACGGGGTGTAGAAAACCAAGAATCGACACGAAGTGTGGTCAAGGCGAGAAAGACACTAAGTCAAAAATGAAAGACCAACACTCAGACAGAAACATAAAAACAACACGAAGACGTAGACACTAAAACAACACGAAGATGAAGACAAGGGAAACGACACGAAGTCTAACCTCATACAAGCTTTCCTGTCACGCAAGGAAATCAACACGAAGTGTTGTAAGCTCATACGACACGAGTTCTTTTCGTGTTAGTGAGGGGAAACAACACGAAGACTCAAGTACAGAAACAGCACGAAGATGAAGTACAATCTGATGTACATACTTTGAAGAACAGTGTTGAATGTGTAGACTTGTAGTTTAGTTAAGTGTACAGACTTCACCAATGAATCACTCACTGTACAGACATACTATAGCAGTATGATGCACAGACTTTGATGAACAGTCCAAAGTATGGACTTTCACTGCAAACAACAATGTGTAGACTTCATGTAAAAGCCCAATGTACGGACATTGAAATCGAACACCAATGTGCAGACTTGACAGTGAAGACTAGAGTACAGACTTCAAGTCTAACTGTGGATGTACAGACTTGAAGATTGAAGGCGATGTATAGACCATGCACATACCAGAAGTCTAACACACACAATATATCAGTCATACACGTGCATTCTCCATATGATATACAAATCACAATCATGAAGCTATCATCAAAGCACAATGTCAGCAGATAAACTGACTGAGCATATGAAGGCATGAATGAACATTTCAGCAGGATGACTCACAGTGATTAACATCAAACACCAATCATCAAAACCAGATAAATCATTAAAACCTCAGCAATGAATGCTTTATGCATCAGTTTAACATGAAGCATGACTGATCATCAAATATGACTCTAAATGAGACTGACAGTGTATACACTTAGCCAAAGTATAGACTTTAAATCCAAAGCAAACGGCTGTACAAACTTGGAGATGTGAACCCAATGTACAGACTTGAAATGCATGAGCAAACAGCAAACAATTAGCCACTATGTTGCCCCAATCTAGCCATATTCATGAATTAGTTATTCAAGCAAACAATCAGATATTCAAGCAGTCAATCAGTCATCTAGCACACCTCAGTGTGACTCATGGTATGTCAGTCATCATCAAAACCACACACAGGGGCACAACACAACACTTCATGCAACTGGAGTCGACTCCAAAGACTTCTGAAGTTGACTTTGCTTCACCTTTCTTCATGCTTTTAGAGCTGTTGCCCATATTTCAGCCTTACATGGCTATATGTCAGCCTTACCTGCCATTTGTCACAGCTGCCAAGCCATTTGTCACCCTTGTCCAACTTGCGCCGTCGTCAATAGCTATTTGTCACCATTAGGTGTATATTATACACCATTGATGACCCATTTATCTCCATTAAGGCTTCATTTGTCACACTTGTCTTCTTCAACTGGCAAAGCATAACTGGCTCTCTTGTGTTGACTCCGAGGTCATAAAATGTTGACATCAAGTAATGATTGTATGGACCCAAGGTTGTTGACCATGTTGACTTTCCAATTTTGTTCACTAGTCCTTGTGGACTATCTTGCTATTGACTTGGGCAAGACTTGACTATGTTGACTATTGACTTTGACCAAAGTTGACTATTGACCAGAGTTACCTTGATTGTTAATGATGTTCACTGAAGTCACTTGACTGATGTTGACTTTGACTTTTAGTCCACTGTGACTGGCATTGACTCCATCTTCAAACTGGGTAGACTCTTCTTCAACGTCTAATAGATTTCACCCTTGCTGCACTCATTTGTCACTCAAACCAAGTTATTTATTACCACTATCGGCCATATGTTTGCCTTGATCAGCCATTTGTCACCCTCAGTCCATTGCTAAAGGCCTGTTTGCAACTTGAGAGTTTCTTGGCCTTTGGAGTCGACTCCAGAGCCTTCATGAGTTGACTCTTCTTCATCGCATTTCAAGCCTTCAGCGCTGCCAACCATTTTTCACTCTACTGACCTATTTGTCAACCCAACCTTCTATTTGTCACCCCTGACCACCTATTTCTCACACTTAATCGACACAAGCCGTCACCTATGGTTTTGGCTAGCAGGTGGTCTTGGGTCATCTGAAGTCGACTTGGCTTCATCTGAAGTCGACTTTTGAGCAACACACATGACTAAAATAGCAGATTTTGGTCTTGAATTCTTCAGCCAACCTGTTCTGTGCATAATTTAAAAACAAGCTGGAAATGCCATCATCAAGAATATGTATGACTCATAGTTTTAACATCATTAAAACACAGGGACACAACAGACCAAGAAGCACTCGGTCCCAGGCTGGGTCACAGAACACTCGGTCATTGGCCATACGCATGCCCCACACGAAAATCGCTTTCCGAAGAAGAAAACGTCATGCGAGAACATCCCTCCGCACTTACACCGGCACAGGGTGACTTGATCTAGCAAAACAAGAAAGCCTGGAACACATGGGGTCACTCGGACCCTCAAAACCACATGGACACGTTAATCGAGATAACATGACACCTCCGAACACCCAAAAACTTGGTCTCGGTCCCCATGGAGTGTCCGAGACATCCACGGGGCCAAAGGTTGACCAAAGGGTCTCGACCGGGTCGATCGGAGGCCAAGACGGGTGAAGTGGCTGCCTTTCGGTCGACCAGATCCCTGGGTCGGTCGACCGGCGGGCTGGGTAGGTCGACCTGTCCCATAGGGTAGGTTGACCCCAGGCGGGATCGGTCTTCCGGCCCAATGGGTCAGTAGACCGGTCCAAGACCAGTTGCCCCACTGACCAAGGTCGGTCGACTGATCCATCTAGGTCGATCGACCGAACCTATGCAGGTCACCCTGTCTGTGGCGAACGCGCCATCGGTCGACCAATTTGGGGAATCAGTCGACCGATTTTGATGACGCACTTGCGGGGGCTCCACCGTGGGAGCCCAAACCACGCCCCACTCAACCTATTTGAGGGGTAAACAAGGTGGAACTCTTGCCCAACCTCCTTAGCACCGGGAGGTCCCATTCAAATCATAAAAACCCCGCCGAATCAATCGAATCATCTCTCACCCCAAAAACATACATTTTAACCCTAGCATGGAAGGAAACCACCCTCGGCCTCACCACAGCCTATAAAACATGGGGAAAATTGAATGCACAGGTTAGGGATCCATCCCCCTACCTCCACCGATGATTTTTTGCTCCGAGGATGCCGATTCCTCACGAAAACGAGCCTCCAACCGCCGCCAACTCACGAATGAAGCACGCCGTGCCACCGCCCTCTTCCTCACTCCATCCTCACCGCTCCTCGCCCCACGAGCCTTGCCGCCTTACCCCACTCAAGCTCCGTCGGCCGCCAGAGAGAGAGGGAGAGAAAGAGATAATTGAGAGGAGAGAGGGAGAGAAATGAGAGAATGAGGGAGAGGGGGGTGAAAGGGTTATATTTATAGAAATATGACAAATACAAAAATGGAGAAAAATCATCCCCACGATCCTTGGAAAATGCACAACGCCCCTACAACGTCTTGGAGCCTGGAAACTCAACGGTTCACCCTACACAGGGGTCCAAAGGCTAAACAGCCAAAAAATATGATTTAATCGTAAAACACGATCTGAGACCCATGAAAACGTTCCGAAACCCACGGATCCTAATCCGAAAAATCCGGGGTGTTACAAACGATCCCCTACTTTCTCCATGATGCTTGGGTTTTCTGAGGGAGACTAAGCACCGCAAGCAGGGGGTGACCTGCCATTGCTTCTTCGAAGGGTGGTGTCTCCCTCTATAAGTAGTAGGGTTGTGAGTCCATGTTTAGGCATTGGGAATCTTTTGCTCCTTGTCTATCGTGCTTTCACTGTAACCATGTCTTAGCAAGTCCCAGACCCTTCGATGGGGGGTTAGCCCCCCAAGGATCCCTGCACGACTGTCGGCATCATGGTGGAGGCCAGCCCTACTCTGGCGAAGCCGGTGAATGAACCCCCCGAGAGTCCCAAGCCCACTACCGATGTCGCAGTAAAGTGTGATTCTGCTTCGACCGGGATGGGGAGTGAGCCCTCCAAGGGTGCCGGTCGTGCTACCGGTGCTTTGGCAGGGTCTGATCCCCCTCCAGTGGTACTTGTTGGGTAGGACGATGACAACGAAGACTTTGAGCAAGGTTGGTTTGATGGTCACCATGATGGCATGAGGGCCGCTATGGCTTTGGTGTCCCCTCACTTCCACGACAGCAAGGCGTTACTACCGTATTCCTCCCTTACGGGTGAGCCGGTGGATGATGATTGATGGTGCTTGTACTTTTTTACAATGAATAAATGGTTGCCCCTTCTATCTTTTCTTTGTTCTCACATGCACCTACTCTTGATTCCCGCTTCTTTCTTGGACGTCTTATTACCATGGCCAACTTTGTTAGGGCTTATTCACAACATGGTTATGTCTATGCTTTAGGGACGGAATGCCATGCTCCTGAGCGGACCTTGTCAGGCCATCTCTGTTGTTTTTGTTGTGTTCTGTGTTTTGATGATGTCTAACTATGACTTATGAAATGTTAGTCTGATCTTGTGCATGCAACTTAGATAAATATGTCAAGGTCAGAATGTATGTAGTGTTCTAAAAGATTTACTAAGTGTCTGATTTTTAGGTAAAATCAGTCGACCAAGTTCAAATTCAGTCGACAGACATAACCTCAAGTCGATAGACATAGTCTCAAGTCGACAGACATCAACAGACTTTAACCTACAGAGGAATGCTGAAGAACTTAAGGATTATGGAAAGACACAAGGACATACAATGAGAAGCTCAAGATGCCATTTTGTGTGGCAACAAACAATGGATGAAGATTGGCAAAGTGTGGAAGAAAATGGTTTACCTGCAACAAAAGAGTCGACAGAGAAAGGAAATATCAGTTGACTAAGGTCCAACTCAGTCGACAGATGTGAAGTTCAGTTGACAGATGTGCAGGAGAGTTGACAGAGGTAACAAAGAGAAAACACCAAATTCAACAATTGTGTCGACCTCAAAGAAAGGTGTAGCCCAGCTAAAAGGATATCCGTGCGAGGAGAAACTCAGTCGACTTGGTCTCCATCAAATCGACAGACATTTTCAGAGCTACTTAACCCAACTGAACAAATGTCAGTGCAAGGAACAACTCAGTCGACATACCAACAACTAAGTCGACTGATATTGTCTGAAAGTCGCAGCACGTGCAGACTACGAGTGGGCCCTGTGGTCACGTGATCACTTAGTTCCAATCATGGGCACACGCCGCCAGGGCCTGTGCCTCGGGTTTTGGAAAGGTCCAAGGACAAAGAACATTCAAATCTGACATGGACCAATCAGATTTAAGCTAGGAAAATCCCTTTATCCATCAAATTCCTGATGTATATGGCAATGCGGTTCAACAGGGGGGGTGAATGGAACCGCCCCTTTAAAACGTGATTTCACAAATTCAAACTAGCACTAAGTAGACTGGACGGAGAATGGACAGATACGGTTCATGCCATTAAAGAAAAATAATCACAAACACCTTACGAGCGCGTGACTGGTACAAGCAAGAGGACTAGTATTGCTACTTCCTCACGCAAGGGAAGCTATCCAGATAGGCTTGGCCTATCATTCTAGCAACTCCTTTTGATATACCAGGTCAGCTAAGAATGGGGATAGATAATATAGAAATTAAATCACAATAACACTCAGGATTTTTAGGTGGTTCGATTACTATCCAGTAATCTACACATCCACCCCTCGCCTGATCAGGAAGAGGCTTCACTAAGCTTGAATGAAAGCAGCTACAACGGCTAATCACACAGCTTACTCACCAGAGGAACAGCCTCCTCTCTTCCTCCAAAGACCAGAGGGAACACGTGCTCACCAACCTGATAAACACCCCATTGATTCTACCCCAGTAGAACCAGCAACCCTGCGCTAAGGCAGTACACGAGGAACCCACCTCGCACCCTCGAATACACACCAAGACGTGACTAGTTCACACTGATCACACCTCTGATAAATGCAACAATGCACTATTAGAGAACGACAACCACACTGACTGAAAGGAATTTAGAGAAACAAAAAATGCAAGAAGAAACAAAAAATACAGCAAAGAAACATACAAGTGTAGCTCTAAATGTTGATTCAAGAGCTTTCAGAAATATGAAGCAATTTTCTCTCAATTGGGCTGCTATCACTCTCTCTTTTTTTTCTTTGGCTCACAAGATAGCTCTTTCACAGATGGGCTCTCTTCTCTTCGATGGCAGCAACTTCTTCTTCAGAGACTTCAAGTGTTTATATAGAACAGAGCCTCCGGTGCCCTTGAAGATAACCTAATTACTCCACTGAAATTCCATTCATCCACATGGTACAGAAGAATATTCTCTTCTAGAAGTGTCTGGGAGCATGCTTGACAACCTGGGATCACGTGCCAATCATGGGTGTCGAAGGCACATGGACAACCCACTCATACCTCACGTGTTTGGGTGTGGTTTTCTATTGGGGACCTATTTGTCACCCTTAACATGTTACTTTTCACCCTTATGCGTCTATTTATCAGCCTTAGGTGACTATTTGTCACCCTTATCCCCCTTGCTCGTGAGCTTCATATTTCAGTCTCGCATTGGCTCCATTTGCTTGTAGAGCTTTCTCCACTCCTTCCATCTTCCTCCTGGCCTTCGTTCTTGCTCTCCTCTTCACCTCTCATATTATCTCCTTGATCTTGCTTTCATCTTCTTGTTTCTTCTCTTGTCTACTTGAGTGAGCATATTTGTTTCCGTTGAAGAGGCTTTCGAACATGGTGTTGCTCATGCTGGATTGCTGGATTGCTGGTAGCTTGTTTAGCCGAATTGCTAGACTACTGCGGGTTCTGGCTTCTTTTTTTTTTATCAAAAACCTTGCCTAGGTACATTGGGAGAGCCAATGCACATCTAGGAGGTGAATTTTATTAAAAATGAAAGATACAATAAGAATTACATCAATCGGATGCTAGGCATGCCTAACTTATCCAACCGGGCAGCACCTTTGATATGGTTTGTAAGTTGCTGCTGAGAAGAAAAAAAGAGATTACATTTTGTATTGCAGGCTAAATTAGCGAAAGAATCTGCCACCTTATTCGCCTCACGAAAGATATGAATAATTGAATCATTTGTTGAAAGAAGGTTCCAAATTTGCCTCACATAGATGAGAATCTCCCAGGGGCATGGTATCTTCTTGTTG
This sequence comes from Amorphophallus konjac, assembly GCA_022559845.1. Classification (NCBI taxonomy): domain Eukaryota; kingdom Viridiplantae; phylum Streptophyta; class Magnoliopsida; order Alismatales; family Araceae; genus Amorphophallus; species Amorphophallus konjac. Next base: position 332,540,349 of record CM040120.1, on the reverse strand, counting down.
ATTACTTGAACTAGAACCTGTGAATCACATTCAATGTGGGTCGGCTGGGAGGTGATAGTTCTCAGATATTTGAGACCATCCATGAGTACCCTAGCTTCAGCCATCAAACTACTAGCTTGAGCATAGAAATGAGAATAAGCAAAGATAAGGGAACCATGAAAATCCCTTATTACTCCACCACCACTTGAAGTTGCAGATTGCTTTGATGCACCATCCGTGTTCAATTTTAAATAAGCCCATGGGGGGGACTACCATTTAATGAGTTTAATCCTTGGTCCGTTGCTAGTAGAGAATTGGATACCACAAGCAGACAAAATTAACTTCCTTTCATGGTTGTCTTCCTGGAGCTTAGAAAGTTGGAGACTTTGTTTAACCTATGATAAGATTATGTGGATCATGTTCTGTGCCTTTAAGAATTTGTCCTCATGAATGGCAGCATTTCTAGCAGTCCATATTTCCCACAGGCTGTATCCAATCACAGCAATAGCAAAGAGGCCAAACAGTGATTTACCTGAAGCAATATGAATAGCTTTTGTGATTAAACCTCTGGCTGTATTACCCCCAATCTCTAATCCTTTAGAGTGAAAGAAGGACCCAATGGCCACTTCCCAGTCACTCTTAGTGAATAAGTGGTCGATGTTTTCTTCAAAGTGTTCCTGACAGCATCTACATTTAGAGCATATAAGGATTCCAGAAGCTTTAATATTCTGATCAGTGGGCAGGCAGTTGAAAAAGATCTTCCAGATATGTACTGATCTTTTGGTTGGAATCCATTGAGACCATATGCGACTCCAATTTGGGTACATCTCCATCAGATGTGAGGACTGAGAGTGCATCATATTCTTATATGTAGAGGAGACCGAGCAGTTCCCATTGCCTGAGAGACACCATATAGCTTCTGGTTTGCTAAGACTTCAGGGCATGGCTAGCTGAAGTGAAGAACTTAGGTGTATCACCGGTGCGTTCATCTTGGCATTTCATCAAACAGTTGCTCTCTTGCGAGAAGTTGAGCAACCTTGTCTCTTGAATTTTGAATGATGTTTGTCACGCCCCGATGCGGAATCTCGGGACGTATGGTTAGGGGCAAGCGAGCAATAATTCCGAACCATTGCAAACCATTGCACAAAAGGTTGGAAAGGATAATAATCAGAGTTTTATTGATAATAAAGTTGAGTACACTGGGTAGAACAACTACATCTAAATAATAAGCAAAATACTAGAACAATCTCTCACTAATACTAAGGGTACAAACTGACTCAATAAACTAAAACTATCTCTCGATATCACTCCAGTCCATTCCCGACAAGTTCATCACCTGGAAAGAGGGGAAAAGTAGGAGTGAGCTAAACGCGCTCAGTAGATAACCACAAACAGGTTTACGTAATTAACCATTGATTTCCAATTTATATGAAATGCAGTAAATAAAGAATGACGATACGATAAAAGAAACAATGTAAAAGATATCTTGCAAGGTCAAGAAATATAACAATTTACCAAGTAATGAACAAGTAAAGTAACAGTAGATAATTTGGCCAGCAAGTATGTTACACATGTAACCAAGTAAATACGCACGAGTCAAGTAACAAGAGTTTGTCATAGACGTAACATGTCAAGTCAAGTATTCGGGTGCAATGCCTCACCCTGTCATAAACATCCCAATGGGCTCAATATCTTTTCGGGCGCTCTCCCCAGGACCAGACCGGGCCCTTATGATGCGTTGGCATTTCATTTCAATTGGATCACCGATCCCCCGTCTAGACATAGTCAATTATGGCCAATATAATCAGATGAATTTCTGTCGGGTACAAGATGTAAAGGACGACACTCGCCTCCTTTGATTCAAGAGTATAACCACGATGAAAAACCCAAAACAAGGTAGTCGTACGGCAAACACCGGGCCGTACTCACATGAGTAACGAGTCACGGGGCCAAGAATGAACGGTTGACAGTAAGCCGTTCGAGAGAGAGAAGTAAGTTCCGAAGAACGAATATACGAACCATTCGGGTCGTATTTTAAGAAATACGGTTCAAGAGAATCCGTATTAAGCATAACGATAATATCTAATTATAAGATAATTTATGCAAAATAGTCACCGGGTTGCCAATAACAATTAAACCAACCAATTTCAGTTTAATGTCCATTGATCAATTCCGGGCTCAAATATGACCGAAGATTATCCAAGGGTAATCGGTCAATTAATCAAGTTAAAACAATAGTCATGATGTAACCGTAATTTACCACGGTAAAAATGTAAAGTTTACCGGATGGAGTGTCCGGCTAATTGGTCAAAGACTTGCCATAAGTCGGCCAGTAATTTTCTGGTTTACAGTAATTTACAGAAATTACCTATGGTAAAGTTTAGCTATTTACCATACGTATTCAATTTATCCAAAGTTACAAGTGAATTTCAATGATTTTCACTTTAAATAATTTATCAAAATAGATATTGCAAATAACAGAAATTTACTCATGTCATTATCTGTTATTTATGTGGATTGTCAATTTTTACTAATTAACATTGTTAAATGGGTCAAATAGCAAAAAAAATCAGTTTTCTGGAAGTTAAACGGATGACAGTGGGCCGTTAAACCTACTGGCTGTAAAACGGTTATCATTGGGCCGTTTTATACAAGGCGGGCGGTTCTAATTGGGCCGTTTGTATAAGTCGGGCGGGCAGTTCTGAACCGTCTAAGAGATAAAGCGGTCCGGTTGGAACCGTTAATCCCTGTAACACGGGAACAGCGAAACAGAAGCATAAATCCGGCGTTTAAGGCTTCAATTCATGCATTTGAGTACGTAAATAAATGGAAAAGCATGGTTTCTACAAGCTAACATGATGCCCTTTCATTCCATTTATCAAATTCAAGGTTTGTGCCATGGTTACCTACCTTAACCGATGAAATAAGGAAAGATGAATGGGGAAGAAGATGAACAGTAGACTTGCAGAGCTTCTTCACAGCAGCAAGAACCCTTTTGTGTTTAAGAGATGTTTAAGGGGGCTTCCTCTACTTATAGGTTTGGAAGAGGAGTGTTTAATCTTCACACACGGTTTGGTCAGAGCCGCAAAATCCTTTGCATTGTTGACAACGTGTTTCTGCCAACCAAAACACGGTTTCACGTGTTTCTCAAGGTAAGGTTAGCCTAATCTAAGCCTAATCCAAAAGATTAAGGAATGGTTAACTAAAACCTCAATTTAATATTACTAAATGATTTTTAATGAATTGGACCCAAAAGACAAAATTACTAATCAAGACATGCTCTTTCATAATATGATTTTTATGGAATTTTATCACGAGGTTTATTGTTAATCTCCCAATCTTAAGATTAAAATAATCATTTAACCCAATGTTCAACGGTTTAGTCGATAGAGAGAGTTTCTGATTTTTACCGATGAAACTTCAGAAGACAAAGTTGCTAAGAAAAATACCCTCTATCAGATGTGATTTTTACAGATTTTTCTAAGGTAGTTGTATTTTCGTATGAATAGTGTTTTCTGCGTTTTTAAGTCAGGCTTAAATCACTGATTAAGCCATGTAAATGATTTTATTAGGGTCAAGTACAGAAGACCAAAGTGTTTACCATGGTCTTTACTAATTAACTACCATTTTTCGGAATTTTTATATGATAGTCAAATTTTTTACTATTTACTATTTACCACAGTCACTATTCAACATTTACTATTTACGAAATTTAATATTTGTACAGAAACTCGGGGTCTTACACCCTCCCCCACTTAAAGAATTTGGTCCTCCAAATTCACTAGACCAAAATATAATAGCTTACCTAGAATAGATCGGGATAACGCTTCCGTATGGCGTCCTCGGATTCCCATGTAGCTTCCTCTATTCCACGCCGACTCCATTGGATTTTAACCATCGGTATGGAACGATTTCGAAGTTGTTGCTCTTTCCGATCCAGAACCTTCACTGGTCTTTCTTCATAAGATAGATCCTTCTTAAATTCAAAGTCCACATGTTGAATGATGTGACTAGGGTCGTACACGTATTTCCGAAGCATAGATACATGGAATACATTATGTACACCAGATAATTGAGGAGGTAAGGCCAATCTATAGGCGACTTCACCCACTCGATCAAGGATCTCAAATGGACCAATATACCTTGGGCTTAACTTGCCATGAATACCGAATCGACGAATACCTCTTGAAGGAGAGACTTTTAAGAACACATGCTCGCCAATTTGAAATTCCAAATCTCTTCTTCTATTATCAGCATAGCTCTTTTGCCTCGATTGAGCCACAAGTAACCGGTCTCGGATAATACGAATATTTTGTGATGACTCCGAGATAAGATCCGGTCCAAGCCATTGTTTCTCGCCAACCTCATCCCAACATAATGGAGAACGACAGCTCCTTCCATACAAAGCCTCGAAAGGTGTCATCTGTATGCTGGATTGATAAATATTGTTGTAGGCGAATTCTATCAATGCTAAATGATCGCTCCAACTTCCACCGAAGTCGATCATACAAGTTCTCAACATATCTTCCACTATTTGATTAGTTCTCTCGGTCTGTCCATCTGTTTGCGGATGAAATGCAGTGCTAAAATTCAGACGGGTACCAAGAGATTCTTACAATCCTTTCCAAAAATGAGAAGTAAATCTCGGATCTCTATCGGATATAATGTTGACTGGGATACCATGAAGCCTAACCACTTCCTTTAAATATAATGCTGCCAGCACATCAACTGTCCACTTGGACTTAATAGATAAGAAATGTGCGGATTTAGTCAGTCGACCCACAATTACCCATATAGCATCATAACCACCTCGAGTCTTAGAAAGACCCATAATGAAATCCATGCCAATACTCTCCCACTTCCATTGGGGTATATCAAGTGGTTTCAATTTACCTGCCGGTCTGAAATGCTCGGCCTTTACTTGTTGACAAATAAGACATGTACTCACGAAATTTGCAATTTCCCTTTTCATGTTCGGCCACCAAAATGACCTTTTCAAATCCTTGAACATCTTAGTGCCTCCGGATGGATAGTATATTTGGATCTATGGGCTTCTTCAAGAATCCGATTCTTTATATTAGCCTCATTCGGTACACAAGTTCTACCTTGAAATAATAATCTTCCATCATCGGCTATCGAGAAATCAGGTCTGCTACTCAAGCTTTCCTTAATCTCGACTAGCTCGGGATCAATATCTTGCAATAACTTGATTTCTACCAACAATTCATGCTTCAGTTGCAACTGGGAAATCAATATCCGGTCATTATCAATATTGATATCCAGACTAGCCATTTGCTCTAGTAATTTCCATTATTGTAACATAAGACTAGATATCTTAGCCACAGGCTTCCGACTTAAAGCATCAGCAACCACATTGCCTTTGCCCGGGTGATACTTAATAAAAAAGTCGAAATCCTTTATATACTCCAACCATCTTCTTTGTCTCATGTTCAATTCCTTTTGAGAAAATAAGTATTTCAGACTTTTGTGATCCGAAAATACCGTAAATGATTCACCATATAAGTAGTGCCTCCAAATCTTCAAAGCAAATACCACGGCTGCCAATTCCAAATCATGAACTGGATAATTAACTTCATGCTTTCTTAGCTGCCTAGAAGAATAGGCAATCACCTTGCCGTGCTGCATAAGCACACAGCCTAAGCCAATACCAGAAGCATCAGTGTAAACCACGAAACCACCCTCACCAGAAGGTAAGGTTAAAATAGGGGCAGTAGTCAGACAATCCTTCAGAGTCTGAAAACTCCGTTGGCATTCAATTGACCACTCAAACTTAATCTCTTTGCGGGTTAACTTTGTCAGAGGTACCGCAATCTTAGAGAAATCTTGAATAAACCTTCGATAGTAACCAGCCAGGCCAAGAAAACTCCTCACTTCAGTAACACTGGTAGGTTGTTCCCAATTCTTTACTGCTTCCACCTTCGATGGATCTACAGAAATACCATCCTTGGTAATAATATGTCCTAGAAAAGACACCTCTTGTAACCAAAAATCACACTTGCTCAACTTAGCATATAATTGGTGATCTCTCAATAATTGCAAAGCCATCCTCAGATGCTCGGCATGTTCTCTTTCACTCTTGGAATATATCAAAATATCATCTATGAATGCCACAACCCATTGATCAAGGTAGGGTCGGAACACACTGTTCATTAACTGCATGAAAGCTGCCGGTGCATTTGTTAACCCAAAAGGCATAACGACAAACTCATAATGACCATACCGGATACGGAAAGCTGATTTATAAATATCCTCTTCTTTAATCCGTAACTGGTGATATCCAGATCGAAGATCGATCTTAGAAAAATAAGAAGCTCCAGTAATCTGGTCAAATAACTCATCAATCCTTGGCAAAGGATACTTGTTCTTGACAGTCAACTGGTTAAGTTGCCGATAATCGATGCATAATCTCATCGAACCATCTTTCTTCCGAACAAATAATACAGGAGCTCCCCAAGGGGAAACACTCGGGCGAATAAAACCCTTCTCGAGTAATTCCAACAATTGCTGCTTCAATTCCCGTAATTCCGCAGGAGACATGCGATAAGGGGCTTTAGAAACAGGAGACGATCCAGGAATAAGATCAATAGAGAATGTAACTTCACGCTGAGGCGGAAGTCCTGGTAACTCCTCTGGAAATACGTCCGGAAATTCTCGGACAATAGAAATGTCCTTAATCTCGATCTGCTGTTCAGGGGACGCATGAACAAAAGCCAGAAAAGCTTCGCATCCACGCCTCAATAACTTATCAGCACGAAGAGTCGAGATAAGAGAGATAGAACTAGGGTGTTTCACTCCCTTGAAGGATAATCCGGGGTGTCTAGAAAAAGACACGGAACAAGAACTACAATGAACATTGGCCTCATACCGAGCCAACCAATCCGCTCCTAGGATTACATCGTAATCCTTCATGTCCATACAAATCAAATCAGCTGGAAAATTCTAATCATTCACCATAACCTTACTAGAAGGATAGTAATGCTGAATTGCTGATTTAGAACCAATAGGGGTTGATATTTCTAACGGAGAACTCAACAAAACAGGTGCCATAGCTAAAGATTTAGCAAATCTCCGTGAAATAAAAGAATGTGTTGCACCAGTATCAATTAGAACAAAAGCTGGCAAGTCGAATATAACAAGAGTACCTTCGACGAGTCCACCATCCTCGGCGATATCTTTTTCCTTTGCATGAAGAGCCTGGAGCCTGCCTTGAGGCTTCTTGAAATTCAGAGGTTTTGCCGGGATAACTTGTTCCGATAATAAAGGACAGTTAGGTATACGGTGCTCTTTGCTTCCACACCGCAGACATGCACCTAGCTTGCGCCAACAATCTTCCATCTTGTGACCAGGACGATCACAATATCGGCATACGCCCTTGAATGGAATCATAGAATCAGGTTTCTTGTCTTCTTGTCGCGGCATTTTGCCTCTCCACGAACCAGAACCAGAACTTGAACCAGAACTAGTAAAGGGTCTTTTCTTGCTCGGGTCAGTGCCAAATCCAGGTTTAACATTCTTGAGTGCCTTCGGTTGCTCTTTCTTGTTACCTTGACCACGAATCCTTTCAGTCATTTCCAAAGTATCTTCTAATATTTGTGCCTTTCTTACCATCTCAGAATATGTAGAAATTTCCAGTGGTGCAAGTTGATTGATATAACGAAGTCGAAGACCATTGAGGAAACGCTTCGCCTTCATTCTCTCAGTCGAAATAAGATGTCTTGCATAACGAGAGAGTCGTGAAAACTGAGCCTCATATTCTGATACCGATAAACTTCGCTGCTTCAAAGCTGCGAATTCTGCTCCCTTCTTTTCTTGCACGCGGTCAGAAAAATATTTATCATTGAAATATTCCTCGAATTCTTCCCACGAGACTTGTTGATCTCCGAGAGTCGGCTTAACAGACTCCCACCAAGCACGTGCATCACGTTCCAGTTGGAAAACGGATAAAAGAACACGTTCTTGGTCAGTGCATTGCATGACCTCAAAAATTCTTGCCATCTCGTCGAGCCAATTCTCGGCTTCATCGGGATCAGTTGAACCAGCGAATCTAGGTGGGTTCATTCCTCGGAAATTCCGATATAAATCACCAGTGCCATGAGCTGCGCCATGAGGTGCCGCTCCAGCTCCAGCTCCTGCCTGAGCCAGTGCATTCAAGGCTTGCGTAAGTCCTTGAACTGTACGCTGTAAATTCCTCATCTCAGCACGATTGGCTGCCATTTCTAGTTAAGTGCCTATATAAAATAGTTACTCGGATTATTTATGAGAGAAGAACTTCTTAGATGAGAAGAGAAGAACTAGATAAGAAGAACATGATTATGGTAAAATAACTTAACCCAAATTTCTATCCAATTCTCACAAGGTTGTTTTCTTAAGCCTATAACCAATAAACCTATAACATTAAAGTGAAATACCTAGGACAAATTGACCTAGGCTCTGATACCAACTAAACTGTCACGCCCCGATGCGGAATCTCGGGACGTACGGTTAGGGGCAAGCGAGCAATAATTCCGAACCATTACAAACCATTGCACAAAAGGTTGGAAAGGATAATAATCAGAGTTTTATTGATAATAAAGTTGAGTACACTGGGTAGAACAACTACATCCAAATAATAAGCAAAATACTAGAACAATCTCTCACTAATACTAAGGGTACAAACTGACTCAATAAACTAAAACTATCTCTCGATATCACTCCAGTCCATTCCCGACAAGTTCATCACCTGGAAAGAGGGGAAAAGTAGGAGTGAGCTAAACGCGCTCAGTAGATAACCACAAACAGGTTTACGTAATTAACCATTGATTTCCAATTTATATGAAATGCAGTAAATAAAGAATGACGATACGATAAAAGAAACAATGTAAAAGATATCTTGCAAGGTCAAGAAATATAACAATTTACCAAGTAATGAACAAGTAAAGTAACAGTAGATAATTTGGCCAGCAAGTATGTTACACATGTAACCAAGTAAATACGCACGAGTCAAGTAACAAGAGTTTGTCATAGACGTAACATGTCAAGTCAAGTATTCGGGTGCAATGCCTCACCCTGTCATAAACATCCCAATGGGCTCAATATCTTTTCGGGCGCTCTCCCCAGGACCAGACCGGGCCCTTATGATGCGTTGGCATTTCATTTCAATTGGATCACCGATCCCCCGTCTAGACATAGTCAATTATGGCCAATATAATCAGATGAATTTCTGTCGGGTACAAGATGTAAAGGACGACACTCGCCTCCTTTGATTCAAGAGTATAACCACGATGAAAAACCCAAAACAAGGTAGTCGTACGGCAAACACCGGGCCGTACTCACATGAGTAACGAGTCACGGGGCCAAGAATGAACGGTTGACAGTAAGCCGTTCGAGAGAGAGAAGTAAGTTCCGAAGAACGAATATACGAACCATTCGGGTCGTATTTTAAGAAATACGGTTCAAGAGAATCCGTATTAAGCATAACGATAATATCTAATTATAAGATAATTTATGCAAAATAGTCACCGGGTTGCCAATAACAATTAAACCAACCAATTTCAGTTTAATGTCCATTGATCAATTCCGGGCTCAAATATGACCGAAGATTATCCAAGGGTAATCGGTCAATTAATCAAGTTAAAACAATAGTCATGATGTAACCGTAATTTACCACGGTAAAAATGTTCTACGGTAAAAATGTAAAGTTTACCGGATGGAGTGTCCGGCTAATTGGTCAAAGACTTGCCATAAGTCGGCCAGTAATTTTCTGGTTTACAGTAATTTACAGAAATTACCTATGGTAAAGTTTAGCTATTTACCATACATATTCAATTTATCCAAAGTTACAAGTGAATTTCAATGATTTTCACTTTAAACAATTTATCAAAATAGATATTGCAAATAACAGAAATTTACTCATGTCATTATCTGTTATTTATGTGGATTGTCAATTTTTACTAATTAACATTGTTAAATGGGTCAAATAGCAAAAAAAATCAGTTTTCTGGAAGTTAAACGGATGACAGTGGGCCGTTAAACCTACTGGCTGTAAAACGGTTATCATTGGGCCATTTTATACAAGGCGGGCGGTTCTAATTGGGCCGTTTGTATAAGTCGGGCGGGCAGTTCTGAACCGTCTAAGAGATAAAGCGGTCCGGTTGGAACCGTTAATCCCTGTAACACGGGAACAGCGAAACAGAAGCATAAATCCGACGTTTAAGGCTTCAATTCATGCATTTGAGTACGTAAATAAATGGAAAAGCATGGTTTCTACAAGCTAACATGATGCCCTTTCATTCCATTTATCAAATTCAAGGTTTGTGCCATGGTTACCTACCTTAACCGATGAAATAAGGAAAGATGAATGGGGAAGAAGATGAACAGTAGACTTGCAGAGCTTCTTCACAGCAGCAAGAACCCTTTTGTGTTTAAGAGATGTTTAAGGGGGCTTCCTCTACTTATAGGTTTGGAAGAGGAGTGTTTAATCTTCACACACGGTTTGGTCAGAGCCGTAAAATCCTTTGCATTGTTGACAACGTGTTTCTGCCAACCAAAACACGGTTTCACGTGTTTCTCAAGGTAAGGTTAGCCTAATCTAAGCCTAATCCAAAAGATTAAGGAATGGTTAACTAAAACCTCAATTTAATATTACTAAATGATTTTTAATGAATTGGACCCAAAAGACAAAATTACTAATCAAGACATGCTCTTTCATAATATGATTTTTATGGAATTTTATCACGAGGTTTATTGTTAATCTCCCAATCTTAAGATTAAAATAATCATTTAACCCAATGTTCAACGGTTTAGTCGATAGAGAGAGTTTCTGATTTTTACCGATGAAACTTCAGAAGACAAAGTTGCTAAGAAAAATACCCTCTATCAGATGTGATTTTTACAGATTTTTCTAAGGTAGTTGTATTTTCGTATGAATAGTGTTTTTCGTGTTTTTAAGTCAGGCTTAAATCACTGATTAAGCCATGTAAATGATTTTATTAGGGTCAAATACAGAAGACCAAAGTGTTTACCATGGTCTTTACTAATTAATTACCATTTTTCGGAATTTTTATATGATAGTCAAAAAATTTACTATTTACTATTTACCACAGTCACTATTCAACATTTACTATTTACGAAATTTAATATTTGTACAGAAACTCGGGGTCTTACAATGTTAATCAATCTGATCTTGTGCTTAGGAGAACTCCAGATTCAGTGTAGAAGTGACAGAAATCCTATTCAGAGTTGATTCCTTTAACCGGGCTTTGAAGCTCTTCATGTTTTAGTGCTGCGAGCCATTTTTCACCTCTAATAGGCTATTTGTTACAGATAACAGCTATATATCACCACTAGGGTGCTATTATTCACCCTTAAATGCCTTCAGCTATCGCCACCGCCTCTTCTATCATTTTTGTAGGTTACCACCCTGGCTGCGTCGACACCATTGAACACTACGTTGACGCAGCCTCAACACTTTTCAAGGCTTTCGGCCCTGCCGCTTGTGTTTCACCATTACGAACGTATTTATCAGCCTTACTACCTATATTTCACCTTTGACCACTCATTTGTCACCACTAAACTTCAACAGCCGTCGCCTTCGATCCTTTGGCTAATGGGTCCTTCTGCCGTTCTGGCTGTGTTGACGCAGCTACGCGTTGTGTTAACGCAGCTACTTTAGTTTTCAAGCATTCCAGGCCTGTTGCCCATTTTTCACCTGTACTGCTATCTTCTTCACTCTTACAGCCCATTTTACACCATTCACCACCTATTTTTCACCCCTAATTCATAGCTATAGCCTTTTTCAGCTAGCGGGTGACTTCAAACTTTTCTTCCTTGCAGCCTGTTCTGGCATCAATTGTATTAACATGAAATCTTTTTCTTTGGCCATTCTACATTCCTGAAACTTCATTGATTCACCAATTATATTCTGAGAGTTATTATAAAATGTGCGGAATGTAAAGAACAAAATATACATAATTTCATTTAGGCATTTCCAAACTTAAAACCAAATGACTACATACTGGTCTAACATCATCAAAACAAGACAATACCCAACATTCTCCCCCTTTTTAGTGATGGCAACCACATGAGTAATTGAGCTTATCATTTGAAGATTGAGTTAAAGAAATTAATGGCCCTTGAGGAGATAGTTGGATCAACAAGGCGATGAGTTGCAAGGCAATGAGTAGAAGCTTAGTAGTATCAACTGAGTGACGTTGAAATGAGACAACCAGACAACCAACTGACTGACTAAGTGAATGCAATGAAATGCTAAATGAATGCAATGGCTCTAAATGAATGCAATGTCTCAGACAATAACCTCTCCCCCTTTGACATCATCAAAAACAATGGGAAAGATATAATGCAGAGAGATGTGGGAAAAAAAGTAAATTCTGAGTGACAAAAACAATGAGCTTATAGACCATGAAGCTAACTGCCTTCATAAACTATTCTTCAGGAAGATAAGTGTGGCAGCAGGAGTAAGGTGCATGGTTTATGACGGATAATCTAGAAAGACACGAGAGGAAAAGGGTCTGAAGTTGTTATCTACACAAGTAATGGAGAAAGAGCAGGTTGATTAATGTGTCTAAGCAATCTACTGCAGCTTTACTTATCAATTTTTCGGGGACTTCTCTAGGAAGATCTGTCATTAGCATTGAGGATAAACACCTGTGAACAATACATATTTGAATTTATTTAGGGGTTCATAGTTTCTAAATAGACAGCATAATTTCTTGATATGAGCAATCTTGTTTAATCCACACCTTTTGACTTGGAGAAACACATTGGTTAGACGAAGGAATCCCCAGTTACTCAGTGTGTTCACTGTTTTGCTTTAGAATAAACAGAGTTAACAAAGTTAATGGTTTTTTACGTGAGGCACAACACATCTTAGGTGAAGTGACTCAGTTACTCACCACAATATGTCATTGCTCTGCAATGATTTTTCAGCACTATATTTTTAATCAGATACAGGTGGGTGCTTCATGACACAATTTACTTCACTTGTAGGTGAAAAATTGGTTTCTCAGTAACCCAACACCATTGCTCTGAAAATTTGTTTCCCCATTTTTTATCTTTTTGGGATTATTTCTAAGTGTTTGAAGATAATACTGAATTCAAAGATTTTCAACCAAAGTTGCCCCCTTACTATTGATTTTCAGGCTTTAGGAGGAACTCAAGTGTAGCACCCCATATAAAAAAATGGTAGAAAAAAAAATTTTAATAATATTTTTCCAAATAAACAAAAACTTTAGATAACTCTATAAGAAGATAACTCTAAAGGAAGGTTGAACAAGAAATTAGAATACCCCATAAGGGCCACTGTATAAATATGCCACCCTTTACGTAATGGGGCTTATACTATTCAATTTACTATTTCAAAAATACTATTCACTTACTATTCACAAATACTATTCACATGAAATAACGACTCCATATAAGGGCGCTATTTCATATGGACTATTCACTGACTATTCACCTGTTATTGTTCACTTGAAATAACGATTACATATAAGGTCGCTATTTTCTCAAGAACTATTCACCTTAAAGTAGTGACTCTTTATAAGGTCGTGATTTCCTCAGCCCACGGTGTCATAACCCACGGTTTTAAAGCCCACAGTACATATATAATAACCCTTTTTATTATCAAGCATGATACGGAATAGTACACACCCAGCATGATTCTGAATAGGAACAATTTAGGAACAGTGGGCATGAGAAAATAGCGCCCCTGACCTGGGCGCTATTTCCATAAATGGCGCCCCCAGACCAGGCGCCATTTCTTTTTGGACAAAATGAATATATATATATAATATGTATGGAAGGCCCACATGATGAAACGCCTGCGTACACAGACGCTACTTCCCTAATTAGAGACTTCTTGGAAGTCGTCAATTCCTTACCAGCAACCTGCCAAATCGAATGCCATTATGATCCTTCCAGAAGTAAACATAAACAACTTATTTTTGCTGGCAACGCACCCCTTTTACCCGACAATCGATTGAAGCATTAATTACTTCTTTTTTTCTGGCAATGGACTCTTACGATTTTCTTCCTATAACTATCCAATACCCTTTAGTGTTAGAAGGTGATTGCCATCATCTGTGTAGTCTCTGCCCGTAGAATAGGGTCTTTACAGGAACATACCCGAAGTGAGATCTTCATCTTACGTGCTTCTTCCTGCTGTTGGGGAGATTGGTTTTCTTATCATCTATTCTACGTATTCACGTCAAAAGGTAGATGTTCTCAAGATCTAGCTTAACTAGTAGTTAATATAGGTTAACATGCATGCTAGTTAAATCTGGTCATTTAAGTCAGGGGTATATCAAAAGGCTTAGTGGGAAGGTTAGGCCACGCCTATCTAAAACACTAAATCTTGCGTGAGAAGATTCTCCGCCAAGTACCCCCTGTACAGCACCCGATTTATACTTATAATCTGTCTCGATTCTTATAAATTAATCCATGTTTAAAAATTGATATCTATGAAAATAAACTCAGAAATTGTTGCATGAGCATGATCGTACAATCCTGTAAATTTCATGTCGATCTATATCTTTACTTCCTGATTCTGTGAACGTGTTATAAATCATGAATAGTAAGCACGTGATTAGTAGCCACCATGTTCAGAAATTCATATCTATTGAACTAAACTCTAAAATTCTCGCATAAATATAGTTCTGTGATCTCGATACTTTTCTCTACCTGTCCATGTCCTTATTTCCTGATTCGGAGAAACTTTGAAAATATGAATAGTAACTAACCACTGTGTTCAGAAATTTATATCTATTGAACCAGACCATAAAATTCTCGCATGAATATAGTTATGTGATCTCAATATTTTTCTCTACCTGCCCATGTCTTATTTCTTGATTCCGAGAAACTTTGAAAATATGAATAGTAATTAACCACCGTGTTCAGAAATTTATATCTATTGAACCAGACCATAAAATTCTCGCATGAATATAGTTATGTGATCTCAATATTTTTCTCTACCTGCCCATCTCCTTATTTCCTGATTCGGAGAAACTTTGAAAATATGAAGAGTAACTAACCACCGTGTTCAGAAATTTATATTTATTGAACCAGACCATAAAATTCTAGCATGAAAATAGTTCTGTGATCTTGATATTTTTCGCTACCTGCCCATGTCCTTACTTCCTGATTCGGAGAAACTTTGAAAATATGAATAGTAACTTGTATCTCAGAAGGTACCTCTCTAATGCGAAGCATGACTCACTTGAAAATGGCTCAATTGGTGACTGCGTCAATTAATTAAAGACACTGCAGAGGGGCGCCAATTGACCAGAGCCTTTACATCAAATAGCAACACCCCTAGGTGTCTTCAATTAAATGAAGACACCTTGAAGGGGCGCCAATTCTATTTTTGAAAAAAAATATAAACACAGCATTAGAAATTTTATATCTATGGAATCAAAACCCAATAATTTTGCATGAGCATGATTCTAAACTCCCGAGAATTTTCTCTACCTATTCATATCCTTGCTTTCTATTTCTGAGAAACTTTTACGGTATGAATAGTGTATGAATAGTGTTTTGAGTCACAGAATATATCTGCCCGGTGTAAATCACCCAATTTATTGAATAGCGAAACCCAACAATTTTGCATGAGCATGATTCTGAACTCCCGAGAATTTTCTCTACTTGTTCATATCCTTGCTTTCTGTTTATGAGAAACTTTTACGGTATGAATAGTGTATGAATAGTGTTTTGAGTAACAGAATGTACCTGTCCGGTATAAATCACCCCCAATTCATTGAATAGCGACACCCCGGAAGACTTCAATTCTTCAATTAGCGACACCCTTGGGTGACTTCAATTAAATGACGACCTCTCAGAGAGATCGACGTCATTTACTTTTGTTATTTTTTATTATTTGTAAATAGCGCCCACCTCCTATGTCGCTAATTCGTTTTCAATTTTTTTTATTTTCTGATTTTCCTGGTGAAGGTGCTTCTGGTTGAGACGATTGCAAATATATTTTTTTTTCATATTTTTCTCGAACCCGAAAGGCCACCAAAATACCTCAGAAAGGGCAAAAGAATTAGAGAATGGGATATAACATAAACCCATTCTTGATTCAAATGAAGACACCCCAAAATGCGTCATTTCCATTTCTATTTTTTATTATTTTTATTATTTTTGAAATAGCGCCCCCACCATGCCGCTAATTCTTTAAAAATCTAGAAAAATAGATAAAAATATCTAGAAAATCTAGAAAAATATGAAAAATTATAAAAAAGTGAGAAACCTAAGAAAAGTGAGAAAAACCACTCAAACAAGGATAATTTGAGGGTCAAATTGGAGTATTATGAGGCAATATGAGATGTACTCACAGTAATGTCAATTCTAGCATGTCTACAACCCCCAAGCACCAATTCTGTCTGTTAGCTGCCAATCTTCGTTCTGATTATTAATTTATCTCATGATTCGTACCAATAATACCCTAGTACATGTTCCTACATCATATATGCCCTTGAACTCTATTCCTGGAATCTACCTTATACTCTTACAATGGCAACCCTTGAAATTCTATATTGGCTATAAATGAGAGTGGATGTCAAAAGAAATACATGAAATGCCGTGCATATAGGGCTCGGTCTAGTCCTGGGAGGAGCACCCGAAGGTACTTGTGCCCATGGGAGTTTATTGACCACGATGTTTGGCATTGCACCGAACTACTTACTTGACTTGATTTGCGTGGCCCAGAATGGGCAATACTTGACTTGCGTGACCCAGAATGGGCAATACTTGACTTGATGCCCATAGAAGGGCGAAAGTACTTGCTTGCTTGACTTGACTTGAGAAATTCCACACTTACTCTCTCTCTACTTGCTTGACTTGACTTGCGTGACCCGAAAAAGGGCAATTACTTGCTTGAATGAAATGAATGAAATAGCCAATTCCATTACACTACTCGTTATTACACGAGCTTGAGATTTCTTGCTTGAATATTGCTTATCATCTTCTCGGAAAGACTCGCTTGAATATTTATTTCTTGGAAAGACTTGTGCAATCACTTGGAAATTACTTGATAGTTCCTTATTGATACATCTTATTGATATTCATGTGATACTCTCTTGATACAATTCTTGATACTCTTGCTTGATCCAACATGCATCATTATACCGCATGAACTTGTAATTTACTTAAAGATTGTTAGAACTTGAGATGTAATTCCTACTGAGCGATTCTCTCATCTAGTTGCTTCCTAACATTTTCAGGTAATTCAAATAGCGACATCCACCCGAATGGGAATGAGACCGAGTGAAGAGTGCTAGAGTCACCGATCGTCTACCGTCAGCTAGTCGTGTCTTTTGATCCTCCTGAGTCTCCTTTTGTATTTTCTAGTTATGTTTGGTCTAGTCGATTAAATCCTTATTAAGGCATGTAGCCTAGTATTTAGATTTTAATTTGGAATTGTCATGGACTAGCTTTATCATCTTTTGATTAATCGTTTAGTTGTCACTTTGGACTATTGGGATCATTAGATATTATTAGTCTTTTGCACACTCCGTATTTATGTATGTCAAATTTTATCGCTCTAATGACACGATCTATATAGACGCGTCACGCATCCGAGTATCTTCCGCGCTTGGGACGTGATAGTCTTCGTGTTATCAGAGCCTAGGATTTCAATTTTCTAGGGAATAAGAAGTCAGGAAATCAAGAGTCATGATCGAAATCTAGGAAACCCCAAGTCAAACCCAAGTCTAAGGATAGGTTTGGTTTACACCATACCCGGTGAGATGGATAGGGCCATGGGTTAAGTTCTTTGATGACATTTGACCTTATTGTTGAATTTGACCTTTGACCCTATAGTTATACATGACACTTGACCTTATGGCTAACAATGATACTTATTAGGCTTAAAAATTCCTTGTAGGATCAGGGCTACTGAGAAAGCACAATGGCACGAGATGCAGCACACTGTGCAAGGTCCTACGCAGGTGCTACAGCAAGTGGCGCAAGGCGGAGCTCACCATGGAGCCAGTGGCCTTCATAGGGATTTTTGTAATATGAACCCACGAAGGTTCATGGGTTCGACTAACCCAGAGGATGTCGAGAACTAGCTAAAGGAAATTGAGAGAATTTTCTGTGTAATGCAATGCACGGATGAGGAGAAGGTTCTAATGGCTATATTCCAACTGGAGCGGGACGCTCGATGTTGGTGGGAATCCATCAAAGCAACATTGCCTGATAACCATGCCTCATAGGATGACTTTGTTGAACATTTCAACAGCAAATACTTTTCCAACTGCATTCAGGAGAAGGAGGCCGCGGAATTTGCCACACTAAAACAACGGACCCTGCCTATGGCTGAGTATGAAGCCCAGTTCGCAAGATTGTCCATGTATGCACCTCACTTGGTGTGTACCAAAAGGATGAAGGCTAAAAGGTTCCTCAACGGGCTTCGGCCCCGCTATATTACGCACCTCGCACCGATGGACATTCAAGTCTATTCGGAGATGGTTAGGCGTGCCCAATTGCTCGAGGACGCCACTGAACTGTCTAACAAGATTCAAGGAAGGGACAAGAAGGAACCTGTCGCAAGCTCGGGAAATTTCAAATCATCGTTCAACAAGAAGCGGTCCTACAATGGAGGAGAGTCCTCCATGGGAAAGACATTTCAGAGGAGTAACAAGTCATTCTCCACTATTACACCTTCTAAAGTAGTTTGTAAATACTGTGACAAAGTCAGCCACAAGATAAAGGAATGGTGAAGGAAGTTAGGAGCCTACCTCCGATGTGGGAGACAAGAGCATCGAATCCTAGACTGCCCATTAATGAAGGAGCAAGCCACTAAGGACGAGAAGCGTTCGATGAAGAAACAAGGCCGTCTACAAGCTCTCTAAGAAAACGGAACCAACAGAAGGTGGAAGCATGGAAGGTACACTAATTATTTGCTCTAAAACTGCTAAAGTTTTATTTGATACCAGAGCAGCTCATTTGTTTCCAAGACGTTTGCTGCTTTATTTTCCAAGGAGCCCGAATGGTTAGACTTAACCATATCTACACCCCTCAGGAATAAGTCCGATATCACTCATTGTTACCCGAACTGCAAGGTTATGATTAAAGGGAACAACCTCCTGTCAACCTGATAAGCCTAGATATAAAGGGTTCGCTGACTGGATGGCAAGATAACCTTTGTGGATTTTCCCGAGCTGGTTTATATTAGCCCTCGGAATAGAACCTCTCTTATCTCGGCTCTGTGAGCTAGCAAAAGAAAAGGTTGCATGGCCTTCCTAGCCTTTGTGTCTGCCACGAAAGGCGGGGAGACGGAATTTGAAGACACCTCAGTAATTCAGGATTTTCCTGATATTTTTTCGGAAGAATTAACCGGCTTACCCCCAGAAAGGGAAGTGTCATTCATAATCGACCTTTTCCCTGGTGCTAGTCCCAGCAATTGAAGAAGCATGAAGAAAAATTACTCGGTGCATGACTTAGAGCTAGCCGTAGTGGTATTTGCCGTGAAGATCTGGAGTTTCCAGTTGGTAACCATATTTTTCTCAAGGTATCTCTGGCCGAGGTATTAGAAGATTCAGTGTTAAAGGTAAGCTTACACCAAGGTTTATTGGTCCATTCGAGGTATTGGAAAGAGTGGGTGCGATGGCGTATCGCATGGCCTTGCCTCCACAACTATCAGAAGTGCACAACGTATTCCATGTTTCAATGCTGAAGAAGTACGTACACGATCCTTTCCATGTCATTGACTACACTGATTTAGTGATATTAAAGGACCTTACCTATGAGTAGAAGCCAATGAAGATCCTCGACCGAGAAGTCCGAGTTCTGAGGAACAAGACGATCCCTATGGTGAAAATACAATGGAATCGATGCTTGGAGCAAGAAGCTACATGAGAAACCGAGGAGTCAATGAGAAGGAGATTTTCAGAACTAGTCTAGTCTGTAAGTAATTCTCACCCTCCTTGTCTCCATATATGTAATTGAATTTGGGAACCAAATTCTTTTAAGTGGGGGAGGGTGAAGCACCCCGTATAAAAAAATGGTAGAAAAAAAATTAATAATATTTTTCTAAATAAACAAAAACTTTAGATAACTCTATAAGAAGATAACTCTAAAGGAAGGTTGAACAAGAAATTAGAATACCCATAAGGGCCATTGTATAAATATGCCACCCTTTACGTAATGGGGTTTATACTATTCAATTTACTATTTCAAAAATACTATTCACTTACTATTCACAAATACTATTCACATGAAATAACGACTCCATATAAGGGCGCTATTTCATATGGACTATTCACTGACTATTCACCTGTTATTGTTCACTTGAAATAACGACTACATATAAGGTCGCTATTTTCTCAAGAACTATTCACCTTAAAGTAGTGACTCTTTATAAGGTCGTAATTTCCTCAGCCCATAGTGCCATAACCCACCGTTTTAAAGCCTACAGTACATATATAATAACCCTTTTTATTATCAAGCATGGCACGGAATAGTACACACCCAGCATGATTCCGAATAGGAACAGCTTAGGAACATTGGGCATGAGAAAATAGCGCCCCTGACCTGGGCGCTATTTCCATAAATGGCACCCCCAGACCAGGCGCCATTTCTTTTTGGACAAAATGAATATATATATAATATATGTATGGAAGGCCCACCTGATGAAACGCCTACGTACACAGACACTAATTCCCTAATTAGAGACTTCTTGGAAGTCGTCAATTCCTTGCCAACAACCTGCCACACCGAATGCCATTATGATCCTTCTAGAAGTAAACATAAACAACTTGTTTTTGCTGACAACGCACCCCTTTTACCCGACAATCGATTGAAGCATTAATTACTTCTTTTTCCCTGGCAATGGACCCTTACGTTTTTCTTCCTATAACTATCCCATACCCTTTAGTGTTAGAAGGTAATTGCCATCATCTGTGTAGTCTCTTCCCGTAGAATAGGGTCTTTACAGGAACGTACCTGAAGGGAGATCTTCATCCTACGTGCTTCTTCCTGCTGTTGGGAAGATTGGTTTTCTTATCATCTATTCTACGTATTCACGTCAAAAGGTAGGTGTTCTCAAGATCTGGCTTAACTAGTAGTTAATATAGGTTAACATTCATGCTAGTTAAATCAGGTCATTTAAGTCAGGGGTATATCAAAAGGCTTAGTGGGAAGGTTAGGCCATGCCTATCTGAAATACTAAATCTTGCGTGAGTAGATTCTCCGCCAAGTACCCCCTGTACAGCACACGATTTATACTCATAATCTGTCCCGATTCTTGTAAATTAATCGATGTTTAAAAAGTGATATCTATGAAATTAAACTCAGAAATTGTTGCATGAGCATGATCGTACAATCTTGTAAATTTCCATGTCGATCTATGTCTTTACTTCCAGATTCTGTGAACGTGTTATAAATCATGAATAGTAAGTATGTGATTAGTAGCCACCTTATTCAGAAATTCATATCTATTAAACTAAACCATAAAATTCGCGCATGAATATAGTTTTGTGATCTCGATATTTTTCTTTACCTGCTCATGTCCTTATTTCCTGATTCGAAGAAACTTTGAAAATATGAATAGTAACTAACCACCATGTTCAGAAATTTATATCTATTGAACTAGACCATAAAATTCTCACATGATTATAGTTCTGTGATCTCAATATTTTTCTCTCCCTGCCCATGTCATTATTTCCTGATTCGGAGAAACTTTGAAAATATGAATAGTAACTAACCACCGTGTTCAGAAATTTATTTCTATTGAACCAGACCATAAAATTCTCGCATGAATATAGTTCTGTGATCTCGATATTTTTCTCTACCTGCCCATGTCCTTATTTCCTGATTCGGAGAAACTTTGAAAATATGAATAGTAACTAACCACCGTGTTCAGAAATTTATATTTATTGAATCAGACCATAAAATTCTCGCATGAAAATAATTCTGTGATCCTGATATTTTTCTCTACCTGCCCATGTCCTTACTTCCTGATTCGGAGAAACTTTGAAAATATGAATAGTAACTTGTATCTCAGAATGTACCTCTCTGATGCGGAGCATGACTCACTTGAAAATGGCTCAATTGGTGACAACATCAATTAATTGAAGATACTACAGAGGGGCGCCAATTGACCAGAGCCTTTACATCAAATAGCGACACCCCTAGGTGTCTTCAATTAAACGAAGACACCTTGAGGGGGCACCAATTCCATTTTTCAAAAAAAAAATATAAACACCGCATTAGAAATTTTATATCTATGGAATCAAAACCCAACAATTTTGCATGAGCATGATTCTGAACTCCCGATAATTTTCTCTACCTGTTCATATCCTTGCTTTCTATTTCGGAGAAATTTTTACAGTATAAATAGTATTTTGAGTCACAGAATGTATCTGCCCGGTGTAAATCACCCAATTTATTGAATAGCGAAACCCAATAATTTTGCATGAGCATGATTCTGATCTCCTGAGAATTTTCTCTACCTGTTCATATCCTGGCTTTCTGTTTCTGAGAAACTTTTACGGTATGAATAGTGTATGAATAGTATTTTGAGTCACAGAATATACCTTCCCGATATAAATCACCCCCAATTCATTGAATAGCGACACCTCGGAAGACTTCAATTCTTCAATTAGCGACACCCTTGAGTGACTTCAATTAAATGAAGACCCCTCAGAGAGAGATCATTTACTTTTGTTATTTTTTATTATTTGTAAATAGCGCCCACCCCCTATGTCGCTAATTCGTTTCTGATTTTTTTATTTTCTGATTTTCTTGGTGAAGGTGTTTTTGGTTGAGACGATTCCAAATATATTTTTTTCATATTTTTCTATAACCCGAAAGGCCACCAAAATACCTCGGAAAGGACAAAAGAATTAGAGAACGGCATATAACTAAAACCCATTCTTGATTTAAACGAAGACACCCCAAAATGCGTCATTTCTATTTGTATTTTTTTATTATTTTTATTATTTTTGAAATAGCGCCTCCCACCTTGTCGCTAATTCTTTAAAAATCTGGAAAAATAGAGAAAAATAGCCATAAAATCTAAAAAATTGGGAAAAATAGGAAAAAGTATAAAAAAGTGACAAACCCAAGAAAAGTGAGAAAAACCACTCAAACAAGGTCAACTTGAGAGTCAAATTGGAGTATTATGAGGTAATATGAAATGTACTTACAATAATGTCAATTCTAGCGTGTCTACAACCCCTAGGCGTCAATTCAGTCTGTTAGCTGCCAATCTTCGTTCTGATTACTGATTTATCTCATGATTCGTACCAATATAACTCTAGTACATGTTCTTGCATCATATATGCCCTTGAACTGATGCGGGACGGACACGGGGACCAACTCTACGTGGTTTGGACCTCGGACTCTAGATGCGGACATGACCAGCAACACATGATAGGAGAGACACTAAGCCCGACACGGAGAGCTCCTATGGGCTATACATCGCTAACAGAAACGCAAGCTCACTCGTCGTCCCAAGCGAGGGAAAAGCGGATCGTGCGCGGTTGAAGAACCGGTAGAGTTCACGGGTAGTCGACTCACTTCCGGACTCAGATCGAGTCACGGGACGGGTCACTCTCACACTCACAGCATTGACATGGACACACGGGCTAGTACCTATCGCTCTCGGCAGCGGCAAAAGACCATATACTAGCTAAGCAAATGAACGCCAAGAGGTTCGGACCATTACCTCCACGCACCCGGCGTGGCAAAGATAATCCCGGCCGAATTACGGACTCCCGGTTGACAATTATTACAACAATACACTAAGTCGACCCACTCCACACAGGGAGGTAAAAGGTCACATGTGGGGTCCGGGAATCACGTAAATCGGGTTGACGGGCAGCATCTTAATGTCGCCCGGCGGTGCCGAACTCCGCGTTTTCGTGCTTTCCGAACGGCGGCTTCTACGGGCCCGTGGGGCCCACGGACGGCGATGTCCTCCGGATCTGCGGGGGTGGGACCCACTGTGATGGGGACCCCTGGTGGCACACCTCCACGGACGGCGGTCGCCCGGGAACACCGATCGGGGGTCGATCGGCCCCGATTCCCAACTCTTGAACTAATAACCCACGGATTTTGCTTGCTGTTTTCCGGCGCGCGCTCCGGCGAAAACGGCCGATGCGATCAATCCCGAGTCGGATCGGGACGCATGAGATATCGTTGGAAAGCTCTCTTCAAATGCTTAAATCTAGACCCAGAGAGATCTGCTGGATCTGGTCGGATCAGAACTTTATTGAATTTACAAGTCCCTGTTGTACAGTAATCGAAATCTCAGATCTGCAGGGCACTTGTCTGAGAAATACCGTTGACCGCCTAGTAAACCTCCGATTCAGCTCTTGAGCTCTTCATCAAAGTTATGGGATTTTAGACAAGGAAGACGGGGGTATTTGTTGTGGACTGATTCGTGTGGCTGTGATTTGTTATGATTTGTTTACTGGAGGGTGGTCGGATCTGGGAACAAGTGGACAGCACTGTAGCTAGCTCTGAGATCGATTTTTGAAAAAATATGAGATGGCCTCACAAAAATTCAAGAAAATGTGGGGACGGTGGGGTTGGTGGAAGGAACTCCCAGTAAAATTGGGAGGTTAAAAAAAAATCAGAAAGAGGCCCGAAACCTAGAAACACAGGGCGGATGGAAATGGAAACAGACAGCAGACAGATCTGAAAATTAAGGTTGGAAGAAAATGAAAAAATATCAAATGGAATCTTTATAACCAACCAAATGTTTTGGGATGTGCTTGACACCTCTGGAACATCCCCTAAAATCCCCAAGTCGATCTGCTCGTGGCTGACACAGAGAATTCGTGGAAGCTGCTGTGGTCGGATGAAGGCAGAACTCCGGCGATCTCGGCGGTGATGCGATGGCGGCTCGTGGCGGCGGCGGCGGCGACCGGAATGATAAGGGGAGGAGTCACACCTCCAGAGGGAAGCCTTCACAGCTTCAAGGGGGAGAGGGAGGAGAGAGGAGGGGGGCGCACCAGCCCTTGCTCTTGGAATTAGTTTGATTCAAATGGCATTAATTCATCAAAATGGGAAATTACAAGTATTTATGTGTTACATCTCACATCCATTATCCACCGTTGGATCTAGGGGATGGGAATGGGTGGCCTGGATTGAGTGTGACACACACACAAAATACAATAAATATTTAAGGGGGGGCGGCCCTTGGACCAAGGGGAGTGGGCTTGACTTGGTAGGTGGGGTGGGTGGCCAAAATGTGGACTTTCCAAGCCACTTGTCCCCCACTTGGCCCACCCTTCTAGAAGCCTCCATGTGGAAGGTTGACTGACCCCACATGGGACCCTAGGCTGAGGTGGCTCAGTGGGATGGGGCCTGGGGGGCCCGTGGGGCCCACGGGGTCCAAATTGCACATAAGCCCCTCTTACAATCAAAATAGCAAACCGAATACAACGAAATAAACACAAATTACACACATAAAGTCTAACTAAATATGATAAATGGGGAGGCTCAAGGCGGAGTCTCCAGGCTGTCTCCGAGCCAGATGGATGCTGAGGTGGCTCGAGTCGTGCTCCGTGTGCGGTACCAGTTGCTCGGCGTATCACGCCGCTCAACTGCTCGGGTGTCCGCACCAATTCTCCCCGGGTGGAAGAAACTTGACCCTGTCGAGTAAGGGTCTGCATCGCTCCTGTATCGCTCCAGAATGTACGGATCAATCTGCTGCAACTCGCCATGTGTGATCCATGTGTCCTCGATAGCGGGCCGTCCTTTCCATCGCACTAGGTAGCGCGGGTAGGATCCACTCCTGGTAACTGTCACCTGCTCATCCAGTATATGATCTATATGCTCACGCTGCCGTAACAACGGGGCTGGAGGTGGACACTCAGGTGTGGGATCACTCTCAAGGGGAGGAGATGGCTTGAAAGGCTCACTAGGGATCACCGCTGGGTCCCTATATGCAACTAGATCCGATACATTAAAAGTAGAGATAATACCATATTCCTCGGGCAAGTCCACAACATACGCATTGGATCCAACGCGTTTCAACACTCTGAATGGACCGGCTCCGCGAGCTTGCAACTTCTTAACGGTTCCAGAGGGAAACCGTTCAGGTCTTACCCTGATCATGACATATTCACCCTCTTGGAACTCTCGGTGGTGTCAGTGGGCATCGGCTAACTCCTTGTAACGTGCATTGCTGGCCTCAATGTGACGACGGATGTCGTCATGCAAACTCCTAACATGCCTAGCAAACAACTCGGCCGACTCCGACACTCTAGCATGGATAGGCATGGGGACAAGGTCAACAGGTTTCCTAGGCCTACGACCTGTGACAATCTCAAATGGACTCATGCCGGTAGACCTATTCACCAAATCATTATATGCAAACTCAGCCATGGGTAAAATGAGATCCCAATCCCCAATGCGGTCCTTAACTAGACACCTCAAAAGATCTCCCAGACTCCTATTGACCACCTCGGTCTGACCGTCTGTCTGGGGATGATATGCAGTGGAAAACTTGAGGTGCGTACCCATCATATGCCATAGTGTCTTCCAAAAGTAGGAAGTGAATCTAACATCATGGTCAGACACTATAGTGCGAGGCAACCCGAACTTGCACACCACATGAGTAAGGAATAGGCGGGCTACTCTAGAAGCATCCGAAGTCTTTGAGCAAGGGATAAAGAGGGCCATCTTCGAGAAACGGTCAACCACCACATAGACCAAATCATGCTTCCTAGAGGTACGTGGCAATCCCAAAACAAAGTCCATACTAACATCCTGCCACGGGGCATCAGGCATGGGTAGAGGCGTATAAAGGCCCAAGCTTTGCTTCTTCATCTTGGCCGTAGCACATGTACGGCACTGAGCCACGATGTTAGCAACATCGCGCTTCAAGCTCGGCCAATAAAATCGATGCTCCACTGCCTCAATAGTCTTGTTCCGACCAAAGTGGCCGGCTAGACCTCCCACATGTAGTTCCCACACTAAGAAATCTCGAACCGAAGTTCGGGGAACACATAACCTGCTACCTCGAAAGAGGTAACCCTCGTGAAGCACATACTCATCAAGGTCTCTCGAGGGTCCGGCCTGGAGAGTGGGAAAAATCTGACCGAAGTCAGGACAATCAACATAGGCCTCCTTCATCTTCTCTAACCCTATGACCTCGGCACTCATGGTGGTAAGCAAACATGCTCGCCGACTCAAGGCATCAGCCACCTTGTTCTCCACTCCAGCCTTATGTTTAAGCACAAAGGTGAACTGCTGGAGATACTCGACCCAACGACTGTGACGCGAGTTCAGCTTCTTTTGGGAGTGGAGATACCTCAATGCCTCGTGATCGGAGTATAGGACAAACTCCTGATGTAAAAGATAGTGCCTCCAATGCCTAAGAGCCTGAACAACTGCGTAGAATTTTTTATCATATGTGGAATATCACAGTTTCGCGTCATTCAGCTTCTCGCTGAAATATGCGATCGGGTGGGACTCCTGACTCAAAACTCCTCCTATCCCAACACCCGACGCATCACAAGAGACCTCAAACACCTTCGAGAAGTCAGGTAATCGAAGGATAGGCGTCTGGGTCATGCGCTCCTTGATGTCCTTGAAGGCGGCAGATGCGGCCTTCGTCCATACAAATGTGCCCTTTCGGATACAATCCGTGATCGGGGCGGTGACGGAGCTAAATCCGCGGATAAAGCGACGATAGAACGTCGCAAGACCATGAAAGCTGCGGACATCCTGAACGGTACGGGGTTCCGGCCACTCAACAATGGCCCGGACCTTCTCCGGATCGGCGGAGACCCCCGTACTAGACACAATGAAACCCAAGAAGGTAAGCTGAGGTGTCATGAAGGCACACTTCTGTGGGTTCGCAAACAGCTGCTCTCGCCGAAGAAGTAGACAGACCTGCCGAAGGTGGTCTAAGTGGTCCCCTGTGGTGCGACTATAGATAAGGATATCATCAAAATACACCACTACAAAGACTCCAATGAAAGGTCGAAGGACCTGAGTCATGAGCCGCATGAAAGTGCTAGGGGCATTGGTCAACCCAAAAGGCATGACCAACCACTCATATAGACCATCCTTGGTCTTAAATGCGGTCTTCCACTCATCACCTAGCCTAATCCTCACCTGATGGTAGCCACTCTTAAGATTGATCTTCGAAAAGATAGTGGCACCTGCCATCATGTCCAGCATGTCATCAAGGCGGGGAATAGGGAACCTGTACTTCACGGTGATTTTGTTGATGGCACGACTATCAATGCACATTCTCCACGTGCCATCCTTCTTCGGGGTGAGTAATGCGGGTACAGCACATGGACTCATGCTGTCCCGAACAGACCCTCTCTGCACTAACTCATCGACATGCCGTTTAAGCTCGGCATGCTCCGTGGGACTCATGCGATAATGAGGAAGGTTGGGCAAAGAAGAGCTCGGAACAAGGTCGATGGCATGCTGAATATCCCGCATAGGTGGGAGTCCCTCGGGAAGCTCATCGGGAAAGACATCAGCATACTCCTACAGAATGGGAACAACCTCGGGTGGGAGCTCACCCTCGGAGTCCCGCTCCACCTCTCGGACCGTAATGGCAAACACTGGACAGCCCTGACTAAGCTCCTGCTCCATTTCCCGGGAGCTAATCATCATCAATCTCCTCGTCGAGGGCTCTCCTGGGCCAGAGGTAACGGTCATAGCCCGAGCTAGGGATGGGGTACTAGGCCCGGGAACGGAAGGCTTCGGAGTACTAGGGCCAGTGGGACCCCTGACTGATGGGCTCCTAGGCCGAACGGGTTGGAGGGTGACCCGCTGGCCAGCGTGGTCGAAGGTACAGGTGTTCGACCGGCCATAGAGCGTGGCATCCCGGTCAAATAACCACGGCCTACCAAGAATGATAATGCCCACTTCCATGGGGAGAACATCACACCAGATCTCGTCACGGTAGCAGTGGAGCTGTAGCGGGACCAAGCACCGCAGCCTGACCGAAATGGAAGTGGTATCCACCCATGATACCTGATAGGGACAAGGATGGTATACGTGTGTGAGACCAAGACGGGCGACAGCGTTCGTGGAGATTGCATTGATACAACTCCCGCTATCAATGACCACCTTGCAAATTTGCTTTCCCAGCCTACAGAATACATGAAGGATAGTAGTCCGACGCCAGTCATCACTGACCTGCGGCTGGGTGAGGATACATCTGATGACCCCCACGTGGGTATCGTCCGAATGCTGAGCATCCTGGGCCTCACCTCTCATCTCATAGTACTCGTCTGCTAGCTCTTCATCTGCCTCATAGCTGACTAACTCGAGGCCCGTAGGGGTGGTATCCTCGGCCTGTGTGTCCCCAATGTGAAGAGATGGGCGGGTGGGACACTGGTTGGCGAAATGGCCAAACCCATTGCAGCGATAACACTGCTGCCGTGATCCACTAGGCTCCCCAATCATAGGTCCTTTACCTTTATCCTCCCGACGGATAGGAGGCGTAGGCAACAAAGGATGTGCAGGAGGTGCGGGTGCCGGTGGATGGGCTGTGGGTGGGGTCGTAAGATGCTGGGGACGAGGAAGGTCCCTCGGGGGTGGAGGACGAGGCCTAGGAGCAAAGGGCTCGGGGCGAGCGGGCTCCTGAGGCTGAGTCATGGGGGCCCTCGGATACGTGCCAGATGAGCCACGGGACTCTACACTACGAAGGGAAAAGGTGCCTAACCGATGGGGTGACTCAAACTCGGCCTTGAACTGCTCCAATTCGAGAGTGATCTGATATGCCTGCTCCAAAGTGGTTGCATTGCGGCGAAAGAGTTCATATTGATAATTGGGCCACAAACCTCTTCGAAAGCGGGATATAGTCATGGTGCTCTCTTCCGTGACCCCACACCGTAAGTAATACTCATCGAACTCGACGGTGTACTCGGTCACGGATCGGTTCCCTTGGGAGATGCTTTGCCACTTGTCTATAAGACGTTGGCGATATGAGGCGGGAAGGTATTTCTCCCTCAATTTGATCTTCATATCATCCCAATTACCGATTTAAGGTTGACGTCGCTGATTGAGTAGGCTCTCCACATTGATCCAATAAGTTTGGGCATGCCCTTGCAGCTTCATCTTCGCGTATCGGACTCTTCGGTGGTCCGTCATCTCAAACCACTCGAAGTACCGGTCCATGCCGGCCTCCCAATCTAAATACACCCGAGGGTCCAAGGACCCGCTAAAAGTGGGAGGGTCTGCACGCACGCCCCTAAGAATGCGGTCGTCCTCCTCGTCATCACGATTCCGTCGTTGATGACGACGACCGTTACCCCCTTGATCATTATCAGATGCATAATCATCCACCACATGCACCTGTTGAACCCCAACATTCTCCGCCTGAGCTCTTGGTACAGCAGGTTGCTGAACCGGCTCCTGTTGGTCGTTCGTCGGCGCGGGTTGCGCCACTACTGGGCCCCTCTCGAGGACGGCAATCCTCCCAACTAAGCCCTGGATGGACTGATCCGAACTCTCGGCCTGATCCTCGAGGGCTTTCATCCGCCCTTCTAGACGCGTTCCTATGCCATCCATACGCGTACTAAGGCCATCCATACGCGTGTCAAGACGTTCCATAATGGCTCAGAACATCTCGGCCGTCGAGGACTCATCGGAGCTACGGGCTCGGGAGTCCGCCATAGGTGGTGGTGGCGAGTATTGGGTACCTCGACGGGTGGGCATGCAAAGACACACGACCTAGAAGACACCGACTAATGCAAACACTCACTAGATGATGCACTTAGACCTAACCAATATCCGGTAAGAGGTGGAGATAAGCGATCCGAAGATCACTCGCGCAAGTGTGTGGCCCTCCCGTAAGGCGTAAACCCAACGTTCGGACAACACCTTTTGATATACCGGGTAAAGGGTGCAAATGCAAGTTAAAACACTCTTTTTGTTGTTGTTTTGAAAATAATGATGATGCTAGACTTGACTTAGACCATGATGCATGTAAGACATATGCAATGACTACCCTAGATTCAACTTGCTCTGATACCAAACTAATGCGGGACGGACACGGGGACCGACTCTACGTGGTATGGACCTCGAACTCTAGATGCGGACACGACCAGCAACACATGATAGGAGAGACACTAAGCCCGACATGGAGAGCTCCTATGGGCTATATGTCGCTAATCGAAACGCAAGCTCACTCGTCGTCCCAAGTGAGGGAAACGCGGATCGTGCGCGGTTGAAGAACCGGCAGAGTTCACGGGTAGTCAACTCACTTACGGACTCGGATCGAGTCACGGGACGGGTCACTCTCACACTCACAGCGGTGACATGGACACACGGGCTAGTACCTATCGCTCTCAGCAGCGGCAAAAGACCATATACTAGCTAAGCAAATGAACGCCAAGAGGTTCGGACCATTACCTCCACGCACCCGGCGTGGCGAAGACAACCCCGGCCGAATTACGGACTCCCGGTTAACAATTATTACAACAATACACTAAGTCGACCCACTCCACACAGGGAGGTAAAAGGTCACATGTGGGGTCCGGGAATCATGCAAATCGGGTTGACGGGCAGCATCTTGATGTCGCCCGGCGGTGCCGAACTCCGCGTTTTCGTGCTTTCCGAACGGTGGCTTCTACGAGCCCGTGGGGCCCACGGATGGCGCTGTCCTCCGGATCTGCGGGGGTGGGACCCACTGTGATGGGGACCCCTGGTGGCGTGCCTCCACGGATGACGGTCGGCCGGGAACACCGATCGGGGGTCGATCGGCCCCGATTCCCAACTCTTGAACTAATAACCCACGGATTTTGCTTACAGTTTTCCGGCGCGCGCTCCGGCGAAAACGGCCGCTGCGATCAATCCCGACGTCGGATCGGGACGCATGAGCTATCGTTGGAAAGATCTCTTCAAATGCTTCAATCTAGACTTAGAGAGATCTAATGGATCTGGTCGGATCAGAACTTTATTGAATTTACAAGTCCCTGTTGTACAGTAACCGAAATCTCAGATCTGCAGGGCACTTGTCTGAGAAATACCGTTGACCGCCTAGTAAACCTCCGATTCAGCTCTGGAGCTCTTCATCAAAGTTATGGGATTTTGGACAAGGAAGACGGGGGTATTTTTTGTGGACTGATTGGAGGTGGCTGTGATTTATTATGATTTGTTTACTGGAGGGTGGTCGGATCTGGGAACAAGTGGACAGCACTGTAGCTAGCTCTGAGATCGATTTTTGAAAAAATATGAGATGGCCTCACAAAAATTCAAGAAAATTTGGGTACGGTGGGGTTGGTGGAAGGAACTCCCAGTAAAATTGGGAGGTTAAAAAAATCAGAAAGAGGCCCGAAACCTGGAAACACAGGGCGGATGGAAATGGAAACAGACAGCAAACAGATCTGAAAATTAAGGTTGGACGAAAATGAAAAAAATATCAAATGGAATCTTTATGACCAACCAAATTTTTTGGGACGTGCTTGAACCTCTGGAACATCCCCTAAAATCCCCAGGTCGATCTGAGCTCATGGCTGACACAGAGAATTCGTGGAAGCTGCTGTGGTCGGATGAAGGCAGAACTCCGACGATCTCGGCGGTGATGCGATGGCGGCTTGTGGCGGCGGCGGCGGCGACCGGAATGATAAGGGGAGGAGTCACACCTCCAGAGGGAAGCCTTCACAGCTTCAAGGGGGAGAGGGAGGAGAGAGGAGGGGGGCGCACCAGCCCTTGCTCTTGGAATTAGTTTGATTCAAATGGCATTAATTCATCAAAATGGGAAATTACAAGTATTTATGTGTTACATCTCACATCCATTGTCCACCGTTGGATCTAGGGGATGGGAATGGGTGGCCTGGATTAAGTGTGACACACACACACAAAATACAATAAATATTAAAGGGGGGGTGGCCCATGGACCAAGGGGAGTGGGCTTGACTTGGTAGGTGGGGTGGGTGGCCAAAATGTGGACTTTCCAAGCCACTTGTCCCCCACTTGGCCCACCCTTCTAGAAGCCTCCATGTGGAAGGTTGACTGACCCCACATGGGACCCTAGGCTGAGGTGGCTCAATGGGATGGGGCCTGGGGGGCCCGTGGGGCCCACGGGGTCCAAATTGCACATAAGCCCCTCTTACAATCAAAATAGCAAACTGAATACAACGAAATAAACACAAATTACATACATAAAGTCTAACTAAATATGATAAATGGGGAGGCTCAAGGCGGAGTCTCCAGGCTGTCTCCGAGCCAGATGGACGGTGAGGTGGCTCGAGTCGTGCTCCGTGTGCGGTACCGGTGGCTCGGCGTATCACGCCGCTCAACTGCTCGGGTGTCCGCACCATGAACTCTATTCCTGGAATCTACCTTATACTCTTACAATGGAAACCCTTGAAATTCTATAATGGCTATAAATGAGAGTGGATGTCAAAAGAAATACATGAAATGCTATGCATATAAGGCCCGGTCTGATCCTGGGAGGAGCGCCCGAAGGTACTTGTGCCCATGGGAGTTTATTGACCACGGTGTTTGGCATTGCACCGAACTACTTGCTTGACTTGACTTGTGTGGCCCAGAATGGGCAATACTTGACTTGCGTGGCCCAGAATGGGCAATGCTTGACTTGATGCCCGCAGAAGGGCGAAAGTACTTGCTTGCTTGACTTGACTTGAGACATTCCACACTTACTCTCTCTCTACATGCTTGACTTGACTCGCGTGGCCCGAAAAAGGGCAATTACTTGCTTGAATGAAATGAATGAAATATCCAATTCCATTATACTACTCGTTATTACATGAGCTTGAGATTTCTTGCTTGAATATTGCTTATTATCTTCTCGGAAAGACTCGCTTGAATATTTATTTCTTGGAAAGACTTGTGCAATCACTTGGTAATTACTTGCTAGTTCCTTATTGATATTCATGTGATACTCTTACTTGATCCAACATGCATCATTATACCGCATGAACTTGTAATTAACTTAAAGATTGTTAGAACTTGAGATGTAATTCCTACTGAGCGATTCGCTCATCCAGTTGCTTCCTAATATTTTCAGGTAATTCGGATAGCAACATCCACCCAAATGGGAATGAGACCGAGTGAAGAGTGCTAGAGTCACCGATCGTCTATCGTCAGCTAGTCGTGTCTTTTGATCCTCTTGAGTCTCCTTTTGTATTTTCTAGTTATATTTGGTCTAGTCGATTAAATCCTTGTTAAGGCATGTAGCCTAGTATTTGGATTTTAATTTGGAATTGTCATGGACTAGCTTTATCATCTTTTGATTAATCGTTTAGTTGTCACTTTAGACTATTGGGATCATTAGCTATTATTAGTCTTTTGCGCACTCCGTATTTATGTATGTCAAATTTTATCGCTCGAATGACACGATCTATATAGACGCGTCACGCATCCGAGTATCTTCCGCACTCGGGACGTGACAGTCTTCGTGGTATCAAAGCCTAGGATTTCAATTTCCTAGGGAATAAGAAGTCAGGAAATCAAGAGTCATGATCGAAATCTAGGAAACCCCAAGTCAAACCCAAGTCTAAGGATAGGTTTGGTTTACACCATACCCGGTGAGATGGATAGGGCCATAGGTTAAGTTCTTTGATGACATTTGACCTTATCGTTAAATTTGACCTTTGACCCTATAGTTATACATGACACTTGACCTTATGGCTAACAATGATACTTAGTAGGCTTAAAATTTTCTTGTAGGATCCTGGCTGCTAAGAAAGCACAATGGCGCGAGATGCAGCACACTGTGCAAGGTCCTACGCAGGTGCTACAGCAAGTGGCGCAAGGTGGAGCTCACCATGGAGCCGGTGACCTTCATAGGGATTTTTGTAATATGAACCCACCAAGGTTCATGGGTTTGACTAACCCCGAGGATGACGAGAACTGGCTAAAGGAAATTCAGAGAATTTTCTATGTAATGCAATGCACGGTCGAGGAGAAGGTTCTACTAGCTATATTCCAACTGGAGCGGGACGCTCGATGTTGGTGGTAATCCGTCAAAGCAACAATGCCTGATAACCATGCCTCATGGGATGACTTTGTTGAACATTTCAATTGCAAATACTTTTCCAACCGCATTCAGGAGAAGGAGGCCGCGGAATTTGCCACACCAAAACAACGGACCCTGCCTATGGCCGAGTATGAAGGCCAGTTCACAAGATTGTCCATGTATGCACCTCACTTGGTGTGTACCAAAATGATGAAGGCTAAAAGGTTCCTCAACGGGCTTCGGCCCTGCTATATTACGCACCTCACACCGATGGACATTCAAGTCTATTCGAAGATGGTTAGGCGTGCCCAATTGCTCGAGGACGCCACTGAACTGTCTAACAAGATTCGAGGAAGGGACAAGAAGGAACCTGTCGCAAGCCCGAGAAATTTCAAATCATCGTTCAACAAGAAGCGGTCCTACAATGGAGGAGAGTCCTCCATGGGAAAGACATTTCAGAGGAGTAACAAGTCATTCTCCACTATTACACCTTCTAAAGTAGTTTGTAAATACTGTGACAAAGTCAGCCACAAGATAAAGGAATGGTGAAGGAAGTTAGGAGCCTGCCTCAGATGTGGGAGCCAAGAGCATCGAATCCCAGATTGTCCATTGATGAAGGAGCAATCCACTAAGGAGGATAAGCGTTCGATGAAGAAACAAGGCCGTCTACAAGGTCTCTAAGAAAACGGAACCAACGAAAGGTGGAAGCATGGAAGGTACACTAATTGTTTGCTCTAAAATTGTTGAAGTTTTATTTGATACCAGAGCAGCTCATTTGATTCCAAGACGTTTGCTGCTTTATTTTCCAAGGAGCTCGAATGGTTAGACTTAGCCATATCTACACCCCTTGGGAATAAGTCCGATATCACTCATTGTTACCCGAACTGCAAGGTTATGATTAAAGGGAACAACCTCCTGTCAACCTGATAAGCCTAGATATAAAGGGTTCGCCAACTGGATGGCAAGATAACCTTTGTTGATTTTCCCGAGCTGGTTTATATTAGCCCTCGGAATAGAACATCTCTTATCTCGGCTCTCCGAGCTAGCAAAAGAAAAGGTTGCATGGCCTTCCTAGCCTTTGTGTCTGCCACGAAAGGCGGGGAGACGGAACTTGAAGACACCTGGGTAATTCGAGATTTTTCCGATGTTTTTTCAGAAGAATTAACTGGCTTACCCCCAGAAAGGGAAGTGTCGTTCACAATCGACCTTGTCCCTGGTGCTGGTCCCAACATTTGAAGAAGCATGAAGAGAATTACCCGGTGCATGACTTAGAGCTAGCCACAGTGGTATTTTCCTTGAAGATCTGGAGTTTCCAGTTGGTAACCATATTTTTCTCAAGGTATCTTCTGGCCAAGGTATTAGAAGATTCGGTGTTAAGGGTAAGCTTACACCAAGGTTTATTGGTCCATTCGAGGTATTGGAAAGAGTGGATGAGGTGGCATATCGCATGGCCTTACCTCCACAACTATCAAAAGTGCACAACGTATTCCATGTTTCAATGCTGAAGAAGTACGTGCACGATCCTTTCCATGTCGTTGACTACACTAATTTAGTGATACCAAAGGACCTTACCTATGAGTAGAAGCCAATGAAGATCCTCGACCGAGAAGTCCGAGTTCTGATTAACAAGACGATCCCTATGGTGAAAATCCAATGGAATTGATGCTTGGAGCAAGAAGCTACATGAGAAACCGAGGAGTCAATGAGAAGGAGATTTTCAGAACTATTCTAGTCTGTAAGTAATTCTCACCCTCCTTATCTCCATACATGCAATTAAATTTGGGGACCAAATTCTTTTAAGTGGGGGCGGGTGTAGCACCCCGTATAAAAAAAATGGTTGAAAAAAAATTTTAATAATATTTTTCTAAATAAACAAAACCTTTAGATAACTCTATAAGAAGATAACTCTAAAGGAAGGTTGAACAAGAAATTAGAATACCCCATAAGGGCCATCGTTTAAATATGCCACCCTTTACGTAATGGAGCTTATACTATTCAATTTACTATTTCAAAAAATACTATTCACTTACTATTCACTTACTATTCACAAATACTATTCACATGAAATAACGACTCCATATAAGGACGCTATTTCATATGGACTATTCACCTGTTATTGTTCACTTGAAATAACGACTACATATAAGGTCGCTATTTTCTCAAGAACTATTCACCTTAAAGTAGTGACTCTTTATAAGGTCGTGATTTCCTTAACCCACAGTGCCATAACCCACGGTTTTAAAGCCTACAGTACATATATAATAACCCTTTTTATTATCAAGCATGGCACGGAATAGTACACACCCAGCATGATTCTGAATAGGAACAGTTTAGGAACAGTGGGCATGAGAAAATAGCGCCCCTGACCTGGGCGCTCTTTCCATAAATGGCGCCCCCAGACCAGGCACCATTTTTTTTGGACAAAATGAATATATATGAATATATATATATATATAATATGTATGAAAATCCCACACTATGAAATGCCTGCGTACACCGATGCTAATTCCCTAATTAGATACTTCTTGGAAGTCGTCAATTCCTTACCAGCAACCTGCCAAACCAAATGCCATTATGATCCTTCTAGAAGTAAACATAAACAACTTGTTTTTGCTGGCAACACACCCCTTTTACCCGACAATCGATCGAAGCATTAATTGCTTCTTTTTCCCTGGCAATGGACCCTTTCGTTTTTCTTCCTATAACTATCCCATACCCTTTAGTGTTAGAAGGTGATTGCCATCATCTGTGTAGTCTCTGCCCGTAGAATAGGGTCTTTACAGGAACGTACCTGAAGGGAGATCTTCGTCCAACCTGCTTCTTCCTACTGCTGGGAAGATTGGTTTTCTTATCATCTATTCTACGTATTCACGTCAAAAGGTAGGTGTTCTCAAGATCTGACTTAACTAGTAGTTAATATAGGTTAACATTCATGCTAGTTAAATCAGGTCATTTAAGTCAGGGGTATATCAAAAGGCTTAGTGGGAAGGTTAGGCCACGCCTATCTGAAACACTAAATCTTGCGTGAGTAGATTCTCTGCCAAGTACCCCCTGTACAGCACACGATTTATACTCATAATCTGTCCCGATTCTTGTAAATTAATCCATGTTTAAAAATTGATATCTATGAAATTAAACTCAGAAATTGTTGCATGAGCATGATCGTACAATCTTGCAAATTTCCATGTCGATCTATGCCTTTACTTCCTGATTCTGTGAACGTGTTATAAATCATGAATAGTAAGTACGTGATTAGTAGCCACCATGTTCAGAAATTCATATCTATTGAACTAAACCATAAAATTCTCGCATGAATATAGTTATGTGATCTCGATATTTTTCTCTACATGCCCATGTCCTTATTTCCTGATTCGGAGAAACTTTGAAAATATGAATAGTAAATAACCACCGTGTTCGGAAATTTATATCTATTGAACCAGACCATAAAATTCTCGCATGAATATAGTTCTGTGATCTCAATATTTTTCTCTCCCTACCCATGTCCTTATTTCCTGATTCGGAGAAACTTTGAAAATATGAATAGTAACTAACCACCGAGTTCAGAAATTTATATCTATTGAACCAGACCATAAAATTCTCGCATGAATATAGTTCGGTGATCTCAATATTTTTCTCTACCTGCCGATGTCCTTATTTCTTGATTCGGAGAAACTTTGAAAATATGAATGGTAACTAACCACCGTGTTCAGAAATTTATATTTATTGAACCAGACCATAAAATTCTGGCATGAAAATAGTTCTGTGATCCTGATATTTTTCTCTACATGCCCATGTCCTTACTTCCTGATTCAGAGAAACTTTGAAAATATGTATAGTAACTTGTATCTCAGAATGTACCTCTCTGATGCGAAACATGACTCACTTGAAAACGGCTCAATTGGTGACTACGTCAATTAATTGAGGACACTGTAGAGGGACGCCAATTGACCAGAGCCTTTACATCAAATAGCGACACCCCTAGGTGTCTTCAATTAAATGAAGACACCTTGAGGGGGCGCCAATTCCATTTTTGAAAAAAAATATATAAACACCGCATTAGAAATTTTATATCTATGGAATCAAAACCCAACAATTTTGCATGAGCATGATTCTGAACTCCCGATAATTTTCTCTACCTGTTCATATCCTTGCTTTCTGTTTCGGAGAAATTTTTACATTTTGAATAGTGTTTTGAGTCACAGAATGTACCTGCCCGGTGTAAATTACCCAATTTATTGAATAGTGAAACCCAATAATTTTGCATGAGCATGATTCTGAACTCCCGAGAATTTTCTCTACCTGTTCATATCATTGCTTTCTGTTTCTGAGAAACTTTTACGGTATGAATAGTGTATGAATAGTATTTTGAGTCACAGAATATACCTTCCCGGTATAAATCACCCCCAATTCATTGAATAGCGACACCCCGAAAGACTTCAATTTATCAATTAGCGACACCCTTGGGTGACTTCAATTAAATGAAGACCCCTCAGAGAGACGTCATTTACTTTTGTTATTTTTTTTTATTTGCAAATAGCGCCCACCCCCTATGTCGCTAATTCGTTTCTGATTTTTTTATTTTCTGATTTTCCTTCTGAAGGTGCTTCTGGTTGAGACGATTGTAAATATATATTTTTCATATTTTTCTGGAACCCGAAAGGCCACCAAAATACATCGGAAATGACAAAAGAATTAGAGAACGGTATATAACTAAAACCAATTCTTGATTTAAATGAAGACACCCCAAAAGGCGTTATTTCTATTTGTATTTTTTTATTATTTTTATTATTTTTGAAATAGCGCCTCCCACCTTGTCGCTAATTCATTAAAAATTTGAAAAAATAGAGAAATATACCCATAAAATCTAAAAAAATAGGGGAAAATAGGAAAAAGTATAAAAAAGTGAGAAATCCAAGAAAAGTGAGAAAACCCACTCAAACAAGGTCAATTTGAGGGTCAAATTAGAGTATTATGAGGTAATATGAGATGTACTCACAGTAATGTCAATTCTAGTGTGTCTACAACCCCCAGGCGCCAATTCAGTCTGTTAGCTGCCAATCTTCATTTTGATTACTGATTTGTCTCGTGATTCGTACCAATATAACCCTATTACATGTTCCTGCATCATATATGCCCTTGAACTCTATTCCTGGAATCTACCTTATACTCTTACAATGGCAACCCTTGAAATTCTATATTGGCTATAAATGGGAGTGGATGTCAAAAGAAATACATGAAATGCTATGCATATAGGGCCCGATCTGGTCCAGGGAGGAGCGCCCGAATGTACTTGTGTCTATGGGAGTTTATTGACCATGGTGTTTGGCATTGCACCGAACTACTTGCTTGACTTGACTTGCGTGGCCCAGAATAGGCAATACTTGACTTGATGCCCGCAGAAGGGTGAAAGTACTTGCTTGCTTGACTTGACTTGAGACATTCCACACTTTCTCTCTGCTTGCTTGACTTGACTCGCGTGGCCCAAAAAAGGGCAATTACTTGCTTGAATGAAATGAATGAAATAGCCAATTCCATTACACTACTCGTTATTACACGAGCTTGAGATTTCTTGCTTAAATATTGCTTATTATCTTCTCGGAAAGACTCGCTTGAATATTGATTTCTTGGAAAGACTTGTGCAATCACTTGGAAATTACTTGCTAGTTCCTTATTGATACATCTTATTGATATTCACGTGATACTCTCTTGATACAATTCTTGATATTCTTGCTTGATCCAACATGCATCATTATACAGCATGAACTTGTAATTAACTTAAAGATTGTTAGAACTTGAGATGTAATTCCTACTGAGCGATTCGCTCGTCTAGTTGCTTCCTAACATTTTCAGGTAA
This sequence comes from Amorphophallus konjac, assembly GCA_022559845.1. NCBI lineage: Eukaryota > Viridiplantae > Streptophyta > Magnoliopsida > Alismatales > Araceae > Amorphophallus > Amorphophallus konjac. Next base: position 332,499,589 of record CM040120.1, on the reverse strand, counting down.
TTCGGATAGCGACATCCACCCGAATGGGAATGAGACCGAGTGAAGATTGCTAGAGTCATCGATCGTCTACTGTCAGCTAGTCGTGTCTTTTGATCCTCTTGAGTCTCCTTTTGTATTTTCTAGTTATGTTTGGTCTAGTAGATTAAATCCTTGTTAAGGCATGTAGCCTAGTATTTGGATTTTGTTTTGGAATTGTCATGGACTAGCTTTATCATCTTTTGATTAATCATTTAGTTGTCACTTTGGACCATTGGGATCATTAGATATTATTAGTCTTTTGCGCACTCCGCATTTATGTATGTCAAATTTTATCGCTCTAATGACACAATCTATATAGACGCATCACGCATCACGCATCCGAGTATCTTCCACGCTCGGGACGTGACATGAAGACACAATACTTCAGAGATGTTCTTAACCCATTAGGTATGTATAGAAATGTTCTTTAGAAACTTTTTTACTTTGATCTTTACAGGGTTATGAATCTTAAACCACTAACCTTATCATGACCATCATACTAAATCTTTTATCCATTTAGAAGAGTTCTGAAAGTAGGATTCTTTTGGTCTGTAAGAGAATTGTTGAGGACTCAGAATGTTATTATAAGGAAATTTATGTATATGTCATGACAACTAAGATGATTGATAGAAACAAAACTTTGGATGATTGACAGACACAATTTGGAGTATAGAGATTACTCCCTCTAACCATAAAAAATTTATTGACACTGAATATGAACAAACTTGAAGACTCTAAAAATAAAGACCTTGATCTCCCCCTTACAAGATGGATCCACTGCCCTAGGTACTTGGCGGAGATCGTAGGTCTGGTAACCACCTCTCGCATAGTGAGGGTTTCCAGACAGAAAAGATCTACCCTTCTCTCAACATACCATTTGATATACCATGGGGTGGTTAATCATCAGGTAAAGAAAGAGAAGCGAGACTAAACAATGCAAGACATATAATGAGGCTAGCTCCCCCTCACTTATTGCATATATAAGCTAAGACTGACAACTCGTAGAAATCAAGAGATATTGCAAATTCAAGAGATGTTGCAAATTCAAATTATTCTAAAAAGACCCAACTCTCTTCTCAAAGTGGAGAATTTTTCATTATCCAGTGGCTTAGTGAATATATCTGTAATTTGGTATGCTGTGCCAACATGAATTGATTCAAAATTTTCTTTTGAAATCTCATCCCTTATGAAATGGTGTCTGATGTCAATGTGCTTAGAACAAGAATGATTAACTGGGTTTTTAGATAAACTTATAGCACTTGTGTTATCACAATAGATGGGTGTGCAGCCAAGATCTACTTTGTAGTCTTGTAGCCGGTGTTTAATCCAAATGACTTGTGTGCCACAGCTACTAGCGGCTACATACTCAGCCTCTATAGTGGACAGAGCTACTGAGTGTTGTTTTCTGGAAGCCCATGAAACCAGACACCCTCCTAAGAATTGACAATACCCACTAGTGCTTTTTCTGTCTAGTTTACACCTAGCATAGTCTCTGCATCAGTATATGAAATTAAATCTAAAGTGCGTGATGCAGGGAACTATAATCCTAAATTGTGTGTGCCTGCTATGTATCTAAAAATTCTTTTAACAGTTGAAAGATGTGATTCTTTTGGGTTAGCTTGAAATCTAGCACATAAACACACACTGAATTGAATGTCAGGTCTGGAAGCAGTAAGGTAGAGCAATGAGCCAATCATATCTCGGTAAAGTTTTCCTTCCACTGATTTACCTGACTCATCAGCATCCAGTGAGGTATTTGCTCCCATAGGTGTAGCCATATGTTTCAGATTGTCCATCCCGAACTTCTTCAAAATCTCTAAGGCATACTTGGTCTGGCTAATGAAGCATCCTTCCCTTGTTTGTTTGACCTGCAGACCAAGAAAATATTGGAGTTCACCAACTAAACTCAATTCAAATTCATTAGACATCAGAATTGCAAATTCATCACATAGTTCAGAACATGTAGATCCAAATATAATATCGTCAACGTATACCTGAACTATAATAAGTTGCTGGTTCAAATTTTTGGTAAAGAGAGTTTGGTCAACTTTACCTCTACAATACCCATGACTGAGTAGAAAATTAGTCAGTCTGTCATACCAAGCCCGAGGGGCTTGTTTCAGACCATACAAAGCTTTATTCAACCTGAAAACATGGTTAGGCAACTCTATTGATTCAAAACCTGGGGGTTGATCAACATAAACTTCCTCTTTTAAATTGCCATTTAGGAAGGCACTTTTTACATCCATTTGTTGAAGTTTTATATTATGGGAGCATGCAAAAGATATTAAAATTCTAATTGCTTCCATCCTAGCTACTGGAGCATAAGATTCATCAAAATCTACCCCCAACTCCTGATTGTAACCTTTGGCTACCAACCTGGCTTTATTTTTTGAAATTATTCCATCTTCATTCATTTTATTTCTAAACACCCATTTGGTTCCAATGATTGAGCAATTTTCAAGTCTAGGAACCAGGGTCCAAACATTGTTTATTTTAAATTGACCTAATTCTTCATGCATTGCATTAATCCATGATTCATCTTTTAAAGCCTCTTTTATGGATTTAGGTTCAATTTGAGAAACTAATGCTACTAGATCTTCATTATTGACTGCTCTATGAAATGACCTAGTTCTTGGGGGATCATGAAGAATTCCTATATTGTTTTCAGCAAGATGATTTTTTAGAAATCTTTCATTGTTAGAAGACACCTTGTTCGGTTGACCGAAACTGGAGTTCGGTCGACCAACCTTGTTCTAGTGCAGATTGTTCAGGCTGTTCAGCAGATTCTTCATCTGGCTTCTCATCCAGAAATTCTCCATCTTCTTTAGATTTCCTATCATCATCATTTATGTTAATAGAGTTGAAGGTTTCATCAAATAACACATGAGGAGATTCTTCTACTGTTTGATCATGGATGTTAAAGACTCTATAGGCTCTTGACAATTCAGAATACCCCAAGAAAATCCATGGACTACTTTTTGCTTCAAAATTGTTGAGGTCCCATTTATCATTATTGTGGATAAAATATTTGTAACCAAAGATTTTAAAATATGCTAGGTTAGGTCTCTTACCTTTTAGCAATTCATATGGTGTTTTCTTGTGGACATGTCTTACCATGGCCCTGTTAATTATATAACATGCTGTGCTAGCTGCTTCTGCCCAAAATTTCTGTGGGAGTTGGCTCTCAATCATCATTGTTCTTACCATCTCCACAATTGTCATGTTTCTCCTCTCTACCACTCCATTCTGCTCTGGGGTCCTAGGAGAAGAAAACTTGTGAGTGAGTCCTTCTTTATTGCAGAATTCAGAAAATAGTGAATTGTCAAACTCCCCCCCATGATCAGATTGTATGATGCAAATTTTGTGCTTATCCTCCTGTTTTATTTTGTTGAAAAATTTTTGAAATTTATCAAATGTTTCATTCTTGTGGGCTAAGAAGAATACCCATGCAAATCTAGTGAAGTCATCTACAATGACATAGCCAAATCTTTTGCCGTTTAGACTTAAAGTCCTAGTAGGACCAAAGAGGTCCATATGTAGGAATTCTAATGGCCTTGATGACAGAGGTTCCTGTCTCACCTTGAAAGACTTCCTAGTTTGCTTTCCAGAAGCACATGCATCGCATATTTTTGTATTGGTTTTGAAGTGGATTTGAGGCATTCCTCTGACTAAGTCATGCTTGACTAAATTATTCAAAATGTTATAACTAATATGACCTAATCTCCTATGCCAGTTAAAGGCATTATTATTAGAACTAGCAGTTAGACACAAATTGGAAGCAGAATTATCATATAGGTCTGCTATGTACACATTGTTTATTCTGTGACCTATGAAATTTATTATTTCAGAGTTGATTTCAAGGATTTTGCATGCATGATCATCAAAAACAACCTTGTGACCTTTGTCATAGAGTTGACTAATGCTCAAGAGATTATGTTCTAGTCCATCTACAAGCAAAAATTTTTCAATTGTGTTGGAGGGATACTTACCAACTGTACCGAATCCAATGATTTTACCTTTATTTTTCCCTCCAAATTTCACCATCCCTCCTACCTTCAGTTCCAGCTTGCTGAATTTTGTCCAACCTCCAGTCATGTGCCTAGAGCAGCCACTATCCAAGTGCCATCTGTTATTCATGGCTGCCAGGCTAACCTGCAAGATAAATCATGCAAAGTGTTTTTGAACCCAATATAACTTGGGTCCACATGCATCATTGAGACTCTTCAGCAAACCTTTTGGCATCCAAATTTGTTTGACTGGTTTCTATTGATTTGATTTTCTGACACTGTCATTCCTGTTTACAGTAGCCCTTGGTTTTGGATTTGTTTGGTTCTTCTTGGTGAAGTTATTTTTCCAATGTCCAAGGTGATTTCTTGGCTGTTTGACAAACTGTCTTGGCTTATAGAATACATATGGATTGAAGACATTGTGATCAAAGAAGGTTTGTGTTCTCATTTGCTTGAAATTTTTGTTTGGTACAGATTGAGTTCGGTTAGGGTTCATGGTAGGATGCATTTTCTTCAGTGGAATCTGCCCTTTGAAGATTTGGCTAAATTTGGTATTACAATTTCTAGCTCTTGTTGCATTAGCCAAATTTTTAGTCCTTGAACTTTGGGCATCACTGTTTGAGCTGGATGGAATGTCCAGCTTCTCTTTTCCCTTCCCAGGATAGAATGTGACAATTTTGAACTCAAATGGTCTTTTATTTGTAGAGTAAAAGCCTAGACCTTCCTTATTAAAGTTTACCTTTACACCTAGAATGGTGTCTAAGTTTGACTTCCCCTAGACAAATTCTTCTAGAGTGGTCTATTTCTCTTGAAGATCTTTTTGAAGCTTTTCATTTTTTTTCAAGATTTCTAAATTTGCACATTTTACAGCTTCATACTTCTCAACAATTAATTTGTTTTCATTCTGAATTTCCTGACGCTTCAACCTAAATTCATCAAGTTATTTTTGGAATTCTTCTTTTTCAACTTTCAAATCTTTATTCTCACTTTTTAGAGAGCTTAATTCTTCCACTTCAATTTTAAGCTTTTCTTTTTCTTTTTGAATCATTTCTTTGTCTTCTACAGTACTGGTCATTTTTCTTTTTTGAACTTTGTGTTCTTTACTCAATGAATTGAACTTATCTAGGAGTTCACCATATGCATCCTCCCAATCATCAATTGTAAAATTCTCGAAGAGATTAGTTACCTCCTCTTCGTTGTCTGCCATTAAGCACAGTCCTTCTTCTTCTTCGGAGGAGGAGGATTCTTCTTCGGTGACTTCCTCCTCATCGCTCCAAGTGCAAAGCATTGCTTGAGGTTTCTTTTTCTTGGGCTTGGGTTTCTTCCTCAATAGCTCTGGGCAGTCTCCTTTCATGCGACCTTCCTTTTTACAGTGATGCCAAATAATCTTATCAGCATTTCTATTTCTGTCAGATTTAGAGTTAAAACTTCTACCAGTTTGTTGTGGCTTCTTCTTTCTAAAATTCTTACCCCTGGACTTCAGAAAATTTTGGAATCGTCTTGTCAGGAGGGCTTGTTCATGGTCATCCAAGTCAGAGAAATTATCTGAATGTTCACTACCCTCTTCATTGCTCTCACATCCTTTGAGGGCTATGGACTTCTATTTCATGTTATCCTCAACATTTTTCTTTAGATTGATTTCGTAGGCCATCAAAGAGCCTATCAACTCACCCACTGTCATGGTAGAGAGATCCCTGGACTCTTCTAACACAGTGGCTTTAGTGTGCCACGCAGGGGTTAGGGACCTAAGAATTTTTGTAACAAGTTCACTGTCCGGATATTGCTTTCCTAAGGCCTAAAGTCTATTCACAAGTTGTAAGAATCTAGCATACATTTAAGAAATAGGTTCATCATGCTTCATTCTAAACAATTTGTATTCTGAAATGAGCATATTCACCTTGGTAGCTCTTACCTGGGACGTTCCCTCATAAATAATTTCCAATTCGTCCCACATTAGCTTGGCGGATTTGCAGGCAGAAATTCGTGAGTACTCCTCTAGGTGAACCGCGCACTACATTATATTCATGGCTGTCCAGTTGACAGTTGACAACCGTATTTGTTCCCTGGTCCATGCAATTTCATCTTCAGGAAGTTGAAATGGACCGCTGGTGACGACTCTCCACAGCTCATGGCTCTGAGACCGTAAGAACACCTCCATCCAGTTCTTCCAGTACAGGTAGTTAACACCATCAAAAAATGGGGGTCTATTGATTGAATGCCCCTCAGCTAGGAAGCTATGAGCATTGTCGGTTCCAGGTCTCCCAGGTCGTTGGACCCCATTGTGGGATACCCGCTCTGATACCAACTGAAGTATATGGCAATGCGGTTGAAGAGGGGGGAGTGAATGGAACCGCCCCTTTAAAACTTGATTTCGTAAATTCAAACTAGCACTAAGTAGACTGGATGGAGAATGGACAGATACGGTTCATGCCATGAAAGAAAAACATTCACAAACACCTTACGAGCGCATGACTGGTACGAGCAAGAGGACTAGTATTGCTACTTCCTCACGCAAGGGAAGCTACTCAAATAGGCTTGGCCTATCGTTCTAGCAACTCCTTTTGATATACCAGGTCAGTTAAGAATGGGGATAGAGAATATAGAAATCAAATCACAATAACACTCAAGATTTTTAGGTGGTTCGATTACTATCCAGTAATCTACATCCACCCCTTGCCTGATCAAGACGAGGCTTCACTAAGCTTGAATGAAAGAAGCTAAAACAGCTGATCACATAGCTTACTCACCAGAGGAATAGCCTCCTCTCTTCCTCCAAAGACCAGAGAGAACACGTGCTCACCAACCTGATGAACACCCAACTGATTCTACCCCAGTAGAACCAGCAACACCTGTGCTAAGGCAGTACACGAGGAACCCACCTCGCACCCTAGAACACACACCAGGACATGACCAGTTCACATTGATCACACCTCTGATAAATGCAACAATGCACTATTAGAGAATGACAACCACACTGATTCAAAGGAATTCAGAGAAACAAAAAACGCAAGAAGAAACGAAAAATACATCAAAGAAACACACAAGTGTAGCTCTAAATGTTGATTCAAGAGCTTTCAGAAATATGAAGCAATCTTCTCTCAACTAGGCTGCTATCACTCTCTCTTTTTCTTCTTTGGCTCACGAGATAGCTCTTTCACAGATGGGCTCTCTTCTCTTCGACGGCAGCAGCTTCTTCTTCAGAGACTTCAAGTGTTTATATAGAACAGAGCCTCTGGTGCCCTTGAGGATAACCTAATTACTCCACTGAAATTCCATTTGTCCACATGGCATAGAAGAATATTCTCTTCTGGAAGCATCTGCGAGCATGCCTGACAACCTGGGATCACGTGCCAATCATGGGAGTCGAAGGCACAAGGACAACCCACTCATACCTCACGTGTCCAGGTGTGGTTTTCTATTGGGGGCCTATTTGTCACCCTTAACATGTTTCTTTTCACCCTTATGCATCTATTTATCAGCCTTTGGTGACTATTTGTCACCCTTATCCCCCTTGCTTATGAGCTTCATATTTCAGTCTCGCATTGGCTCCATTTGCTTGTAGAGCTTCCTTCACTCCTTCCATCTTTCTTCCTGGCCTTCGTTCTTGCTCTCCTCTTCACCTCTCATCTTCTCTCCTCGATCTTGCTTTCATCTTCTTGTTTCTTCTCTTGTGTGCCTGAGTGAGCATATTGGTGTCCGTTGAAGAGGCTTTCGAACATGGTGCTGCTTATGCTGGATTGATGGACTACTGGTAGCTTGTTCAGCTGGACTGCTGCATAGTTAGTTGGCTTCTGGTTTGCTAAGACTTCAGAGCATGGCTAGCTGAAGTGAAGAACTTAAGTGTATCACCGATGCGTTCATCTTGGCATTTCATCAAACAGTTGCTCTCTTGCGAGAAGTTGAGCAACCCTGTCTCTTGAATTTTGAATGATGTTAATCAATTTCATCATGTGCTTAGAAGAACTCCAGATTCAATGTAGAAGTGACAGAAATCCTATTCAGAGTTGATTCCTTTAACCAGGCTTTGAAGCTCTTCATGTTTCAGTGTTGCGAGCCATTTTCACCTCTAATAGGCTATTTGTTACAGATAACGGCTTTATATCACCACTACGGAGCTATTATTCACCCTTAAATACCTTTAGCCATTGCCACTACCTCTTCTATCATTTTCGTAGGTTACCACCCTGACTGCGTCGATGCCATTGAACGTTGTGTTGACGCGGCCTCAACACTTTTCAAGGCTTTCGGCCCTGCCGCTTGTGTTTCACCATTAAGAACGTATTTATCAGCCTTACTGCCTATATTTCACCTTTGACCACTCATTTGTCACCACTAAACTTCAACAGCCATCGCCTTCGATCCTTTGGCTAATGGGTCCTTCTGCCATTCTAGCTGCGTTGACGCAGCTACGCGTTGCGTTAATGCAGTTGCTTTAGTTTTCAAGCATTCCACGCCTGTTGCCCATTTTTCACCTATAGTGGTATCTTCTTCACTCTTACAGCCCATTTTACACCACTCACCACCTATTTTTCACCCCTAATCCGTAGCTATAGCCCTTTTCAGCTAGCGGGTGACTTCAGACTTTTCTTCCTTGCGGCCTGTTCTGGCATCAATTGTATTAACATGAAATCTTTTTCTTTGGCCATTCTTCACTCCTGAAACTTCATTGATTCTTCAATTATAGTCTGAGAGTTATTGTAAAATGTGCGGAATGTAAAGAACAAAATATATAGAATTTCATTTAAGCATTTCCAGACTTAAAACCAAATGACTACATGCAGGTCTGACATCATCAAAACAAGACAATACCCAACAATTCCGTCCATAAATATGGAAGGGGTTTCTTGCGAAGAAAGAAGCGGAGCTTCAGAAGAAAAGCCAGAGAGTTTTGAGCAAAAAAGGAAGGAGAAGAGAGTATTCTGGCAGTTGGCCTGTGTGATTCCAAAGCTGAGAGGGAAAATCTGAGAGTACCTGGAAAGAGTCCTCCTCCCCAAAGTATTGTCTGGCGACTGAAGAGAGAGAGGCGGAACAGTATCAGATATGAGTTCAGATCTTCATTTTCAGCTTCTTGATTTCTATCAGAAGCTACATTTGCGTCTCTTTGTTTCGATTTGTGTTTTCTTTCTGAAATTTATCTTCTATTTTTCCATGTGTAGTCACTGAGACTTCAGCGTTTTCCAGTACCCTATTTCAAGGAACATAGTGTGTTGGCTGTTGAGCAGCCATGTGTGTGTGGTCGAGGAGCCTGTTCCTTGAAGTCAAGTTGTTTGTCAACGTGTGTAGTGGACTAGCTCCACCTATTTGTGTGTGTGTTTTCACTTTGGCCAAGAGTGAAATCCTCACCCGGTTGGTGAGGGGTGGACGTAGGTCTGATAGATAGCAGCCGAACCACCTAAAAATCTCTGAGCAGTGGTTTGCATGACTGTGTGGTTTGTTCCATCTCTTCTACCTCCTTCACAGGTTCAACCATCTAGTTAGTGCATCTCCCACTATCATGCTCTCGGTCAATTCATTTTATGATCTGCAACCAAGTTTAAGATGTTCATCGAACTTAATCTGTTCTGCTATTTTTCAAAACTTCTAATTGGGCAAGTTTTATAGGGGGGATTTATTCACCCCCCCTCTAGATCCACTAGTACCACTCAACAATTGGTATCAGAGTGGGTTCCCTAGAGATGTGGTCCAATGACCATGGAAGATCCGATGGGAACGTCCCTCGCAGCTTTGTTGCTGAGGGTCACTCAATCAATCGTCCTAATGTGACACCACCTTGGGGGTGATAATCACAAGACCGAAGACCACTCGGACCTAGCAAGCAAGCGATGCAACGGACCGGCAACTTCCCTCGAGCGGACTCACCCACGTAGCGCGCACCAGGGTCTGTAGGTGGACCGGCGATGGGGATGAGGGTCCGAGGTTGGACCTTGAGATTCCAGGGGGTTGGCTAGCTTAATATTGAACCCCTCAAGGGTCTCGGGATGCCCACTCTCGCAGGCGGCCAGCACGCCGAGGGCGTGGGATATAATGGCTCTCTCATAACTCGCCCGCGGTAGTCGCTCAATTATAAGCAAATTCAGGATCGGGCACTCTCTCACCGCCGACGGCACTAAGATGCAATACTAATTAAGCAAATGAAACCAACAAAGAGAAGTGTTCAGTAGCTCACCTGGTCGGCGTGAAGACGCCGACCCCAGCCGAAGACGAGGGCGAGCGGGGAGGTGTGGGTACGCACCCGCACGCCGCGTCGATGCCGCTTGACCTGAAAATTTATAGAGTACACTACTACTCCTCGCGTAGGAGGGTTGGACAAGGGGTTGGGGATAATGTGATACAGTCAAACACTACCTCCACGCAGGGAGGGGCGGTAAGCCGGCAAGGCGGGAAGGGGAGAATCAATCTAGGAACTTAATGAAAGAAAAATAAAGGTGTTGTCCGCCCTCTGGAATAGGAGACAGGCGGTCGAAGTCGGCGCCGCTGCGGCCTCTCCCAAACTCTGTTGTTGACGAAACCAGTTGGAGATCCTACGTAGTTGACCCAGGAAGACGTCCAATTTTTGGGGGAATTTCTGGAAGGCGGTGCTGGTCGGGCCAGAGGCGCGAACAGGGGCTCTGCTTGCTGGTTCTGGTAGCTTCTGCACCTCTACAGCTGGAAGATGAGGCAACCACGGACGCTCCTCAGCTCTGATTCAGGCTTGGCCAGATTCACTGGATTCACTGTCAAGTCCTCTTCGAACGGAGACCCACGAGTGTTCCGGAGGAGGTCGGAGTAGACAGAGACAGCCCGAACAGTGATCGGGTGTCTGTTCAGTCCCAGGAGGAACAGAACTGCGCACCCGGGGAAGAAAAATGAGAACTCTTAGCTCTGGATGCCGAACGGGGTTCCGCTTCTTGATCCTGAAAGTAGACTTATCGTAAAAGCTCTCAACCAAGCTCCGGCTCCAGATCCTCAAGAGGATGGCCGTGGTCGAACTTGATCTGGAGCTCTGGTTCTCTGCCTATGTGGTTCTGCGCAGTTAAGGAAGAATCACTCTCATACGCAACTCGGTGCTTGGACGAAGACGAAACCACCTCGTCTGTGAAGATGACTGGACGACGATTCCAACGGTATATGGTACGCCTCCTGAAGCTTCACGATGACGCTGTCGCTACTGCTGAAAGTTGCTGCTACACTGCTGCCTACGAATTGGCCTGTGCAGAGTGGTGATAGGTGATGGGAAATGGGGGTAGATGGGAGGGGAAATGAGGTGGATGTGTGTGGGGATAACCCCTGGCTGTGAGGGGGTCTGGGAGGGGGTGTTCCAAGGTGTGGGAGTGGCAGAATGGGGGCTGGAAGGAGGTCTAGCAGGTGGAGGGAGGGAGAGCTGTGAATTTGGTTGGAAGGGAGAGAGGGAAAGGGTATTTAAAAATGGGTTTAAGGGTGGGATTAATTTCTGGTCTTGGGGATGGAAAGAGGTGTGTGGGGAAGGGAAAAGGATGCTTGGGGGAGTGGGGAATTCTCCCTTGGGGGATGAGAGAGGTGCTTGGGGAAGGGGGGTGGGTGGTTGGTGGTTGGAGGGTGGAGTGGGGATAGGTGGAGGCTACCTTGGGGATGGGGTGGAGTAAAGAGAGGGGTTGTGGGGAGTTGGAATGACTTTAATGGAGGGGGAAGGGAGAGAGAAAGGGGGCGCCCCCCTTAGGGAGAGAGAGAGAGATGAGAGAGAGGGGGAATCCACCCCTTAGAGAGAGGGAGAGAGAGATGGAGAATCCACTCCAATTACACTAAAATGCACTCAATTTTTTTGATTGACCAAAAGATTACAAATGTGGGGGTGAAGGGGGGTATTTATAGGGACTGGATTTTTCACATGACCATACTGACCCTAGACAATTGACACAATGACTAGACAGACCAGGGAGGGGCGCCCTTGGACCTAGCCCATTAGTTGGGCCCATTAGACTACTTAATTAACCACATGACTCAAGACTTAGGTAAATGACCCTTATATCTAGGTACTGGACTCAAATAAAGGAAAAATTACATAGTTTATGAGTCAAATAAAATATGAAAATTACATGATAGACTCAAAAAAATGTGAAGAACACAATGGCGCAAACCGTCGATCCATCAAAGCTTCGCAAAATGTGGAGGGGTAAGTGATGCCCCCATCATACTCCCGAGGTGGGGAGAACTCGACCCCGTCAAGTATGGGTCCACCGGGGAAGTGGTACACCAAATGCAACTCCGGGCGAGCCACGATCTCCGAACTCAACCCCGCGTCCATGGCCGGGGGATGGCGCTTCAGCTTCACAAAGTGGCACGGACATACCCTCATGCTGGCAATGATACCTTGCTTGCCTAGTATTGCCTCCGTGTGCACACATCGGGCTCTCAGGTTGATTTGTGGTGGCTCTCCGGTGGTGTCCCTCTTATAGGAAGGTATAAGCTCAAAGCACTCACTAGGATCCACCGCGGGGTGCCGGATCCGCCACGTGGGAAATGGGGTGAATCCCAAAATCCATCGGTAAGTCCAACCCGTAAGCTGATTTGCCAAAGCTACTCAGAACTTGGGAAGGTCCAAGCCCTCGTGCCCTCGATTTGGAGGTGACCCTAAGGTAGAGCCACTCCAATGTCACTATCGCTAGGTTGCCTACTTGGAATCCCAAGTGGCACTTGCGAGCTTTTGCCCGCTCAATATGAACCTCACCGCCCGTTGTTGGATGCTTGCTTGAATGCTTATGCCATGAGTTACGGTGTGGTGCGGGTGGTAAGTGTATGGTATGCAAAGGTGGACCGGGGCAACCATAAGTGGATCTATCATGCAATGCGGATATGTAAACCTTCAGGGACCTAGGAGGACCGGGACATCCGTAGGTAAAACTATCATGCTTGAATGTGGCAAGTGTTGGGGGCCCAAGGCAACCAAATGTGTATCCTTCATGCACAAGACTAATGAAGAATGGGGGAGGGCCGTTACACCCGAATATGGACCACTCGTGTTTCCGACTTGACATGTGGGTGTCATGAATGAAAGGACCCGACTTACTAATCATGCCAAGTGGTGGGAGGTGCCAAGACATATGCATTCCTACTCCAAGGATGACTTCCATGTGTGGGGTGGCGGGATGGCTGTTGAACTTCCATGTGAAAGGATCAAAGGGATCAAGGAAGGTGGACATCTTGGAGAGAGGCTCCTCCTTAATCCTTATGTGTATTTTGCCTAAAGTCATGGCTCCCATGGTGTAACCCGAGTCTAGGAAGGGGTGGATTGGGTCAAACGTGGTGGGTTGGGGTAGGAAAAGGTGGGTGGTGAGTAAGGTGGTTGGGTCACATGGGTTCCTTGGCTCCCATTGGAAGGGATCGAAGGGATCATGATAAGGGTCACCTAGAGAGAGGTACTTCATGTCCTCAAGGTCCTCACAAGGTGGTGAGTCATCCTCCTCCCAAGTAGTTGGTCCAAGGTCTCTAGTGGGTTGACCGTTCAAGGTACTTGGGATCTCAGGGGTGGGGAGTAGACCGGGATGGGTTCTCCCTCCAAGGGAAGAAATAGGAGGATCTCACTAGTACAATGCCCACTTGTGCAAAGGGAGGTGATGGAACCGATGGAGGGGTGGAAAAAGTTGATGGTGCTAGGCTCTAATGGTCCCTTGGCTAGTAGTCCGGTTAAGTGGGCTTGCCAATGTAGGCAATCCATAAGGTCTCCCAAGTCTTCCACAAAGTAGAAGTTTTGATAAGTGAGATGGGGAGGTCGGGTGGGCACAATTTTGGCTTGATATCCCAAGGGTGAGAGGTAGGGTGGTGAGCTAGGAATGGTGGGGCCTCGCTTGAGCCATTGGATTATGGACTCATTCATGGTGAGGGTGTGCGGCTCATGAGGACCCGGGCTAGGAGAGGTGGGTAGAAGTGAGGGGTCTAGGATTTTCTCTATGGTGGGAGGTGGATCCGGATTGGCATCCATCTCCACTTGGGTGTGTGTGTGGGCCACAACTTCCAAGGATAATGGGGTAGGAAGGCATATGGGGGGTGGGGTGGTAATGGTCAGCGTATGGTGCACCCGGGGTGGTGAACAAGGACGGACTTGGGTTGGGCTTGGTAAGGGAAGTTCTTGGGTTGGAGTTGGGGTCGGGGGTGGAAGATCGATTGGTTGAAGAGGTTTGGATTGGGGTGCATAGATCTTTCTAAGATTGGCCCTCATTTCGACCCAAGATTCGATGGGTGCTTCCCCTTTTGCTTCTCTCAAATCTACAATGTTCTCCCATTCTTTCCTAGCTTGGCGCCAAAGCAAACTCTTGGCATAGTTGACTTGCATCGGCCCTGACAAAGTGAACCTCACAAAATGTCGGTCTATGGAGCTCTCCCATTCTAGGTATATACTAGGGTGGGATCCATCAAACACAAAAGCCGCTAATGGGTCTAAGGATGGCGAATAGGCTAAGTAGGAAGTGGTCATGATGAACCGGTGATGAATGCAATGGCCCTAGGACAAGACTTAGTAGAGACAAGTCAAGAACCTGGCTCTGATATCACTTGATGTGACACCACCTTGGGGGTGATAATCACAAGGCCGAAGACCCCTTGGACCTAGCAAGCAAGCGATGCAACGGGCCGGCAACTTCCCTCGAGCGGACTCACCCACGTAGCGCGCACCCGGGTCCGTAGGTGGACCGGCGATGGGGATGAGGGTCCGAGGTTGGACCTTGAGATTCCAGGGGGTTGGCTAGCTTAAGATTGAACCCCCAAGGGTCCCGGGATGCCCACTCTCATAGGTGGCCAGCACGCCGAGGGCGTGGGATATAATGGCTCTCTCGTAACTCGCCCGCGGTAGTCACTCAATTATAAGCAAATTCGAGATCGAGCACTCTCTAACCGTCGACGGCACTAAGATGCAATACTAATTAATCAAATGAAATCAACAAAGAGAAGTGTTCAGTAGCTCACCTGGTCGGCGTGAAGACGCCGACCCCTGCCGAAGATGAGCGCGAGCGGGGAGGCGTGGGTATGCACCCGCACGCCGCGTCGATGCCGCTTGACCTGAAAATTTATAGAGTACATCACTACTCCTCGCGCAGGAGGGTTGGACAAGGGGTTGGGGATAATGTGATACAGTCAAACACTACCTCCACGCAGGGAGGGGCGGTAAGCCGGCAAGGCGGGAAGGGGAGAATCAATCTAGGAACTTAATGAAAGAAAAATAAAGGTGTTGTCCGCCCTCTGGAACAAGGGACAGGCGGTCGAAGTCGGCGCCACTGCGGCCTCTCCCAAACTTCGTTGTCAACGAAACTAGTTGGAGATCCTTTGTAGTTGACCCAGGAAGACGTCCAATTTTTGGGGTATTTTCTGGAAGGCGGTGCTGGTCGGGGCAGAGGCGCGAACAGGGGCCCTGCTTGCTGGTTCTGGTAGCTTCTGCACCTCTACAGTTGGAAGACGAGGTAACCATGGACGCTCCTCAGCTCCGATTCAGGCTTGGCCAGATTCACTGGATTCTTTGTCGAGTCCTCTTCGAATGGAGACCCACGAGGGTGCCAGTGGAGGTCGGAGTAGACAGAGACAGCCCGAATAGTGATCGGGTTTCTGTTCAGTCCCATGAGGAACAGAACTACGCACCCGGGGAAGAAAAATGAGAACTCTTAGCTCCGGATGCCGAACGGGGTTCCGCTTCTTGATCCTGGAAGTAGACTTGTCGTAGAAACTCTCAGCTAAGCTCTGCCTCCATATCCTCAAGAGAATGGCCGTGGTCAAACTTGATCTGGAGCTCTGGTTCTCTGCTTGAGTGGTTCTGCGCAGTCGAGGAAGAATCTCTTTCAAAGGTAGCTCGGTGCTTGGACGAAGACGAAACCACCTCGACTGCAAAGCTGACTGATGATGATTCCAACGGTATATGGTACCTCTGCTGAAGCTTCACGATGACGTCGTGGCCACTGCTGCAAGTTGCTGGTACACTACTGCCTATGAATTGGCCTGTGCAGAGTGGTGATAGGTGATGGGAAATGGGGGTAGATGGGAGGGAAAATGAGGTGGATGTGTGTAGGGGCAACCCCTGGCTGTGAGCGGGTCTGGGAGGGGGTGTTCCAAGGTGTGGGAGTGGCAGAATGGGGGCTGGAAGGAGGTCTAGCAGGTGGAGGGAGGGAGAGCTGTGAATTTGGTTGGAAAGGAGAGAAGGAAAGGGTATTTGAAAATGAGTTTAAGGGTGGGATTAATTTCTGGTCTTGGGGATGGGAAGAGGTGTGTGGGGAAGGGAAAAGATGCTTGGGGGAGTGGGGAATTTTCCCTTGGGAGATGAGAGAGGCGCTTGGGGAAGGGGGGTGGGTGGTTGGTGGTTGGAGGGTGGAGGGGTGGAGTGGGGATAGGTGGAGGCTACCTTGGGGATGGGGTGGAGTAAAGAGAGGGGTTGTGGGGAGTTGGAATGACTTTAATGGAGGGGGAAGGGAGAGAGAAAGTGGTTGGGAGGGGAGGAGAGAGAAAGGGGGCGCCCCCCTTAGAGAGAGAGAGAGATGAGAGAGAGGGGAATCCACCCCTTAGAGAGAGGGAGAGAGAGATGGAGAATCTACTCCAATTACACTAAAATGCACTCAATTTTTTTGATTGACCAAAAGATTACAAATGAGGGGGTGAAGGGGGATATTTATAGGGACTGGATTTTTCACATGACCATACTGACCCTAGACAATTGACACAATGACTAGACAGACCAGGTAGGGGCGCCCTTGGGCCTAGCCCATTAGTTGGGCCCATTAGACTACTTAATTAACCACATGACTCAAGACTTAGGTAAATGACCCTTATACCTAGGTACCGGACTCAAATAAAAGAAAAATTACATAGTTTATGACTCAAATAAAATATGAAAATTACATGGATAGGCTCAGAAAAATGTGAAGAACACAATGGCGCAAACCGTCGATCCATCAAAGCTTCGCAAAATGTGGAGGGGTAAGTTATGCCCCCATCATACCCCCTGGGTGGGGAGAACTCGACCCCGTCGAGTATGGGTCCGCCGGGGAAGTGGTACACCAAATGCAGCTCCAGGCGAGCCATGATCTCTGAACTCAACCCCGCGTCCATAGCCGGGGGATGGCGCTTCAGCTTCACAAAGTGGCACGGACACACCCTCATGCTGGCAATGATACCTTGCTTGCCTAGTATTGCCTCCGTGTGCACACGTCGGGCTCTCAGGCTGATTTGTGGTGGCTCTCCGGGGGTGTCCCTCTTACAGGAAGGTATAGGCTCAAAGCACTCACTAGGATCCACCGTGGTGCCCATATAGGGTGCCGGATCCGCCACGTGAGAAATGGGGTGAATCCCAAAACCCATCGGTAAGTCCAACCCATAAGCTGATTTGCCAAATCTACTCGGAACTTGGGAAGGTCCAAGTCCTCGTGCCCTCGATTTGGAGGTGACCCTATGGTAGAGCCACTCCAATGTCACCATCGCTTGGTTGCCTACTTGGAATCCCAAGTGGCACTTGCGAGCTTTTGCCCGCTCAATTTGAACCTCACCGTCCGTTGTTGGATGCTTGCTTGAATGCTTATGCCATGAGTTACGGTGTGGTGCGGGTGGGAAGTGTATGGTATGCAAAGGTGGACCGGGGCAACCATAAGTGGATCTATCATGCAATGCGGCTATGTAAACCTTGAGGGACCTAGGAGGACCGTGACATCCGTAGGTGAAACTATCATGCTTGAATGTGGAAAGTGTTGGGGGCCTAGGGAAACCAAATGTGTATCCTTCATGCACAAGACTAATGATGAATGGGGGAGGGCCATTACACCCGAATATGGACCACTCGTGTTTCCGACTTGACATGTGGGTGTCATGAATGAAAGGACCCTACTTACTAATCATGCCAAGTGGTGGGAGGTGCCAAGACATATGCATTCCTACTCCAAGGATGACTTCCATGTGTGGGGTGGTGGGATGGCTTTTGAACTTCCATGTGAAAGGATCAAAGGGATCAAGGAAGGTGGACATCTTGGAGAGAGGCTCCTCCTTAATCCTTATGTGTATTTTGCCTAAAGTCATGGCTCCCATGGTGTAACCCGAGTCTAGGAAGGGGTGGATTGGGTCAAACGTGATGGGTTGGGGTGGGAAAAGGTGGGTGGTGAGTAAGGTGGTTGGGTCACATGGGTTCCTTGGCTCCCATTGGAAGGGATCGAAGGGATCATGATAAGGGTCACCTAGAGAGAGGTACTTCGTATCCTCAAGGTCCTCACAAGGTGGTGAGTCATCCTCCTCCCAAGTAGTTGGTCCAAGTTCTCTAGTGGGTTGACCGTTCAAGGTACTTGGGATCTCAAGGGGTGGGGAGTAGACCGGGATGGGTTCTCCCTCCAAGGGAAGAAATAGGAGGATCTCACTAGTACAATGCCCACTTGTGCAAAGGGAGGTGATGGAACCAATGGAGGGGTGGATAAAGTTGACGGTGCTAGGCTCCAATGGTCCCATGGCTAGTAGTCCGGTTAAGTGGGCTTGCCAATGTAGGCAATCCACAAGGTCTCCCAAGTCTTCCACAAAGTAGAAGTTTTGATAAGTGAGATGGGGAGGCCAGGTGGGCACAATTTGGGCTTGATATCCCAAGGGTGAGAGATAATGTGGGGAGCTAGGAATGGTGGGGTCTCGCTTGAGCCATTGGAGTATGGACTCATTCATGGTGAGGGTGTGCGGCTCATGAGGACCTGGGCTGGGAGAGGTGGGTGGAAGTGGGGGATCTAGGATTTTCTCTATGGTGGGAGGTGGATCCGGATTGGCATCCATCTCCACTTGAGTGTGTGTGTGGGCCACAACTTCCAAGGATAATGGGGTAGGACGGCCTATGGTGGGTTGGGTGGTATAGTTAGCGTATGGTGCACCCGGGGTGGTGAACAAGGACGGACTTCGGTTGGGCTTGGTAGGGGAAGTTCTTCGGTTGGAGTTGGGGTCGGGGGTGGAAGATCGGTTGGTTGAAGAGGTTTGGATTGGGGTGCGTAGATCTTTCTAAGATTGGCCCTCATTTTGACCCAAGATTCGATGGGTGCTTCCCCTTTTGCTTCTCTCAAATCTACAATGTTCTCCCATTCTTTCCTAGCTTGACGTCAAAGCAAAATCTTGGCATTGTTGACTTGCATCGGCCCTGACAGAGTGAACCTCGCAAAATATCGGTCTATGGAGCTCTCCCATTCTAGATATATACTAGGGTGGGATCCATCAAACACAAAAGCCGCTAATGGGTCTAAGGATGGCGAATAGGCTAAGTAGGAAGTGGTCATGATGAACCAGTGATGAATGCAATGGCCCTAGGACAAGACTTGGTAGAGATAAGTCTAGAACCTGGCTCTAATATCACTTGATGTGACACCACCTTGGGGGTGATAATCACAAGACCGAAGACCCCTCGGACCTAGCAAGCAAGCGATGCAACGGACCGGTAACTTCCCTCGAGCGGACTCACCCACGTAGCGCGCACCCGGGTCCGTAGGTGGACCGGCGATGGGGATGAGGGTCCGAGGTTGGACCTTGAGATTCCAGGGGGTTGGCTAG
Organism: Amorphophallus konjac; assembly: GCA_022559845.1. Lineage (NCBI taxonomy): Eukaryota > Viridiplantae > Streptophyta > Magnoliopsida > Alismatales > Araceae > Amorphophallus > Amorphophallus konjac. The sequence goes on along the minus strand of CM040120.1, from coordinate 332,480,075 downwards.
CTTAAGATTGAACCCCCAAGGGTCTCGGGATGCCCACTCTCGCAGGTGGCCGGCACGCCGAGGGCATGGGATATAATGGCTCTCTCGCAACTCGCTCGCGGTAGTCGCTCAATTATAAGCAAATTCGGGATCGGGCACTCTCTCACCGCCGACCGCACTAAGATGCAACACTAATTAATCAAATGAAACTAGCAAAGAGAAGTGTTCAGTAGCTCACCTGGTGGGCGTGAAAATGCCGACCCCAGCCGAGGACGAGGGCGAGCGGGGAGGCGTGGGTACGCACCCGCACGCCGCGTCGATGCCGCTTGACCTGAAAATTTATAGAGTACACCACTACTTCTCACGCATGAGGGTTCGACAAGGGGTTGGGGATAATGTGATACAGTCAAACACTACCTCCACGCAGTGAGGGGCGGTAAGCCGGCAAGGCGGGAAGGGGAGAATCAATCTAGGAACTTAATGAAAGAAAAACAAAGGTGTTGTCCGCCCTCTGGAATAGGGGACAGGCAGTCGAAGTCGGCGCTGCTGTGGCCTCTCCCAAACTCTGGTGTCTATGAAACCAGTTGGAGATCCTTCGTAGTTGACCCAGAAAGACGTCCAATTTTTGGGGGAATTTCTGGAAGGCAGTGCTGGTCGGGGCAGAGGTGCGAACTGGGGCTCTACTTGCTGGTTCTGGTAGCTTCTGCACCTCTACAGCTGGAAGACGAGGCAACCACGGACGCTCCTCAGCTCCGATTCAGGCTTGGACAGATTCGCTAGATTCTTTGTCAAGTCCTCTTTGAACGAAGACCCACGGGGGTGCCAGAGGAGGTTGGAGTAGATAGAGACAGCCCGAACAGTGATCGGGTGTCTGTTTAGTCCCAAGAGGAACAGAACTGCGCACCCGGGGAAGAAAAATGAGAACTCTTAGCTCCGGATGCCGAACGGGATTCTGCTTTTTGATCCTAGAAGTAGACTTGTCGTAGAAGCTATCAGCTAAACTCCGCCTCCAGATCCTCAAGAGGATGGCTGTGGTCGAACTTGATCTGGAGCTCTGGTTCTCTGCCTGATTGGTTCTATGCAGTCGAGGAAGAATCTCTCTCACGGGCAGCTCGATGCTTGGACGAAGACGAAACCACCTCGACTGCGAAGCTGACTGGACGATGATTCCAACGGTATATGGTACGCCTCCTAAAGCTTCACGATGATGCCGTGGCCGCTGCTGCAAGTTGCCGGTACACTGCTGCCTGTGAATTGGCCTGTGCAGAGTGGTGATAGGTGATGGGAAATGGGGGTAGATGGGAGGGGAAATGAGGTGGATGTGTGTGGGGGCAACCCCTGGCTGTGAGGGGTTTGTGAGGGGGTGTTCCAAGGTGTGGGAGTGGCAAAATGGGGGCTAGAAGGAGGTCTAGCAGGTGGAGGGAGGGAGAGCTGCGAATTTGGTTGGAAGGGAGAGAGGGAAATGGTATTTGAAAATGGGTTTAAGGGTGAGATTAATTTCTGGTCTTGGGGATGGGAAGAGGTGTGTGGGGAAGGGAAAAGGATGCTTGGGGGAGTGGGGAATTCTCCCTTGGGAGATGAGAGAGGTGCTTGGGGAAGGGGGGTGGGTGGTTGGTGGTTGGAGGGTGGAGTGGGGATAGGTGGAGGCTACCTTGGGGATGGGGTGGAGTAAAGAGAGGGGTTGTGGGGAGTTGGAATGACTTTAATGGAGGGGGAAGGGAGAGATAAAGTGGTTGGGAGGGGAGGAGAGAGAAAGGGGGTGCCCCCCTCAGAGAGAGAGAGAGAGATGAGAGAGAGGGGAATCCACCCCTTAGAGAGAGGGAGAGAGAGATAGAGAATCCACTCCAATTACACTAAAATGCACTCAATTTTTTTGATTGACCAAAAGATTACAAATGAGGGGGTGAAGGGGGGTATTTATAGGGACTGGACTTTTCACATGACCATACTAACCCTAGACAATTGACACAATGACTAGACAGACCAGGGAGGGGCGCCCTTGGGCCTAGCCCATTAGTTGGGCCCATTAGACTACTTAATTAACCACATGACTCAAGACTTAGGTAAATGACCCTTATACCTAGGTGCCGGACTCAAATAAAGGAAAAATTACATAGTTTTGACTCAAATAAAATATGAAAATTACATGGATAGACTCTGAAAAATGTGAAGAATACAATGGCGCAAACTGTCGATCCATCAAAGCTTCGTAAAATGTGGAGGGGTAAGTGATGCCCCCATCACGACCCCCATTCTTTGATGGGGCAAATTATACATATTGGAAAAACTGTATGGAAGTGTTCTTGCGTGTGCAGGATCACTAGCTGTGGCGAGTAGTCAGCAAGGGACCGTACGAGCTACCCAAAGTTGAAGAAAGTTGGACTAGAGAATAGATCAGACAGTCAACCACTAATTGGGGCGCCATGAACATCGTGTAGTGCACCATCCATCCGACAGAATACTCCAGAGTGTCGACTTGCAAGTCGGCAAAAGAAATATGGGATCAGCTGGAGCTGATCTACGAAGGAACTTCAGAGGTAAGGGCTACTAAAGCCAACATGTTGATTTCTGACTATGAACTGTTTCGGATGAAACCTAATGAGTCTATTTCAGAGATGTATGCTCGTCTCACTCAACTCACTAACAATCTTAAGACTCTCGGAAAATAGTACACTGACAGTGAGTTAGTCAGGAAAATTCTCAGATCACTCCCTCTTGTGTGGCATACTAAGGCCACAGTTATTGAAGATTCAAAGGACCTCTCTGTCATGTCGGTAGAGTCACTGATTGGGTCACTGATGACTTATGAAATTAACCTAAATAGACGAAATGAGGAGGATCTGAAAAAGAAAAAGCCAATCACTCTGAAGGTTAGTGAGAGTACTGGTGACTCAGATGAGTCAACAGATGAAAGTTCAGGAGAGGACTGTGTAGATTAGGCTCTTCTAACATGGCAGTTCAAGAAATTTTTAAGAAGAAGAGGTAAGAAAGAGTGGAAGAAGAAACCGACAAAGGTAAGTAAAGCTTCCAAATCTAAATCTGATAAAAACAAACCATCTGACAAGTTGATTTGTTATCAATGCGAACAACCAGGGCATATGCGCGGAGAATGCCCAGAACTGTTGAGGAAGGTCAACAAGGGCAAGGGAAAGAAACCCAGAGCTATGGTCTGCACATGGAGTGACGATGAAGAGGAAGAAGATGAAAGCTCCTCCGCCAATGAAGAAGAAGATCAGGTTTGCCTAATGGCAAATGAAGATGATGATCAGGTAACTACTCCTTTCAAAAAAATTTCCATTGAAAATTGGGAGGATGCTTATGGTTATTTGTTTGAAAGATATGAGGTTTATATGAAAGAAAACTAATCCTTGGAAAAGAGGATTAATGCTATGGCTCATGATAACCCTATTAATAAAAATATGGAAATCTTAAAAATCAAAAATGAAAAACTAAGAAAAGAGATTTATGAATCTGGCTCTATCAATTCTGAACTAGGAAACCTGAAAGTAGAAAATGAAAATCTTAGAAAACAAGTAGATGAAATTAAGTTGAAGTGCCAGGAATATTAGAGAGAGAATAAACTTAGCCTGGAAAAATATGATGCTATAAAACCTGTAAATTCTGAGATTCAGAAAAATATTGAAAAGGTTGAAAATGAATTAAAGGATAAACAGTCTATTCTAAAAAAGATGGTTCAAGGAAAGTCCAATCTAGATGCTGTTTTGGATACCCAGGTGAATTTCAGAAGATAATGACTGGGATTCAATCCCACTGAGAAGAAGAAACTTAAGCTAAGAACTATTTCATTCAACCCTGAAAAAGGAAAAGGGAAGTTGAAAGTGGAAGAAACAATCAGGAATAATGCCCCTAGACCCAAAGCCATCAAGATATAGAACAATCAAGGTAAGGGGCAAAACGTCAAAGGTAAAAAGAATAACAACTCAAGTCAACCTGGGAGTAGCCAGCAGTCTGCTTACCAAAAATAGGTTAAGTCCCTAAGTCGACATACCTTTGCTCAGCAAAGGTGGGCTAAGCAGCCAAGTCGACAGAACTGTGCCTAGCCAGTATATCAACCCAGACAGAACTTTGCTTGGCCTGCTTATAGGAAAGAGAAGAGAACAAGAAAGAATCAAAATTATCAACCAAAATCTGGAAGATATGGTCAGTTTGTTCCTGCCAGCCGCAGGCCAAACAGGAACCAATTTAGGCCACAATGGAACAGCCACACTAGTTTCCACTTTAATGGGAAAAAGAACAACCGGTTCAATGATAGGTGGAACAATAAAAGAAATTTTAACTTCCAATCAAACATGGGTATCCACCAGAATAAATTCAACAAATTTAGAAAATAAAATGTAAAACCATAAACTATTTCACATTTTATGCATTCTATAAAACATGTCTGCCATGCATGCGATAGACCTGGACAAACAAGTCCTCATTGCTCTCTTAATCAAAGGAAATAATTTGTTAAGAAAATTTGGATTCCAAAGTGTCTGCTATACACAGTAGCCAATGACTCTAGACCCAAGCTTGTTTGGGTTCCAAAATTCTCCACTTAATATTGTGATTGTATGAATGCCTAGCAGCTGAGCACAACCGTTGGTATCTGGACAGTGGCTGCTCCAGGCATATGACAGGAGATAGGAAGAAATTCAACCAAATGATCAAGAGAAAGGGTGGACAGGTAAGGTTTGGAGGTAAAGACAAAGGTAAGATCATTGGCACAAGAACCATTGGAAAGAATTCTTCCAATCTTATTGAGAATGTCATGTTAATAAAAGGCCTTGAGCATAATCTACTTAGTATAAGTCAACTCTATGACAAAGGCCACAAGGTGTTGTTTGATGCCAATGAGTGCAAGATTTTTGAACAGAATTCTGATTCTGTGAAGTTTGTCAGTCATAGGATAAATAATGTCTACATGGTAGACCTTAATAGTTCCTTTTCTGAAAACCTTTGTTTATCTGCTAGTCAGTCCAATGATTCATGGCTTGGCATAGGAGGTTGGGACACGTTAGCTAGAGTGTTCTACATAAATTGATAAAGCATGATATGGTAAAATGATTGCCTAAATTGTCTTTCAAAAAGAACACTAAAATTTGTGAAGCATGCTCCTTAGGAAAGCAAACTAGAAAATCTTTCAAACCTAGAAATGAGCCATTATCATCCATGCCACTTGAATTCCTATATATGGATTTGTTTGGGCCGACTAGACCTGCCAGCCTAAATGGAAAGAGATTTGGCTATGTTATTGTTGATGATTTCACTCGATTTACATGGATTTTCTTCCTAGCTCATAAAAATGAAGCATTTACTAAATTTTAGAACTTTTTCAGAAAAATAAATCAGGAAATAAAATTTAAAATTTTCACTAAACTCTTCATTTACTGATTTCTGTAGTCAAGAAGGTCTGACCCACAAATTTTCTTCTCCTAGGACCCCAGAACAGAATGACATTGTAGAAAGGAGGAACCAGACAATTGTGGAGATTGTTTGAACAATGCTGGTCGAAAGTCAATTGCTAAGGAAGTTTTGGGCAGAGGCAACAAACACTGCATGCTACATCACAAATAAGGCCATGGTAGGCCAAAGAGTAAGAAAACCCCTTATGAGATGTTAAAAGTGTTGGGTGTGTAGGGTACGGATCCAGAGGGGGGTGAATGGATCCCCGTTAAAAATTATTGCGGAATTAAAAACTCAGACCCAAATATACTCTAATTTGAACTCAAATTAAGCTAGACATATTTAAAATCTGATGGGAGAAAACCATAAACACTTGGCACGAGGACAGTGGCTCTACTTATTAGAAAGCCTAGCAAAACACACAGTGTAAAGATAATCCCTCAAGGAGCTATCAGGAGGACCGTTTCACCAGCACGACCCTGAGCAAATGCAACCTGAGACTCTACAGACAATAAGCAGCTCTAGTGAGGAACAAAAATCTTATCTCAAACAAATGAATCAAACAGAACCAATATCGAACATATAGTGCTCAGACAAACACTTGAAACCCATCCTGTGAAAGAGACAGAAGATATGGACTTGCAAACACTCACAGATCACAAACCACAGTGCAGAGATAATTTTTAGATGGTTTGGTCTGCTACCACAGACCTACGTCCATCTCCCACTCAAACCTGAGTGAGGCTTCTGCTGATTCACAGCTTGAACCACTGAGCATCACAACTTGTTTACATCGTTGAGCAACACAGCTTGCTATCCACTGAGCATTATAGCTTGTTACACCGTTGAGCATCACAACTTGCTACAGCTGAGCGTCACAGCATGCTGTCTAGAGGAACCACCCCTCTACAACACTAACACACAGCTTGATAAAGCCAGAAATGGAAAAATAAAGAACGAAAATGAAAACTGAAAGATACGAAAAAATATAGCTCACGCAGGAGCAAAACAGTTCTGGATCTGATCCAAGAACTGATGAAGACGCAGATTCTCAAGCTTACTCTTCCTCTCTATTCTCCCCTGCTCACTCTCTTTCTCTTTCTCTGTTCACTCTCTTTTCCCTCAGACTTTTTCTAATCTTCTGATACTCTATTTTTCTCTTTCTCCTTCTTCTTCATTCAGCGAACTCTCTCTCTCTCTCAGCACTCTAATTCTGACTCTTCTCACGAACTCTCCGACTCTTGTACTCTTCTGCTCTTCTTTTCTTTTCTTCTGATCTCACTTCCTTCTCCAATTATCTATGAGTTTGAGAGCTCGATCACCTTTTATACAGACGAGCACGAGTATAAAGTCCCACGAGCTCTTCCAATGATTGATGCGCTAGGAAAATACAAGAAAATTAGTATTCACATATATACATCAAACACAAGAAATTTTAATCATTAAAAATAATTTCCTCTCCGACAATGGCGTCAAAAATTGATGCGCTAGGCAAATATTGTTTAAAATATGTCGTGCTACACACAATTTCAAAATTTATAACCGCACTCACTCACTTAAATAGCTTTGAAATTTTAAGCAAAGTGATGAGAATACGGGTCAATCCCACGAGGAAGAAATATTTTCAATTAAGCTTAGTTGGAAAATTACTTGCATTTGAGAAAATCTGAGTTTGAGTGAGCTTAAACAAAAAGAAAGAAAAGATGCATGGAATTGAAATAAAACTACGTAAAGAATGTGAGAGGGGTTGAGAAGAGAAATGTGGAAGATAGGGGGAAAGAGAGGAAGAGCTCAATTAACAAAAGCCATTTTCATTGCTATCAAAATGAAGAGTACAACTCTATGAGAATTACAATCACAACTTGCAATAAACCAAAGGAAAAATGGGAAGAAATAGCCAAGAATGGAAGGTCACCGCCGTTCACGCCGCACCGAGCCTTTGAGTCCGCCCCGCCTTGAAGTGAACACTGCCTTGAGGACACCGAGGGAGAATCTCCGCCAAAGAGAGGTATGGAAGAATGTGGAGGAAGAGGAGATAGAGGGGAAGAAAAGACTCTAAGGCATGTAATGCATGAGTTAAAATGGAGAAGAAAATGGGGTGAATAGTAAGAAGGAAAAGTGAGTAAAATAGAGGGTGAAAGAAGAGAGAATAGTTTGAAATCGGAGGGGAATTAGGAGATGTAGTAGAAGACAAAGATGGAGAACATGGAAAGGGGAAGAACTTTTATGAAGACAGTGGAGACAGAAAATGTGAGGAGGTTAGTGAAAACGGAGGAAGAATGTGACTAAAAAAGGTGAATGAACAGTAAAAATATGAGGAGTAGAGGGCTGGAAAATCAAGAATAACTTTGAAATGGGAGAGAATTAAGAGAAGATGAAGAAGAAGAAATTGAAGAGCGTTTGAAAATGAACAACTTTGATGAAGAACACAGTTTGAAATGATGAACAGAAATGCATGTAAAAGCTAAGCTAAATGACTGTGAAACAAAAAGTAATGAACTTCAACAGAAAGACAGAGAAACAGACAGACGAGGGAGAAAAGAAAGAGGGAATGAAAAGTTGTGAAAAGAGGGGCCTCGGTGTCTCTTTTATAGAGTTTGAGGGCCCATAAATGCCCATTGATCGAGTAAGAATATCAAGGAGACATTATGGAGGTTTCACAGGCGTCGGTTATGCATCTGAATTGACAACTGACGCACTGGGCATTTATTTGAATGCACGACTAGGCAGAAGGGCACCACCTTATTTATTTCCTTTTTTTGAATTTTGGCCTGCTAAAAGGGGCGCCTGATGGCCTGGGCGCCTGGTCCCTTGGGCGCCTCTTTTATTGGGTTTCTCGCCACCTTCCCTCTTCCGTACCGATGGTGCTGGCGAAAGAGGCGACTATTTGAGGAGTCATCTTCTAGAGAGAGGCGCCCAACAGAAGGGGCGCCTTCTTCATTGGCTTGCCAGCTGGTCTAGAAGGGGGCGCCCAGGGGCCTGGGCGCCTTCTTTAAGGGGGCGCCCAGTTGCCTGGGCACCTCTCTCTCTTCTATCTTCTTCTTCTCTCTCTTCTGTGTCAAAGGTCTGGAGCGCCTGGTGTACTGGGCACCCTTTAAGGGGTGCCTGGGAGCCTGGGCGCCTCTTCTTCTGGTCCTGCAAAAACTCAACAAATCACTGCTCTTTCATCTGAAAATAGTTGTGCAACTTCTTGAATAATTCTCACATTGTCATTTTTACTCATAAATGATGATAAAATACATGATGTGTGAGAGTGGAATTAACTATCCATGTTGCATAGCTTTGTACTTTTATTGCGAAAAGATGATGTATGTCATGCAAGTTATTATATGAAATGTGATATTTATCACCCCCCCCCCAACTTACTCATTGCTAGACCCTTAGCAATGAAAATGATTAAAATTTAGGACTAACAAGAGTCTACAAAATTCATACTTCTATCTTCAGTTCTTCTTTCATAGAATTAACTAATGATTAGGAATCCGGAAGTATTAATACACACTAGTCTTAGATCATGATTTTAAGAATGCATCTGAAAGTTCAACAGCACTTGTGCATGTGTAATACCCAATCCATAATTAAGACAATTACATCCCCCATTTGTTATTCCAAGCATGTGTCTTTCAACCCTGCACCTCCTAACTTGGAGTATTGAGCACACCATCTTTTAGTCTGTCTTATTTCATTGTCCCCTTGGGATCTTATATCTTTTCTTCACATATGATGTTGCACTACCCTTCACTGTTTAACATGAACCTCGACTCTTGCCTTAGGAGATGCAGGCCCGGTTTCGCAGATCAAGGTTCCCTTTTTCGTTTGACATGAACCTCAACACGTCTTAGATGAAGTAGCCCCGGTTACTAAGATTAGGGGCATTTTTCATGGTAAATTCATCATTTTTTTAATGTGCTTTTGCACTTATAGATAACTTCGGCAGAAAGCTTGAAAGTATCTCCTTTTTGAGAAGTGCAGAGCATCAAACATAATACTCAAAATAACAGAAGGCTTATCCTATTTGTTTCATTAGCTTGCATAGTGAATTTCATTTTTCTAAAATGCGCATGAACTTTTAAAGAGATTCTTATATCAGTTTTCTGTAGCTAGATTGAATAACTTTTCCATCATCCTTTTCTTAGCCTTTTCCATTCCAAAATTACTTTCAATAAAAGCATAAATCAATAGAATTCAATTGGAGGTTTCATCTTTTTCATGCACAAATGGTATGCAAAAAGCTCCTATCATGTTGTATTATATGCATCATGAAAAATTTTCTCTCCCCCCCCAACTTGAATGGCATTGTCCTCAATGACATATGAAAGTAGCAATGGAACCAAAAATGAATCTGAGTAGGAGAGAAACAACCTGATGTGCAGGGCGAGAAGTTCTTTAAAATTGATGGCGACATCATCTTCGTCCCAACCTGTCTACTGTAAAACAGTAAAATAAAAGTATCAAAAACCTTGGGTTGTCTCCTAGAAGCGTTAAGTTTAACGTCTTCAGCCAGACGCATGAAAGCTCTCAAAGATCTATTCCACATCACTCAGAGTAACGGATTCCTTTTGTAGCTGCTCATATTCCAAATAGGGTTTCAATCATTGACCGTTGATAGTGAAAATGTGACCATTATTGGGATTCAGAATTTTTACAGCACCATGGTCAAAAGCTTTAATGACTACAAACGATCCGTCCCATCTCGACTTCAACTTTCCGAGGAACAAGCGCAGCCTAGAATTAAAAAGCCAAACTTTTTGATTTGGTTGAAAAGTTTTCCTTTGAATATGTTTATCGTGAAAAGCTTTCATCTTGGCTTTGTAGATTTTTGAATTCTCATAGGCTTCATTGTGCAGTTCTTCCAGTTCATTCATTTGTAGAGCTCTTTGGGACCCAGCTTGAGTAAGGTTGAAGTTAACTTGCTTGATGGCCCAATATGCTCTATGTTCCAATTCTACGGGCAAGTGGCAGGCTTTTTCAAAAATGAGGCGGTAAGGAGACATGCCAATGGGAGTTTTAAATGCAGTTCTGTAGGCCCAAAGTGCATCATCAAGTCTCTCGGACTAGTCTTTCCTATTCGGCCGAACTGTTTTATGCAGGATGTTTTTGATCTCCCTGTTGGAAACTTCTACCAGGCCACTGGTTTGGGGATGATAAGGGGTTGCATACTTGTGAGTGATTCTGTATTTTCGGAGCAAAACTTGGAACTGAGAATGGGTGAAGTGAGAACCCCCATCACTGATGAGCCTTCGGACACCCGAATCTAGAAAAGATATGTTTCTTAACAAATTTCATTACAACTCTGTGGTCATTTGTGATGAGGACATCTCACGACACTCGCTATGGCTCGGGTCGCCTGCACACCCTTGATTTGGGTCGACTCATTCTCATCTTATGTATCTTCCTTTTATTGAGTCTTATCATATGTAATTTTCCTTTTATTGGGTCATGTTGCATGTATTTCCTTTTATTATGTCATGTTGTACTAGTCCATTTCCCCTATTTGGTCTAATTGGACCCGAATACCTTAGTTTGGGCCTATTGGACTGAGTCTAGGACATGTTTGGTCTTTTGCCTTAAATGGCAGGGTTATTTTTGTCTTGTAAAGATGGGTTGCCTATAAATAGCCCCCATCTCCCTCCATGTACTCACTTTTGATGAAAATATTGAGAATCACTTCATTCCACCTCTCAAGATCTCTCTCTTTTACTCTCTCTCTCTCTCTCACTCTGTCTCTCCCCAAGGGGAGTTCGACCCCCTCTCTCTCTCCTCCTTCCCCCTCACTTATCCCAACCCCCAACCACCTCCACTACCTCACCCACCTCCATTAAGGCCCTCCACTTCCCCATAGCCCCTCATTTACTCCCCTCTCCTTGTCCCAAAGTAACTCTACCACCTCCCAACACAATCCCCCACTTCCCCACACAAATCCCACCCCTTCCAAGACCAATTTCGAATTTGAACCCTTCCCTCCATTGCCTTGACCTCCCCATACCCCTCCCCCTTGGGCCAAGTTCGCCCCCACCCTCCCTCTCACTCACCCTTCCCCTTGTGCACACTTACCTTCCCACCACCATCACTAGCAGACCAGCCCCCTCTCCAGCCCCACTTCGCCTTCCCCACCTCCATCTCCCTAGCCTCCACAACCCCTAAAACACCTCTCATCTCCCTCCCATAGCCATTAGAACCACCTTACACCTCTTTCTCTCTTGGCCATTCCCTTCCCACCCCTTCTTCTTCTCCTCATTCTAACCCTGTTTCAGGAAGCAGAGTTACAGCAACTTGCAGAGGAGGCCACGACCATCCCTCAATGACTCAGGAGGCGAGGCCTACATTTATGGATTCATATGTGAGTTGGCTTTCAAGGCGAGGCGGTTTCGTCGGCATCCGATCTCCGAGCTGTCCGCAGCAACCATTCTCCCTCGACTGCGCAGAACCTCTCAGGCCAGGAGCCAGAACGATAGGGCAGGCTCTCCCACGACGAACCTTGAAGGAACCAGCCTTTGAGGCCTTCTACAAAGATCTTCCTCCCCCTGTCAGCATCCAGGAACAGAAGGCGGAACCCCGTTCGGCATCCGACAACCAGAGATATCAATTTTCTACCACAACCACGCCGATCTGCCTCCTCACAGTCTGCACCGACCACCTTCCACTCCTCTGGACACCCAGTTCATATCCGACATCAGAAGACTTCCCCGTTTGTTTTTCTTCAAAGTAGACTCGTCCATGGTTCCAACGAGTCCAGCGGTGCCAGATTTGGAGCTCAGGAGAGGTCGCGGAAGCTTCTGCAACCTGCTGTTTTAGATCGTGTTAGGCCAGAGACCAGAACTGCAGCCACCTTCCAGCCACCGGAGCAGTCAGCCCCCAGATCTGGAGGTCACCCAAAAATTCAAGCCTTACCCATCTCCAGTTAGGAAACTTTTGGTGCAGGTCTCGTCGAGATCCGAGCTCCGTGGACCCCGTGACAGTATCGTCTCCGGTCACCTGTCCAGCAGCTCTGCAGCAAGGCTGAACCGAGGAAGCTCGGAAAGTCGATTCTATCTCGCTCATTCCCCTCCCCGCTTGGCCGCCTGAAGGCCCCTCCCTGCGTGGAGGTAGTTTTGGATGTATTAAGATCAATCCCCACCCCAAGATCACCCCTCCTGCGTGAGGTGTAGTGCTGTAAACTCTTTAAATTTTCAGGTCAAGCACCATCGCCGCGGTGTCGGGTCTTTACCCTCTCTTCCCGGCGCGCCCTCATCTCCGAACGGGATCGGTGTCTTCACACTGATCAGGTGAGCTTCTGATCACACCCTTGTAGCTTCATTTCTGCAAATGTAGTATTGCCTTGAATGCCCGTCGGACGGTAAGAGAGTGCTCGGACTTAATTTTAAGCGATATCGTGCCCACCGCGGCCCGTGAGTGAGTGCCACCCAACACCCCGCCTTGCGGGCCAGCCACCCACAAAGCTGGGTCTCCCAGGCCCATTGGGGGTCAGCCTTAGCATTGTAAGTCCATTAGGACAATTGGGTCCCGCCTCAGACCCTCACCATCATCTCCCGGACCCATCGGGTGAACGTGTGAGCCGAGTGAGCAAAAATCGTCATTGCGAGAATCATTGAGCGCTTGTATGCTTGCGGGTCTAAGTCCTAGGGTCATCTCATCATATTTAGTGGTCTTTGGGCTGTGCCACATCAAGTGGTATCAGAGCGGTCATAGGCTTGTCCTTACAAGTCTAGTCTTGGGTCACACTAAGTTTTTCTTAGGTGCATTCGCACACCCTTGCATAGCCCACCCAACTTTGCATGACCACTCGTAGTGGAACTCATTATCAAGGCAATTCATCTTCTTCCAATAACACCATGAATCCCAATCCCCAAGGAAATCCCCCTCACAATGAGCATGAGTTTCCCGACCAAATGAGGTTTCTTGTGGAATACATGACCAATATTATGGGAAGGCTTGACGATATTACGGCCCGGCTAGAACAAATTGAGGAAAATAGGCCTATCCCAAGGGAAGGAGATAGGAGAGATCCCCCTCCACATGTGGAGCCAGCCATAGGAGGACTCAACCATGACCACCCTCCTGAACCGGAAAGGGACCCACCCCCTAGAAGAAATGAGAGACCTCCCCGGGACAACCCGGATGACCAACTAATGAGACTTGTGAAAGTCGATGCTCTCACTTTTGATGGATCTCATCATCTGAGCATCTACTTAGATTGGGAGGCAGCCATGGATCAATATTTTGATTGGTACCCAATGACCGAGGATAGGAAAGTCCGGCTTGCAAAGATGCAATTAACCAAACTAGCCAAGACTCATTGGATGAATGTTGAGGCCTTAAGGATAGTTAGGAGGGAAGCTCCAATCACCACATTGGGGGTCATGAAAGACCAACTCAAACTTAAATATGTCCCACCCTCCTACCATCAAAATCTCCTAGATGAGTGGCAAGCCTTGACCCAAGAAGGAAAGACCGTTATGGAGTACATTGAAAAGTTTGACTACTACCTCCTCAAGTGTGGAGTCCAAGAGGACCCCTCTGTCACACTCTCCCACTTTAGGAATGGGCTTCAATTCCATATAAAAAAAGAATTATTCATGCGTCAAGTAACCACTTTAGAGCAAGCCTACCAAGTCGCTCGGGATGCCGAGAAATTCTCTCGGTACACACGAATGGTTCCCCCTCGGGGGATGGATCCTAAAACCATGGCACCTCGGGCCAACCCCCCACCACCCCAAAGAGGTCTCCTTCCTACACCCATGGGAGCTCCTCCCACACGGGTCACCCCTCCTAATGCCACTCCACCACTCCGTCCCACAAGTGGGCCCCTAAACACAACTCCCAATAGGCCCAATCCGATACCCACTCTCCCTCACACTAAGATGACCCCAAACCATCAAAGTGGGCAGCAATGCTTTAGGTGTTATGGGCATGGACACTTTGCCAATCAATGCCCCACCAAGGGAGCATCAAACTTACTCATAGAGGAGACCAACCCCCAACCCCAAGCTGAATTTGAAGGAGAAGTTGAGGTATATGAACCCTCTCTTGAATGGGAGGAGGAGTATGAGAACCACTACATGGAGAGCAACCAAGAACAACCTCCTCCACCCACCGACTCCCACCTCGGAGTGGTTAGATGCACCCTCACCCAAACCCAAGAGCATGATTGGAGGAGAAACACCATATTCCATACCTACATACGGATAGAGAGCCATGTTAGGAAGGTCATCTTGGATAATGGAAGTAGTGTGAATGTAGTGTCACCCGACACCGTCAAACTTTTGGGCCTTACCACCTCCCCACATCCCCACCCATATAGAGTAGCATGGATTGATACCACCTCCATACCCGTTAGTGCTCGTTGCCTTGTCCCCATTACATTCTAATCTTATCAAAGCCAAGTGTGGTGTGACATCCTACCAATGGAAGTTGGGAGTATACTCCTAGGACGACCGTGGATCTACGATGTAGATGCCACCTTTCTAGGAAAGACAAACACTTGCATCTTCATTCATGAGGGGAAGAAAATCCAACTCAACCCTTCTCCACCTCGCCCCCTTCCCAAGAAGGCATCTCCCTCCCTTGAGGGGACCCCTACCCTCCCCACTATTCCAAACCCACCAAACCCCACCCCATCAAGCCCTAACCCTAGCATGATCAACAAGCCTCCTAGGAGTCTACACCTCATCACTAGAGAAGAGCTTGAGGTAGAAGTCAACCAAGGAGAACAAGTGTGTGCCATTGTCATTTGCCTCGGGGAGTCCACCCCAACCGACCCACACCCCATAGAAATTCAACAACTCTTGGAGGACTTCCATGATGTGTTTCCCTAGGAGCTTCCGGACAAGCTACCACCCATGCGTGATGTGCAACACGCCATCGACCTTGTGCCCGGAGCTACCTTACCCAACCTCCCACACTACCGCCTCAACCCCACCGAGCATGCCGAGCTTAGGAGGCAAATTGAGGAGCTCATCAAGAAGGGATTCCTCCGAATTAGCAAAAGCCCTTGTGTCGTCCCGGCTCTTCTTACACCCAAAAAGGATGGGACTTGGCGCATGTGTGTAGATAGCCGAGCCGTCAACAAGATAACGGTCAAATATAGATTCCCCATCCCTCAGCTTGATGACATGCTAGCGGGAGCCACCATCTTCTCCAAATTTGATCTCAAAAGTGGCTACCATCAAGTCCGCATTAGGCCCGGGGACGAGTGGAAAACCGCCTTTAAAACTAAGGACGGTCTCTATGAATGGCTTGTTATGCCTTTTGGCCTTTCTAATGCACCAAGCACCTTCATGCGCCTCATGACCGAGGTCCTCCGGCCCTTCATTGGCATCTTTCTAGTTGTCTACTTTGACGACATCCTCATATATAGCCAATCCAAGGAAGCCCACCTCGATCACCTCAAACAAGTGTGCACCATTCTTAGGAGAGAGAGCCTCTTTGCCAACCCCGGGAAGTGTCATTTCTTGACCAATCAACTAGCCTTCCTAGGATTTATTGTCTCATCCCAAGGAGTATCCATGGACCCCGAAAAGGTCCAAGCTATTCTTGAGTGGCCCGAACCCAAGACCCTTCATGAGGCTCGGAGCTTTCACGGGCTAGCTACCTTCTATAGGAGATTCATCCGTGGGTTTAGCACAATCACCACTCCTATCACGGATTGCCTCAAGAAAGGCACCTTTGTGTGGACTAGGGCAGCCTCAAAAGCCTTCCTTGAGCTCAAGGAAAAGATGACCCAAGCCCCGGTCCTTTGCCTACCCGACTTCTCAAAAGTCTTTGAAGTCACTTGTGATGCATCCGGGGTAGGGATTGGGGGCATTCTTAGCCAAGAAGGTCACCCGGTAGCCTATTTTAGTGAGAAACTTTGTGAGGCTAGGACTAGGTACTCCACTTATGACAAAGAACTTTATGCCGTGGTTCAATCCCTTCGGCATTGGAGGCACTATCTTCTACCCAAGGAGTTTGTGATCTTCTCGGACCATGAGGCTTTGAAGTATCTCAACACCCAACAAAAACTCAATGCCCGACATGCCCGATGGGTTGAATACATTCAAGCCTACACCTTTGTCCTCAAGTACAAGATGGGTAGTGAGAACCGCGCCGCCGATGCACTAAGTAGGCGGGTAGCCTTACTCTCCACCGTCCAAGTGGAGGTAACCGGATTTGAGAGAATCAAAGGGGAATACCCACATTGCCCCGACTTTGGGACTCACTACAACACTCTTTCCACCCAGCCACACAAGGAATATGAGGGGTTCATACTTCAAGATGGATATCTGTTCAAGGGGGATAGGCTTTGCATACCTCGGACTTCACTTAGGGACTTCCTAGTTTGGGAGTTACATAGTGGTGGCCTAGCTGGTCACTTTGGGGTCCACAAAACCATAGAGTTAGTTGAGAGGCAATTCCACTGGCCCAGCCTCAAGAAGGATGCGGCCCACATTGTGGGACAATGCCACATTTGTGCATCCGCCAAGCAAGTAAGACAAAACACCGGGCTTTACACACCTCTACCCATACCCGACCGACCATGGGAGGATTTGAGCATGGATTTCATTCTTGGCCTACCAAAGACCTTGCGCAAACATGATTCCATCTTTGTAGTGGTTGACAGGTTCTCAAAAATGGCCCACTTTATCCCCTGTTCCAAGACCTCTGATGCCTCTAGGGTCGACCGGTTATTCTTTGATGAGGTAGTCCGACTCCATGGATTACCTAAGACTATTGTGTCCGATAGAGATGTGAAATTCACTAGTTACTTTTGGAAGACTCTATGGCACTTGATGGGGACCCTCCTCAAATTCTCCACTGCTTACCATCCTCAAACCGACGGCCAGACTGAGGTCGTCAACCGAAGCCTTGGGAACTTGCTCCGTTGTCTTGTGGGGGACCACCCTGGGAATTGGGATCTCCTCTTGTCTCAGGCCGAGTTTGCCTACAATGATTCCGTCAATAGGTCAATAGGCAAAAGTCCATTTGAGGTAGTGCATGGTTTTAGGCCTAGAAAGCCCTCGGATCTCATTCCCCTTCCCCCACATGCTAGGGTGTCAGTCTCAGCTGAGTCCTTTGCACAGCATATCAAAGAGTTGCATGATGACATCCGCAAGCATATAGGGAAAAGCAATGAGGCTTACAAAAGATGGGCAGATGCTCACCGGCGCCACTGTGAATTCCAAGTGGGAGACCCGGTGATGGTGAGGACGGAGCGGCTCCTTCCCGGGCCTGCCTCCAAGTTGAGGGCACGAGGGTCGGGACCCTTTCGAGTTCTACGATGACTTGGCAGCAATGCTTATGAGATTGACCTACCAGAGAGCTATGGGGTGCACCCTACCTTCAACGTGGCGGACCTGGTACCCTACAAAGGCCCCGCGGTGGAACCCAGTGAGGAGCTTGAGCCTTTACCCCCCCTTATGAGAGACACTCCCGGAGGGACTCCACTTCCCAGCTTAAGAGACCGACGAGAGCAGATAGAGGCAATACTGGATGAGCAGAGCATCATTACGAGGCACAAGGTGTATCAGCGCTACTTGGTTAGGTGGAAGAACCGTTCCCCGACGGAGGATACTTGGGTGAGCCGGGAGGACCTGCTGCGGTTGGATCCCGACATTCTGGAGCACTATGACAGCCAGGCAGACCCACACTCGACAGGGTCGAGTTCTCCCCACCCCGGAGGATTTGATGAGGACATCTCACGACACTCGCTATGGCTCGGGTCGCCTGCACACCCTTGATTTGGGTCGACTCATTCTCATCTTATGTATCTTCCTTTTATTGAGTCTTATCATATGTAATTTTCCTTTTATTGGGTCATGTTGCATGTATTTCCTTTTATTATGTCATGTTGTACTAGTCCATTTCCCCTATTTGGTCTAATTGGACCCGAATACCTTAGTTTGGGCCTATTGGACTGAGTCTAGGACATGTTTGGTCTTTTACCTTAAATGGCAGGGTTATTTTTATCTTGTAAAGATGGGTTGACTATAAATAGCCCCCATCTCCCTCCATGTACTCACTTTTGATGAAAATATTGAGAATCACTTCATTCCACCTCTCAAGATCTCTCTCTTTTACTCTCTCTCTCTCTCACTCTCTCTCTCACTCTCTCTCTCCCCAAGGGGAGTTTGACCCCCTCTCTCTCTCCTCCTTCCCCCTCACTTATCCCAACCCCCAACCACCTCCACTACCTCACCCACCTCCATTAAGGCCCTCCACTTCCCCATAGCCCCTCATTTACTCCCCTCTCCTTGTCCCAAAGTAACTCTACCACCTCCCAACACAATCCCCCACTTCCCCACACAAATCCCACCCCTTCCAAGACCAATTTCGAATTTGAACCCTTCCCTCCATTGCCTTGACCGCCCCATACCCCTCCCCCTTGGGCCAAGTTCGCCCCCACCCTCCCTCTCACTCACCCTTCCCCTTGTGCACACTCACCTTCCCACCACCATCACTAGCAGACCAGCCCCCTCTCCAGCCCCACTTCGCCCTCCCCACCTCCATCTCCCTAGCCTCCACAACCCCTAAAACACCTCTCATCTCCCTCCCATAGCCATTAGAACCACCTTACACCTCTTTCTCTCTTGGCCATTCCCTTCCCCACCCCTTCTTCTTCTCCTCATTCTAACCCTGTTTCAGGAAGCAGAGTTATAGCAACTTGCAGAGGAGGCCACAACCATCCCTCAATGACTCAGGAGTCGAGGCTTACATTGCTGGATTCGTCTGCGAGTTAGCTTTCAAGGCGAGGCAGTTTCGTCGGCATCCGATCTCCGAGCTGTCCGCAGCAACCATTCTCCCTCGACTGCGCAGGACCTCTCAGGCCAGGAGCCAGAACGACAGGGCAGGCTCTCCCACGATGAACCTTGAAGGAACCAGCCTTCGAGGCCTTCTAAAAAGATCTTCCTCCCCCTGTCAGCGTCCAGGAACAGAAGGCGGAACCCCATTCGGCATCCGACAACCAGAGATATTAATTTTCTACCACAACCACGCCGATCTGCCTCCTCACAGTCTGCACCGACCACCTTCCACTCATCTGGACACCCAGTTCATCTCCGACATCAGAAGACTTCCCCGTTTGTTTTGCTGCAAAGTAGACTCGTCCACGGTTCCAACGAGTCTAGCAGTGCTAGATTTGGAGCTCAGGAGCGGTTGTGCCAGCTTCTGCAACCTGCTGTTTCAGATCGTGTTCGGCCAGAGACCAGAACTGCAGCCACCTT
Organism: Amorphophallus konjac; assembly: GCA_022559845.1. Classification (NCBI taxonomy): domain Eukaryota; kingdom Viridiplantae; phylum Streptophyta; class Magnoliopsida; order Alismatales; family Araceae; genus Amorphophallus; species Amorphophallus konjac. The sequence goes on along the minus strand of CM040120.1, from coordinate 332,460,492 downwards.
CCAGCCGCCGGAGCAGTCAGCCCCCAGATCTGGAGGTCACCCAAAAATTCAAGCCTTACCCATCTCCAGTTAGGAAACTTTTGGTGCATGTCTCGTCGAGATCCGAGTTCCTTGGACCCTGTGACAGCATCGTCTCCGGTCACCTGTCAGCAGCTCTGCAGCAAGGCTGAACCGAGGAAGCTCGGAAAGTCGATTCTATCTCGCTCATTCCCCTCCCCGCTTGGCCGGCTGAAGGCCCCTCCCTGCGTGGAGGTAGTTTTGGGTGTATTAAGATCAATCCCCACCCCAAGATCACCCCTCCTGCGTGAGGTGTAGTGCTGTAAACTCTTTAAATTTTTAGGTCAAGCACCATCGCCGCGGCGTCGGGTCTTTACCCACTCTTCCCAGCGCGCCCTCGTCTCCGAACGGGATCGGTGTCTTCACACCGATCAGGTGAGCTTCTGATCACACCCTTGTAGCTTCATTTCTGCAAATGTAGTATTGCCTTGAATGCCCGTCGGACGGTAAGAGAGCGCTCGGACTTAATTTTAAGCGATATCGTGCCCACCGCGGCCCGTGAGTGAGTGCCACCCAACACCCCGCCTTGCGGGCCAGCCACCCACAAAGCTGGGTCTCCCAGGCCCATTGGGGGTCAGCCTTAGCATTGTAAGTCCATTAGGACAATTGGGTCCCGCCTCGGACCCTCACCATCATCTCCCGGACCCATCGGGTGAACGTGTGAGCCGAGTGAGCAAAAATCATCATTGCGAGAATCATTGAGCGCTTGTATGCTTGCGGGTCTAAGTCCTAGGGTCATCTCATCATATTTAGTGGTCTTTGGGCTGTGCCACATCAATTTGTCTTTGTGGCTATAGCTTCAATCTATTTTTAGACGTAATCGACAGCCACCAAGATGTATTCTTTCCAAAAGATGGTGGAAACGGTCCCATAAAGTCAATCCCCTAAACATCAAAGATTTCTACTATTAGAATGGGATTTAACGGCATCATATCTTTCCTTGAAATATTGCCCATGGCTTGACACCTCAAACAAGTTTTAGAGCATTCATAAGCATCCTTGAATAAAGTGGGCAAAAATCCACTTTGTAAAACTTTTACCGCCGTCTTCTTTCCTGAAAAATGTCCCCCACAAGTAGAATGATGACAGAAATTCAGCACATATTATTGTTCTTCCTCGGGGACACATCTTCTAATGATCTGATCAGGACCCATGTGAAATAGCTCCGAGTCTTCCCAAAAATAGTGCTTTACCTTTGAAAAGAATCGATCCTTCTCCTGCTTAGACCACCCTCCTGGAATTTGACCTACTGCCAGGTAGTTGACTATGTGAGCGAACCAGGGGGTTGTTGTGTGAGAGATGGAAAGAATTTACTTATCAGGAAAAGAATCGGACATTGGGGCACTTTCAGGTATGACAATTCTTGACAAGTGATCAGCGACAATATTTTCCAAGCCTTTCTTATCTTTAATCTCTAGATCAAACTCTTGCAATAGTAAAATCCACCGGATGAGACGGGGTTTGGCTTCCTTTTTGGAAAGCAGAAATTTCAATGCTAAGTGATCTGAATAAACAATGATCTTTACCCCTAACAGATATGATCGAAATTTCTCCAGGGCAAACACAACAGCTAATAGTTCTTTCTCTGTGGTAGTGTAGTTCAGCTGTGCATCAGCGAGGGTACAGCTCGCATAGTATATCACCATAGGCTTCTTTTCAACTCTCTGACCTAGGACAGCTCCAATAGCATAATCTGAGACATCACACATTATCTCAAAGGGAAGCGACCAGTCAGGAGATTGAAGAATAGGAGCTTAAGTAAGGGCCGCTTTCAAAGAACTAAATGCCCCAAGACAAGAATCATCAAAATGAAAGAGAGTGTCCTTGGCTAGCAATTGTGTGAGAGGTCGAGCAATGGTGGAGAAGTTTTGGATGAATCTTCTGTAGAAACCTGCATGGCCAAGAAATGATCGGATTTGTTTAACAGATGAAGGGGGAGGAAGATTGAAAATCAAGTCAATCTTGGCTTTGTCAACCTCTATTCCCCTTTCTGAAACTACATGGCCTAAAACTATCCCTTCTCTTACCATGAAGTGGCTCTTCTCCCAGCTCAACACAAGATTTGCTTCGATGCACTTCTTTAGAACTTGAGTCAAGTTTTTCAAACAATCCTCAAATGAAGAACCAAAAACTGAAAAATCATCCATAAAAACTTCCAAACATTCCCCCACCATTTTTGAAAATATCGACATCATACACCGTTGAAAGGTGGCGGGGACATTGCAGAGCCCAAAAGATATTCTTCTGAAAGTAAATGTGCCATAGGGGCACGTGAAAGTTGTCTTTTCTTAATCCTCTGGAAAAATAGCAACATGATTGTATCTGAAATAGCCATCCAAAAAGTAATAGTACTTCTGCCCAGCCAATCTTAACGGGAGTGGGAAATGATCTTTCTTTGTGACTGAATTCAATTTTCTGTAATTAATACAAACTCTCCACCCCGTTTGTAGTCGTGTGGGTACTTCCTCTCCTTTCTCATTTGTTACCACTGTCAGCCCTGACTTCTTACGAACTACTTGGGTTGGGCTGACCCATTTACTGTCAGAAATGGGATAAATAATCCCGACATCCAACCACTTAACATCTTCTTTCTTAACCACCTCCTTCATACTTGGATTCAGCTGACGTTGCATTTCTCTGCTCGGTTTGGCATTGTCCTCCAAATAAATGTAATGCATGCACACATCCGGGCTAATACCCTTTAAATCTGCCATAGACCAACCTATTGCCCCCTGTGCTCCTTAAGGACTTCTAGAAGCTGAGATTCTTGGGCAGAGGTGAGATTGGAAGCAATGATTACATGCAGGGTTTGGTCAGGGCCTAGATAGGCATACTTCAAAGAATCCGGCAGAGGTTTCAATTCCAGAACGGGTGGCTGATCCAGGGATGGTAGAGTAGGTTCAGCTTGCAATGGAGGGAGTTGCTCAATTCTAGAGTGGGGTGCACAAAAGATAGGCGAATCCTAGAGCATACTACCCTCTTCTATCAAATCATTGTTAACCTCTGGACTTTCATCAATCAGCTCTTCAAATATGTCAACAATATTACATTCTTCTTCATGGTCTGGGTACTGAGATGCCTTAAACACATTCAAAGACACCTTCTCGCCTCCAAAGAAAATATCCATCATTCCCGTGGCACAATTTATATTGGCCTTTGCCGTTGCAAGAAACGGACGTCCTAAAATAATTGGTGTGTGCTTTAATTCCTGGGATGATGCCATATCCAGAATAAGAAAATCCACTGGGAAATAACATTCATGAACTTTCACAATCACATCTTCCAACAGACCCCTTGGTGCTTTCACAGAACGATCTGCCAATTGAAGGATTATGGACGTGGGCTTTAACTCCCCAAGATCAAACTATTTATAAATAAAGGTGGGCAACAAATTCACACTGGCTCCAAGGTCCAACAATGCTCTATCAAATGTCATTCCACCAATATCACATGAAATTAGTGGGGCTCCGGGGTCCTTCAGCTTTTTAGGCAAATGGTTCTTAACAATAGCACTGACGTCCTCAGACAAGCGGATTTTTTGTGTTATTACCTTTGGTTCCCTTTTGGTGTGCATAGCTCTTTCAAAAACTTTGCGTATGCTGGCACATGCTTGATCGCATCTAAGAGAGGAATGTTGATGTTTACTTGCTTAAACAGCTCCATTAGCTCTTCTTGTTGGACTGGTGTTTTTCTTTGAGCTTTTGACTTCAAAGCATCCGGGAAATGGACCTTAGGCACATACTCTCGTGATCCTTCATCAACCTTTACTTTTCCTTTATCCAGCTTGCCCCTCCCCCTCCGGCTTCTTTTTCTCTTGTATCATCACAGGCTCCTCATCCTCACTATCACTGTCTACATGGGCTTCTTGGCCCGAACTACTTCCAACACCCCTAGCCTGATAAGGGTCACTAAGAATCTTCCCGCTCCTAAGGGTAGAGATGGCTTTGGCATTCTCGAATTGAGGACCTATAGGAGGGGCCAGCTGAGGTTGATTGGGTTGAGGAAGAATGAGAGCTCTTTGAGGAAAACCTGGGGGTTGTTGATTTCGGGGGTTAGCCACTGGTTGGCTAGGAAGTTGGCCTATCTCTCTCCTCATGCTATTTGCTGCTAACTGCCCTATATGATTCTCCAACTTAGAAATGGACTGCGCCTGAGTAAGAATGAGTTGTTGGAGTTGTTCGAATTTGTCATCAAAATTGGGCTGAGTGAGAGGTGGCTGATATTGTGGTTGATGGGAACAATGTGTAAGAAATTACTGAAACTGGCCCTGAGGGAATTGAGCTTGGGGGTATGGGGCCTGAGTTTGATGGGATGGAGGTTGTTGAAATGAGTGTTGTTGTAAAGGAGACTGATAAGAGAAATTATGGTTAGATTGGCTTGGCATCTGAAAAGATTATTTTGGGACTGGATGGTGTGAAGTATTAGATTGGGTGGATGGGTCTTGCTGAGTCTTCCAAGAGAAATTGGGGTGATTCCTCCAACCTGGATTGTAGGTATTAGAATAGGGATCATATGCAGATTTGGAGACACCTTGAGCAGCAAAGATCTATTCTTGGATAAAAGGTGGAAGTTGGGTCGCAGTGGGGCAATCAATCACAGCGTGGCTAGGGCTGGAACACAAAGCACAAATTTCTTCAGGAGTGGGAGTTGAGAACTGTTGAGATTGTTGAGGAGCAAAAGGTAAGGAAGGTTCCTGCCTATTCATGGACAATAACTGGTCTAACTTCTGGGCTACCATATCAACCTTCTCTATCTTCTGGGCTAACAAATCTATTTTACTCAACCTTTGAGTTATGGCATTGATATCCATTTTGTTCTCACACTCCCCTTGATTCTTAACTTCGTAGAGTCCGGCCCTCCTGTTTGGCCCAATCATTCTTTCATATGAAGTTAGTGAGGCATGATTAATGGAGTTTTTACTAAGTATTTCAAATAAATCGTAAGCCTCATCCTCATTCTTGCTCATAAACGCTCTCCCACATGAAGCATCCACCATTTGTCTATAGTTCTCCGTTAATCCCTTATAAAATGCTTGAACAATTTGTCATCTTGACAGACCATGATGGGGATATTTTCTCAATAGATCTTTCAATCTATCCCAAGCCTCATGTATCTGTTCTCCATGATTTTGAGTAAATCCAGTTATGGCTCTTCTCATTGTATTTGTTTGCCCTATGGGGTAGAATTTCTTAAAAAAATCTTTTTGCATCTCTTCCCAAGTGTCGATTGTCCTACCCAAGGCCCCTAACCAATATTTGGCTTTGTCCTTAAGGGAGAATGGGAAGAGAGTAAGCTTAATAGCATCATCTGAGAAGTTCTGAATTTTAACAATTGAGCAAATCTAAAGGAACTCATCAAGATGTTTGTATGGGTCTTCATTGGGATTTCCATGGAAAGATGGTAATATTTGGATGGTACTTGACTTGATTTCATATTGAACTGCCTGGTTCTGAGGTGCTTGGACATAGAAGGACGGTTGGTATTGGTTTGGCATGAAATAGTCCTTCATCTGTTTTGGAGCTTGGTTTTGATTAGCCATGAGGTTAGGTTGAGGATGATGCACTAACCTCTCTATGTTTTCAATGGGTCCTATCAAGTGTGAGTGTAGGGATCTCCTACCCTTCATGCAATGCAAAAAGGGCCCAAAGAAAGATGTTTTATTTTTTTTTATTTTTTTTCTTTTGGGTTTTGAAAATAATGCAATGAGTCGACTACAACATGCAAATGCAATGAATGATTAACTATATGAGTGCAAAACGATGATAAATTTTTTTAGATTTTTTTTAATGAAAAGAGGGATTGGTACTCACTACTAAATTGGTAAATTATCCAGGTAAGAGGTGGAGTTGTGGGAGGCTCCCCCTACTTTCGTAGGGTCCTAATTAAATAACCACAATCTCACTTAGGCGTTTACCTTTTAACCTCTAGCCTTAGACACCAATTTTTTAAAATAGTAACAAATTCCAACACTCTTTTTTATGTGAAACCTTCTAAGGGTAATCTACCTCCAAGGTACTTCTTGATACAACCAGCCAGGCTTCCGTGAGGGAATCCACGGGTGCGAAGACTTATGGAGATTTTGAAAATGGAATTTTCAATCCAAAGAGATAGAATGCTCAATAGAGGGTCCTTCCAAATTCAAGACGGGTGTAAGAATCCTAATGCCCTTAAGAAGGGAAAATAGAAAAGAAGAGAAGGGTTTTTTTTTTCAAAAGATGATGCAAGTAAATGAGAAATGAAAGACAAATGACACAAATGCAAGACCAATAATCAACTAAGTACACAATGCATGAGAATAGATGCAACTAAGATGAAGACATACTAACATGGAAATTTTTTTTTCTGATTTTCTATTTTCTTAAATCTTTTTCAGATATATTTTTTTAAAGATTTTCAATAAGAGATGAGTAAAGGAAACTACTAACTAAAAATAAGAAAAAATATACCAATCTATTGTAAGATAAATTCAAAAGGCATGTTTTTGATATTTTCTGAGTTTTCAAAATTTTATGAATTTTTTAGAAATTTTTCAGAAATTTTTAGAATTTTTCAAAAATAAATAAAACATGACATTTTCCTACGTTTACTTACCTTCAACGACGCTTGATTTTCCTGAATTTTCTGATTTTTAACTTTCTGCTACAGTTCTGACTTTCAGCGACGCTTTTTGTGACAGTTTATTTCTTGGGATTTTCAGGTCTGAATTTTTGTGAATTTTTTTATTTTCTGATTTTCTTTTGATTTTTCCTGTAAAATAAAAACAGAAAAATTAGTATTCACATATATACATCAAATACAAGAAATTTCAACCATTAAAAATAATTTCCTCCCTGGCAATGGCGCCAAAAATTGATGCGCTAGGCAAATGTCGTTTAAAATATGTCGTGCTATACATAATTTTCAAAATTTATAACCACACTCATTCACTTAAATAGCTTTAAAAATTCAAGTAAAGTGACGAGAATACGGGTCGATCCCACGAGGAAGAAATATTTTCAATTAAGCTTAGTTGGAAAATTACTTCTATTTGAGAAAATCTGAGTTTGGGTGAGCTTAAACAAAAAAAAAAGAAAAGATGCATGGAATTGAAATAAAACTATGTAAAGAATGTGAGAGGGGTTGAGAAGAGAAATATGGAAGATAGGGGAAAAGAGAGGAAGAACTCAATTAAGAAAAGCTAGTTTCATTGCTATCAAAATGAAGAGTACAAATCTATGAGAATTACAATCACAACTTGCAATAAAACAAAGGAAAAATGGGAAGAAATAGCCGTGAATGGAAGATCGCCGCCGTTCACATCGCGCCGAGCCTTTGAGTCCGCCCCGCCTTGAAGTGAACACCGCCTTGAGGACACCGAGGGAGAATCTCCGCCAAAGAGAGGAATGGAAGAACGTGGAGGGAGAGGAGATAGAGGGGAAGAAAAGACTCCAAGGCATGTAATGCATGAGTTAAAATGGAGAAGAAAATGGGGTGAATAGTAAGAAGGAAAAGTGAGTAAAATAGAGGGTGAAAGAAGAGAGAATAGTTTGAAATTGGAGGGGAATTAGGAGATATGGTAGAAGATAAAGTTGGAGAGCATGAAAAGGGGAAGCACTTTTATGAAGATAGTGGAGACATAAAACGTGAGGAGGTTAGTGAAAACGGAGGAAGAATGTGACTAAAAAAGGTGAATGAACAGTAAAAAGATAAGGAACAGAGGGCTGGAAAATCAAGAATAACTTAGAAATGGGAGAGAATTAGGAGGAGATGAAGAAGATGAAATTGAAGAGCGTTTGAAAATGAACAACTTTGATGAAGAACACAGTTTGAAATGATGAACAGAAATACATGTAAAAGCTAAGCTAAATGACTATGAAATAAAAAGTAATGAACTTCGGCAGAAAGATAGAGAAACAGACAGACGAGGGAGAAAAGAAAGAGGGAATGAAAAGTTGTGAAAAGAGGGGCCTCGGTGCCTCTTTTATAGAGTTTGAGGGCCCATAAATGCCCATTGATCGAGTGAGCACATCAAGGAGATGTTATGGAGGTTTCACGGGCGTCGGTTACGCATCTTAATTGACAACTGGCGCACTGGGCGTTTATTTGAATGCACGACTAGGCAGAAGGGTGCCACCTTATTTATTTCCTTTTTTTGAATTTTGGCCTGCTAAAAGGGGCGCCTGGTGGCCTGGGCACCCTCTAAGGGGCGCCTCTTTCATTGGGTTTCCCGCCACCTTCCCTCTTCTGTACCGATGGTGCTGGCGAAAGAGGCGACTGTTTAAGGAGTCATCTTCTAGAGAGAGGCGCCCAACAGAAGGGGCGCCTTCTTCATTGGCTTGCCAGCTGGTCTGGAAGGGGGCGCCCAGGGGCCTGGGCGCCTTCTTTAAGGGGGCGCCTAGTTGCCTGGGCGCCTCTCTCTCTTCTATCTTCTTCTTCTCTCTCTTCTGTGTCAAAGGTCTGGAGGAGGCACCTTGTGTACTGGAAGCCCTTTAAGGGGCGCCTAGGAGCCTAGGCGCCTCTTCTTCTAGTCCTGCAAAAACTCAACAAATCATTGCTATTTCATCTGAAAATAGTTGTGCAACTTCTTGAATAATTCTCACATTGTCATTTTTACTCAGAAATGATGATAAAATACATGATGTGTGAGAGTGGAATTAACTATCCATGTTGCACCACTTTGTACTTTTGTTATGAAAAGATGATGTATGTGATTAAAGTTATGATATGAAATGTGATATTCATCAGATACCACAACTTCTTGAATATCTACTTTTGACTTTCAGTCTGGAAGAAGGGAAGTTGTTGCCTCTTGACCATCTTCACCGTTTTACCAGATATATCTGGAAGCCCCATGATAGGGACGATTGGGTCATGAATTTCTTTGGAGAATCTGCTATCGTCATCCCCTTTCACCGGCTGTTCATCGACCGTATAAAATACTGTGGGTTGGCCCTCAGGATTGGGCACTTCCAGAATCTTCAGTAACTCGACTATTTGACAGTCTATATTTGTATGGGGCTTTGTGATCCCTGGAGGGACCATCAAGTACCCCGGCAAATCCTCGAGCTTCGGCATCTCCGGCTTGGGGTGAATATCAGATGGAATTGCTCGAACCACCCCGTCAACTTCAGAAATACGTGACACCTCCTGCGGAGCCACATAGTCGGGTGGCGGTGGAGGGAACCAGTCACTGTCTTCTGCTATCTTCTTCCCTTTGCTTTGAGCTTGTTGGGGGATCTGCTTCGGCTTCTCCATATAGAGTGATGCATCCAGCTGATGGCATTCAAACACCTCAAAGGGGTGTAAGTCGGCAAATATTCTTTCTTTTTTTCTATCCCGGGAATACTTGATGCATTGGTGTAAAGTGGAAGACACTACCCGATTTTGATGCAGCTAGGGTCGGCCCAGCAATACTTTGTATGAAGTATCGGACTTGATGACGTGGAACTGCACCTTGGTGGTGAAGTCTCCCAACGACAGCTCAAACTCAACCATGCCCATTGGGATTTCAAACTTCTAGTTGAACCCAGCTATCTCATGTCCTTGACTTCGATCAGGTGCACATTGAAATAATACTTCTGATAGACCTGGTAGGGGAGTATGTTTACTGCTACCTTTGGGTCAATGAGGATCTTGTTTACAGGTTTGCCGTTCAACTGCCCAGTCATGTACAAGGGTCTATTGTGGCTAGCCGAAGGCAGGAGCATATCTTCTTTGGTGAAGGTAATGGCTATTCCCGAATGCATCTCGATGAAGCATCTCTCGTAGTATGTTGGGGTTTGCAAAGCTACAATGACAGCTTGCCTAGTTTCTTCATCTGGGGAGAGTATCTCCTAGACGTTGAATCTTGCAGGGATTCTTTTCAATTGCCTCATTATCCTGTTGCCGACTCTGACATTGTCCAGCCTGGCTTCTTCGGCTTTGTTGTGCTTGCCATGCTTTGGTGCCGGAGGAGTCGGCAGAGAAGATAGCTTGTCTTCTTCTTTGGGAGTTGCCCGGTCCCGACATTCTTGGTCTGTTGGTTCTTTTATCTAGATGGGCTTAGCCGCAAAAGGAGTGCCCTCACTATCTTTATTTGTCGGGGGTGGCGCTTCAGAGATCAAGGAAGAAGTGTTTTTGGCTTTTGATTCGGCCTGTTGGCTCGGTTGTTTGCCCTTCTGCACAAGTAAGAATTCGGCAAATGAGGGAACCACTTCGCCAGTTATATCTTTAAGGTAGAGGCCCGTTGGAGACAAGACTCTTTCTCCATTGACTTCAAGTTTGGGGATGTGGTATGGCTGTTCACCCCTGAATATGATATTATGATTGGCCGGGGGCAAACGTCCCCATCGCCTCCAAGATCTAGTGGCATGCCAAGACGTGGAAGCTTCGGCCATGTTCGCTTCGACTGGCGCGAAGCATATTTCTTCATCCTCTTCTTCAGAGTTTTGGGCCATGTTGAACAAAGCTGACAAGGTATTGCAGGACACGATGCTGCATTTTCTTTTATTCTTCAACTTCTTTTTCTTTTTCTTCTCCTTCATAGTTGGCGACTGTTCTTGGGAAGGTCGATCCCATATTCCTGGTTCTTCTGCTTCGACTTCGGCTTCTTCGGCCAACCCCATGGATTCAAAATACTCTCAAGGGACATATTCCTTCAGCTACACCGACTGGATCTCGGGTTGTTCATATTCCTCCAACCCATCGATGATCGCCTGCAGTCGTTTGATTGTCGGGTTGGCTTGTATATGCATTCATAGCGGGAGCTGCTTATTATTATTGGTTGGCCTTCGGAGGACTAGTTGAGGAGAGGTTTCATACCATACTGGGATTAGGATCGGCGGTGGTAGCTGAGGTGTGACACCATGAATTCAGACTCCCGGGGTAGGGGGATGCCGGCTTTCTTCTTGTCTTCTTTGGCACCATCTACCAATTTCCCTGGTCCTTTGTAGGGGTCAGGACGAATGCCTCGTAGGTGTGCTTTGTTCAAGCTTCTGCCACCTCTTTGAGCAATTGTTGATATAAAGATATCATATTGGCCGTGGCCCCCATCACAGGCAACTCGTGAGGGCACGGTGGGTCCACCTTATGTTCACCCATTTGAAGCTCTCCTTTCTTGATCATGCCTTCAATGACGTCTTTGAACATATAGCAGTCTTTGATGGTGTGCCCGAGCATCTGATGGTATGGGCAAAATCGAGGATCATCTTTCCTCTTGGCATCGCCGGGTCTCTTTGGTTCCGGGAGAGTGATTTTGTTGTATCTGGTGGCCCATTTAAAGAGGACCCGAATCTTCTCCTTTGGAAAGGAATAAAGTCTCTTCATTCTGGATCGCAAGGAGGTGCTTTCTTGTTGTTCAGCCGGCTTAGCAGGAGGAGTGTTGGCGACTCCTTTATTCTTGTTCTTATGTTGCTCGAAGTCCTTAAAGTCAACTATGTTGACTTCTTTGGGTGAGGGCTGCTTATCAGCTGACTTTGTCGTCTGGCTTGAGGCAGCCGGGGTGGAAGAGTATCTGGAGAAGAAAGCCTCGATTTCTTCCACCACATTGTTCAGTCGGTCGAATGACCTTATCTCCATTCTGATCATCCTCTCGAGGACTTCCCGCTTCAGATTTTGTTTGCAGATCTGGACTGCATCTTCTTGGTGTGGCGGCTACCTGCACCTCATGCTGAGGTTTCGCCATCTCTTGATGTATTCCAGAGCAGTTTCATCATTCTTCTGTCTGGTTGCATAGAGTTCCGCCATGGTGACCTCCCTTTCGGTGACGTGGAACCGCTCCCGAAACTTTCGCTGCATATCCGGCCAGTCAATGATGGACCCTGCCGACAGGTTTGAGTACCATTCGAAGGCGAGCTCGGTGAGCAAGGACCTGAAGAACTTCAGTAGGTACGATTCATCGATTGCCAGATCGCCCATCACGTTAATGTAATAGGTTATATGTTCCTTCGGTGAACCTTGGCCATTGAATTTGTCAAACTTCGGCAGCTTGTTGATGCCGGGAGGCAATCTTTTCACCACATGATGGACAAGGTAAGGCACCTTATACACATCAAAAGGATCATGTTCATCACTGCCCCGATCTGCCAGCTTAATCTCGATCATTTGTTCAATCATCAGCTTGTTCGCCATTGCCGGGTCCACTGGTTCTGGGTAGAAATGAGATGGCTGGCTTTATAGCATCGCCAACACCATCACTTGGGGTACCGCGGCGGTGCCTTGGTGTTGAGAAGCTAGAGGTGGTTTGGGGCCATGCCCCCAGTATAGTGGAGTGCCGGCTATGAAGCCGTCATTTGGGGTGAGCCCTCGAATTCATCAGCACCTCGCCGGGATGTTTCCAGAGGGGCTTCGACATGCTTCGAGGTAGAAGCATACGTGGTCAATTCGCTTACTTGCCTCTTCAGAGCTTCGATATCCTGCCGATATGCTTGAAGCAGCATCATCATTGCTGGATCAGGGGTAGATGGGCTAGGAGCTTGGCCTCCCCCTTCCATTGGAGTATCTAGAGAAAGTGCTAGCATGTCTCCTTCATATTCAGTGGTGATCACGTTCACCACCATGGCGACCGCATCTGAGCTCATTTCACCGGCGAGGGCTTGTATTGCTTCAACTATGGCTCTCCCTCTCCTGGTGACGAGACCTGGCCTTTCAACGATCCTGGTCACTTCTTCATGGTCTTCGGGGAGGGCCCCATACTGACTGGCCACTCCGGCCATATTACAAGTGTAAACCTGCAGCTTCTTGTTTCTTCGAGTCACTTTCCTGGTTGACTCTCTAGAGAAAGTTAACCTGTTGAACACTGAGATTCTCGGCATAGCTTTTATGCAGAGGGATGGCCCATAGCACCCCGACTCCGCATCTTCAATGTCTCCCGGGTTGACTCGTTGCTCCCGATTTCTTTCGGCATCATTCACGGCTTCTAGGAGCCGCTATGTACCCAAGAGGGTATTTCCGAGGCCACAGAGGTATCCTCTTACGGCCTGAGTGATATCATCTTGCCCACTGGTGGGGCAGACCATTGGTGATGGCACCCTATCTTGTGCCAATGGTTTGTAGGCGAGGCGCCTTCTCTCAGACATCTTGCCGTTTCTTCCTTCATTTGAATAAATATTCACCTGTCGGCCATGAGCGCGGAAGGCTGGTCTTTGAGACGCTCGAGCTGGCGCCTCGGTCTTCTCTTCTTCATCTTCTTTTTCTTTTCTCTCAAACCTGTCAATCTTGACGGGCTTTGGCTGAATTGGGGTTGGGGCCACTTGGGGACCCACACTTGCTTAAATTTGGCCGGCTTCGGGGCCAACCCTCCCTCCCTCTTGGACCTAGTGTGGGCCACTCGATCCAGAGCCAGTGCTTGAAATTGGTTACACACCAGCACAGTTGGTATCACCCTGTCAGGCGGGATCGTGGCCTGGCGGCCATTCAAGTACACCTGAACTCCTCCGATCATAACGGATTTGCCCGAGACTGAGAGCCAGCCCTGCAGCGTGCCGGCGCTCTTCCTGGCTGCCCGCCTGGCAGCTGGAGTGCGCTTCTTTTTGGTGTCGACGTGATGGATGTAGCAGCCCACCACTTTCGCTTCCTTTTCGGTTGTCGCCTTTGTAGTGGCAACGGGCTCGATCTCCTGGATCTCCAGGAGGTCCACGAACATGACCCCGAGGAAGTTGGGGAAACCAACCACCAGGGGGAAATCGCCGAACTGGGTCAGCACCGCCAAGTAGCCATGCTCCGCATGGCTCGTGATGACCAAAGGACCGAACGTGACGGCCATTGGTTTCTTCAAAGTTCAATCCCTCCTGCAATTTAAAATTGAGGATGTTAGAATCTTGGGAGAAGGCCGTTGGGCCCCTAATCCTGGCGAAAAGATGAGAGGAGGTCAGCAGTCCCACCGGGCGTGCCAACTTGTTGGACACACTCTATTTCTTATATATTATATTATATATCATTATATCGTTTATCAGTTTATTAAGTGCGAGGGCATGCCAGTCACCTAAGTGACAATGTGTTCAGACTTCGAGACTAGAGTGGTTCGAAGCCTGGGGTGCGCTCCGTCTGACTAACCAGATGATTGTGGATATCGGGTTGGGACTTAAACTCGTTGTGCCATAAAGGTCACAGTGTTAATTACATCCCCTCGGAGAGGGGGAAACCTCTGATTAATCGCCAAGATAAGGGGCCAAATGGCCTAAAGATCAATTTTCATTAATGAATGAGAATTGGGTTGAAATTATTAAAATCCCCTACATTAGGGCGCAAGACGGTATTCAAAATCATATCGGTCACATGTTGACCATTTTATGTTCAGACGGGAGTCAGGTTCGAAGATATCCCAAGTATACATGTAATATCGGGACAAATGTATGCCGGGGTACGACAAGTTTGATATTGGAAAGATGAAACAATTTCGGTCAAATCCCGGTCAAGGAGGTTAAAAATTAGTGGGTTATTGGCCCGATACAAGGTCAGGCTTTGACCAAGATGGGGATGACCCCCGGGGTCAAAGTATGACTTGCGTAGGCATCATTGATGTTTCCAGCGCCAAGGGTCAATGGGGAGGTACCCCGGATAATACGCCGTTGAATTATTATGCTTTCCTTTTTTATTATTGTTGATATCATCAACATTTCATTGTTATAATTCATTGTTTATCTTCCTTCTTTCCCTTTTCTCCCCCCCCCCCTTTGTTTTAGCTTTTGGGAATTGGCATCCGGACAGGTGGGCACCAATTCTTTAGCCCGAAAGAATTGACGTCTCTTTTCACGGATGCTAATTCCAATTTCTTCTGATTTTTAGTTGGATTTTTAGATCAATGAATCGGCACCTCTCCGGGAAGGCGTTGATTAATTCACGTCTATCTACTAGGCGTTGATTAATTCACGTCTATCTACTAGACGTTAATTCTTGAAATTGGCGACGTCCGCAGTGGGTGCCAATTCTTTTCGTTTTCAAACAATGTTGAATTCTATCTAGCCAGGGTGCATCGACGCACTGTGCACAGTGCGTCGACACACCCCTCTTGACAGAGAGCCGAGGGGGTGGGATAGAAACTTCTTCTTCATTTTTTTGGGTCCATTGGTTATCTTCTTTTGTTCATTTCCCTTTTTTTGTTGTCTTTCTTTCTTCCTTTCGGGTATGTGCACGAGATGTATGCAAGGACATGCATGCTTCTAAATTACATATTCATGCAATATGAGGTCTTTGAGATTTAACCGGTTCATGAGGTTTCACAAGAAATCCTTCCATACATATAGGAGTCAAGGCACGCATAAAGATGCAAATGCTTGTGGAGATGAGTTTTTCGAAATGAAGTTAATTATTTTCGTTGTTTTATGCTTGTTATGCATTAGTTTATGTTAATCTTTTTTGTTCTTTTCTTTCTCTTCTTTTTTTGCTTAATGATTTCGTTCGTAATGTTCTTGAATTCAGTCCAATCGTCATTGTTCCTTGTATCATTATTCTTCAAGTTGCCCAGCAAAAATTCGACAGCATCTCCTTGTAGACACGCTAAATCGATACTATGATGAGTAAATCTCATGTCACCACATGATGCCCCAAAGTGGACTTCAATATTGGTTTAATATGAAGTTTTTCTAATTTGTCTATCGTATTTGTAATTCACGACCGTCAGCAGGGCGTTATTTAATTGACGGTTGTCTGGGTGTCGTTATTTCATCAATCAACGACCGCGCGCGCATGAGTTATTTACTGATTTTACAAAATCCATTTTTAAAAAATGCAAAGAATTGACGTCAGCTTCTAAGGCGCTGATTAATTAACGCCATTCCATGAAGGCGTCATTTCCTATTTTTAAACAAGGAAAGTCCTTTATTTCTATAAATTAACCCAGGAATTAACGACTGTGTGCACGGTCGTCATTTAAATTCGCAACCACCCTAATGTCGTCATTTGATCTTCCGTGTCCGTTTTTGCTGCTTCTTCCTTGCGAAGGCAATCTTTCTATCATTTGATTTCGATCCTTTCCTTGGAAGTCAATCCATATTCTGGAAGTTTAAATCTAGTTTTAATTCTATTAGAACTAGATTTTAAGCTATGTAAATACTTCTCCTTGAAGGCCATCCGGAAGAGAGGATTCTTGAGAGAGATACTTCCCTGCGATATAGAGAGAGGAGCCCCTTTAGTGTTTCATTAACAGATTTCTACAGGTTCTTCTCCACGGCTGGAGCTTCTTCCTCCGGGCGTTCTTCTTCCTCCAGGCGGTCTTCATCCTTCTGCTGCGACCAAAGCTCTCTTTTGTTCTCTCCCTTACTGCTGCAAACAGCAAACGGAGCATCCCCTTCCTCTGTGTTTTCTCTTATTATTCATCTCGCATAGCTATTGTTGTTAGAAGCCTTCAATATATCTTAGCATCGTTACACATCCTCTCTGCATACCATATTACTTGCTTTGCATCCATAGCATATCTCCCACCCTTTTACTCTTTTTAGGGGTTTAAACAAAACACACAAGGTGTGTTCATGTTTATGTTGCATAATATTATTTCCTTAGAGCATTGATACTACACTTTGGCTAATCCATATTGCTTTCTTGTTTTTGCTTGTTTCACAAGGGTAATCAAAGTAAGGACCCCCTTCATCGGCCGGCCGGTAGAAGGAGGAAGAAAGGACTCACAATCTAACCCGCTTCTTCACAAGGTACATGCGATCATCTCTTATTTTTTTTGAGGTAACCCCTCTGGCGATCACCCTCCTTAGAGCATCACATGCTCCTTTTATTCTCTTATTTCCCACATATCATGCTTAGCTTATCCATCTTTTCTTAAATTTCTCCTTTAAGAAATTTAAATTTTCTTTCTTTTTAATGTCTATGTGACACGTTCACACTCCCCGAGACCCGGAGCGTCGGGGTGTGTGTAATCGAGTACGCATCCACGGAGAAACTCCGAGATGGCCCCAAAGTAAAAAGGGTGCGCACGGAAGCGGCAACACCCGAGGATGTGCACAGAAGCGGCAACATCCTATAATCTAAATCGGGCACGGATACCCCGAGGGCTAGCCTACGAGGGGCTCCTATAAACCGAGGGACGCCACAATCCCGATCCCGAGACATGGTTTTGGGTTTTTGCCATATTACGTGGCTATTAATATACATCCCTTTCAAAGAGATCGCCCGAGAAACACGCTATGGAGAAGCGAGCCCCTGGGGATCTAAGAATGATCAAGACGTCGGAAGTCGGAGTTTGAAAGAAAAATGAAAGGATTTTGGATTGAATCCCATGTTTCTCACCCCTTTGGCATCATGGCCATGAAGTTGGTCCAAATCCCAAAGCGGGGTTTTGAGAGGAAAACAATATCATTTCAAAATGAAAGGAGGTGATGTGAAACGAAAATTCGGATCGTGTGATTTTCTTTTCTCTTCATTTTCTCCCTTCTTTTTTTTTCTTTTCGAAAATAACTTCTCTCCACCCTTTTTTTTTCAGATCTTCACTATGATACCCGACCGATAATCAGAAATAATGTGCAAGCTTCTATGACTGCATACAGGATGAGTGTCCTTTGACCGCTTCCTTCTGATGGAACCGAGAAGACCTCGTATGATTGGAAATCTATCACTGAGGTGCTTCGGCATGCCTTAAACATCCGCAAGCAAAGTATTCTGGAACTCAAGATGGGCCTTTGAGTTCGACTTATGATCTCATCAATCGGAGTGATACTTCCGTGAATAGCAGCTCCTTCTCACAATAAATGCACCCTTGGAAACATGCTTCCAGTTGCCTTTGATTCACTAATACCATCTCTGACAGAACTAAAAAAAACTCATAATGCACCCTCATAGAATTCAGGTTTCCCATGGTTCGTCTGAAATCATGTGTAAAGTCATGAAGTATGTAGAGGGATGGGGGAGGGTGTGGGAGAGTGGGAGTGTGTTGTGATCGGTTGTGGGGTGTTCTAGGCGTAGAACCTTGGAAATGGGAGGAGGGAGGATCTCCTGCAGATGGAGTTGGCCTATGACGATGGTGGGTCCCTGCAGGTTCAGAAGTAGATGGGCGTAGGGTGGGTTCCTGTAGGATCAGAAGAAGCGGGGGGCTGGGTGGGTCGACCCATCTGTCTTACCTGGCGGGACAGAACTACAAAACGAGACTCTGTTTTCAGACCCGAACGCCGTGGACGTCCGAGGAAGCTTGTGTGCAGGGTTTTAATGGTTGTATGAGGGGGGGGAGAAGGTATGTGAGATGGGGATGGCGAGAGTGTTAGAGAGGGAGGGTAAGCCATGTGTGGTGGAGGCTAGTGAGAGAAAGAGGGTGAGAGACAAAGGAGGGGAGGTCGCTACCGTGAGGTGTGCATGGCCATATGGGGGGGTGACACGGCGAGCTCCTCCTACTGCCAAGCTGGGTGAGGTGTGGAGGAGGTGGTGGCCAGAAGGGGGTGGTGAGGGATGGGCATGGGATGATAGGTGTGCGGTGACGGGCCCGCCCAAGGGAGTGGAGAGGATGGCAGACGTGGGCATGGTGGGAAGCTACTTTGTGGCCAACAGTGATGGGACAGATGGTGAAAACGGAGCTCTGTTTTTTTTTTCTTCTTCTTCCCGCCATGCATGTCTGAGGTGCGAATGGTTGGGAGGTGTTAACCATGGGAGCAGGTGGAGAAGATGGTGTGGGACGTGGGGGTTAACTGTGCTGGAGATTCGTGTGTAGGTGGGCTGTGCCTTTTCTGGAGAAGATACTTGTAGGGGAAGTGGTGGTAGCAAGGGGTGGGAGGAGATGGTGAAGGCAGCGGGAGAGAGGGGCAAGGTGGTGATCGGCAGCAGCGGAGTAGCCAGAGATGAAGGAGGAAGTGCGGTTGGGGCTTCTCACCCGACCCCATCTCAGGGCTGATGCAGCCGACTCTTCCTTCGACTCGGTGCTATGGATGACGGTGGTGGAGGCTCGAGCGTGATGCATCAGCAGGTCTGCGCAGCTGCTTCTCAGAGGAGGACGATGGTGAGTAGGTGCATGTAGGCAAAGTGGAGCATGGCTGGGTGCGGTGATGGCGAGCAGGTGACCGGCAGCGTGAGAGCCGCCTGCTCTCCTGAGTGTAGCCAGAGCTGGCAGCGGCGAGCTTGTTTGTAGGGGCACTCTTTGCCGTTAACAGGTGGGGGAAAAGGGACAGTGGTCGACGGGTAACTGGGTGTAGATGGTAAGGTAGGGCTGTGGCGACGGAGGCGAAGTGGTAGATGGGCTGCGGCCCGTGCAGGAAGGAAGAGGAAAGGATGGCGGCCGGTGATGGCGGAGATGGCAAGTGAGGTGAGATGGAGAGAGAGCCGGATGGAGGGAAGGAAGTGGATGGTGGATAGGAGGGGCATCTCACCCCGGGGCATCTCACCTCATCTCCTTCTCGGAGAAGAGAACACAGGAACAAGGCTTCACACCTCACAAAGATAGGTTTCCAAAAATTCTAATCACTTCATTGCCTTAAACAAAGATTACATGACATTTTATAGACTCCACAAAGAAGACCAAAAGATAACTCACCTAACACCTACTTCCTACCACTCATACCTTTCTAGGGAAGACACTCTCTTGGGAAGACTAAAAGACATAAAATAAAAAAAAGACTCTTACATAATTTTTTGTGGACATAATTACTACAAACATAAAACATGACCCATTAAGCCCATACATGTGGCCCAATTAAAAAAAACATCTATTTGATCGTTTTGTTGAAGCCGCTTGTCAATCCCTTCAAATTCAACCTCGAACTTTGAATTTTGAATCGACGATTCCATCAAACTCCTCCGCTTGGAAGAGGTTCGACCTCGAACCTCGTAGCTCAGGATCTCGGTCTGATGAAACATCCCGATTCCCTGGCTCTGATACCACTTGATGTGAAACGAAAATTCGGATCGTGTGATTTTCTTTTCTCTTCATTTTCTCCCTTCTTTTTTTTTTTTCGAAAATAACTTCTCCCCACCCTTTTTTTTTCAGATCTTCACTATGATACCCGACCGATAATCAGAAATAATGTGCAAGCTTCTATGACTGCATACAGGATGAGTGTCCTTTGACCGCTTCCTTCTGATGGAATCGAGAAGACCTTGTATGATTGGAAATCTATCACTGAGGTGCTTCGGCATGCCTTAAACATCCGCAAGCAAAGTATTCTGGGAACTCAAGATGGGCCTTTGAGTTTGACTTATGATCTCATCAATCGGAGTGATACTTCCGTGAATAGCAGCTCCTTCTCACAATAAATGCACCCTTGGAAATATGCTTCCAGTTTCCTTTGATTCACTAATACCATCTCTGACAGAACTAAAAAAAACTCATAATGCACCCTCATAGAATTCAGGTTTCCCATGGTTCGTCTGAAATCATGTGTAAAGTCATGAAGTATGTAGAGGGATGGGGGAGGGTGTGGGAGAGTGGGAGTGTGTTGTGATCGGTTGTGGGGTGTTCTAGGCGTAGAACCTTGGAAATGGGAGGAGGGAGGATCTCCTGCAGATGGAGTTGGCCTATGACGATGGTGGGTCCCTGCAGGTTCAGAAGTAGATGGGCGTAGGGTGGGTTCCTGTAAGATCAGAAGAAGCGGGGGGCTGGGTGGGTCGACCCATCTGTCTTACCTGGCGGGACAGAACTCCAAAACGAGACTCTGTTTTCAGACCCGAACGCCGTGGACGTCCGAGGAAGCTTGTGTGCAGGGTTTTAATGGTTGTATGAGGGGGGGGGAGAAGGTATGTGAGATGGGGATGGCGAGAGTGTTAGAGAGGGAGGGGAAGCCATGTGTGGTGGAGGCTAGTGAGAGAAAGAGGGTGAGAGACAAAGGAGGGGAGGTCGCTACCGTGAGGTGTGCATGGCCGTATGGGGGGGTGACACGGCGAGCTCCTCCTACTGCCAAGCTGGGTGAGGTGTGGAGGAGGTGGTGGCCAGAAGGGGGTGGTGAGGGATGGGCATGGGATGATAGGTGTGGGGTGACGGGCCCGCCCAAGGGAGTGGAGAGGATGGCAGACGTGGGCATGGTGGGAAGCTACTTTGTGGCCAACAGTGATGGGACAGATGGTGAAAACGGAGCTCTGTTTTTTTTTTCTTCTTCTTCCCGCCATGCATGTCTGAGGTGCGAATGGTTGGGAGGTGTTAACCATGGGAGCAGGTGGAGAAGATGGTGTGGGACGTGGGGGTTAACTGTGCTGGAGATTCGTGTGTAGGTGGGCTGTGCCTTTTCTGGAGAAGATACTTGTAGGGGAAGTGGTGGTAGCAAGGGGTGGGAGGAGATGGTGAAGGCAGCGGGAGAGAGGGGCAAGGTGGTGATCGGCAGCAGCGGAGTAGCCAGAGATGAAGGAGGAAGTGCGGTTGGGGCTTCTCACCCGACCCCATCTCAGGGCTGATGCAGCCGACTCTTCCTTCGACTCGGTGCTATGGATGACGGTGGTGGAGGCTCGAGCGTGATGCATCAGCAGGTCTGCGCAGCTGCTTCTCAGAGGAGGACGATGGTGAGTAGGTGCATGTAGGCAAAGTGGAGCAGGGCTGGGTGCGGCGATGGCGAGCAGGTGACCGGTAGCGTGAGAGCCGCCTGCTCTCCTGAGTGTAGCCGGAGCTGGCAGCGGCGAGCTTGTTTGTAGGGGCACTCTTTGCCGTTAACAGGTGGGGGAAAAGGGACAGTGGTCGACGGGTAACTGGGTGTAGATGGTAAGGTAGGGCTGTGGCGACGGAGGCGAAGTGGTAGATGGGCTGCGGCCCGTGGAGGAAGGAAGAGGAAAGGATGGCAGCCGGTGATGGCGGAGATGGCAAGTGAGGTGAGATGGAGAGAGAGCCGGATGGAGGGAAGGAAGTGGACGGTGGATAGGAGGGGCATCTCACCCCGGGGCATCTCACCTCATCTCCTTCTCGGAGAAGAGAACACAAGAACAAGGCTTCACACCTCACAAAGATAGGTTTCCAAAAATTCTAATCACTTCATTGCCTTAAACAAAGATTACATGACCTTTTATAGACTCCACAAAGAAGACCAAAAGATAACTCACCTAACACCTACTTCCTACCACTCATACCTTTCTTGGGAAGACACTCTCTTGGGAAGACTAAAAGACATAAAATAAAAAAAAGACTCTTACATAATTTTTTGTGGACATAATTACTACAAACATAAAACATGACCCATTAAGCCCATACATGTGGCCCAATTAAAAAAAAAACATCTATTTGATCATTTTGTTGAAGCCGCTTGTCAATCCCTTCAAATTCAACCTCGAACTTTGAATCTTGAATCGACGATTCCATCAAGAGGAGAGCTTCGATAAGCTACCAACAATTGGGAGCCTCGGAGTCATATCCACGAAATCGGATAGACCCCAGACCGGTGGCGACCATGCTAGACTATATGCATATCATTATATAGATAGTATATTAGGATTCGGAGTGAAAGTCTGATCGCCTACAGGGGGGAAGAGACAGAGGGGCACAGAAAATACACCATATGTCTACTAACGAAGAATACAAGAGTTCATGAGAAGACTACGAAGAATCGGGATCAAAGGGGCCTGCGTTTCATTAATCTTTCAAAGTTGATGTTTACATTCAGGCTAATCTGAGCTTCGTGAAACACAGAAAAGAGAAAAGAGAAAAGATACACAAAATACCCACCCTCGATGCAGGCAGACCTCACACTCTCTCTCTCTGAACTTTGCTTCAGGCACTCTTCTCTCCCCTTTCGCTTCTCTTCCCCCCTACAGGAACGTGGGCTTCAGGTGAACTTCAGTGGCTTTCGAAGGAGGGGAAGCAGAGGCCACTTCTCAAAAGCTCCAGGGTTGCCGAAGAAGATTTTTGGCTCTATAGGGGGGCCCTTTTATAGGGGTTAAGACCCCTTGTTTGGAGGAGAAACCTCCATGCCTTCTTTTTTATTTTTTTTTCTTCTGCTATTGCCGCTGCTGCTGCTGCTGCTGCCGTGATCGCCGCTGCTGCTGCCGTGTCACCTACTGCTGCCATCGGAAGTCGCTTTCACCGCTGCTACAGCGTGACAGGGGAGGGGGCGCCAGTATGGCGACCTCTCCAGTGGCATCCCCACCGTTAGCCACATTGGAGGGGCCGTCGTCGAAGGCATGGCCTGTATGGCGAGCATTCAATGCTCGCCGTGCTACAGTACTAAAATCGTGAAATTGGCATCCAGAGGGAAGGTCGCGAATTCCTGATCGTGAAAATAGCGTCCAGGAGGTTGGCTGCTAATTCTTCAAACCCAAGAAAAATAGCGTCCATGAACCTGATGCTAATTCAAAATAGCGTCCACTTTAAGGGGCGTCAATTCATCGGCTTAAAGTCCAATAAACTTTTAGAAAAATCCAATAATATCAGGAATTTGTGTCACTTTGTGAAGGTGCCCATTAAAGAATTGGCGTCCACTACGAGGGATGCCCATTAATGTGAGTCGACCCGGGGGAGGTGGGGTCGACCCACAAAATGGTGTCACTTCACGAGTCGCCAATTAAAGAATTGGCGTCTGCGTGAAGGGACGCTGATTCTTTCTTTTCTTTTCTCCCCCTTTTTTTGTGCCAACAGTGCCCGGTCGGGGAAGCGTCACCTTACACTACTACACGTTGTGAGCTCGGATTGCCTACAAGGGCGCTCAAGGCCATAGCATCTATATCTAAAATAAAACTTACCATACCAGATCCTCTTAACTCTGTTTATTCCTCTGAACACAAAAGGACACTTACATCTCTCACACACAGAAAATTAAACCAAAGGTACACTTATGTACATACAATTATAACCTAAAAATCCTTCACACAATGGCTGCAAATAGTCCCCAAGATCTCTTCTCTAGCCTCCAGATCGTGGGGGTGTAAGACCAGCCTCCTAGTTTCCTGAAGAATGTTAAATAGCATGTGTGAGTCCTAAGACTCAGTAGGTGTTGAGAATCAATCACATGCATAATATATAATAGGTTTTTACAAAACACATGAAGGCTTTCATACTATATATATATATATATATATATATATATATATATATATATAATGTTCTAACATATGCATAAATCAAGAGGAGTAAATAAGAAATGGTGTCACATTTTGTCTGTCTATACATATATATTCCATATCTATGAATCCATATTACCGTTAGGAGTTTTCAGATTTATAGGAAGTCTACCTGTCGAATCACATTAAAATCATATGACTATATGTAGCCAATCATTCACACTGATCTCTCGTAATCAGATTATTCCTTTCTGTACACCTAATCTATGTGAAATATTCAAATTAGTTTTGCTTGCACATCTCGAACATATATCTAATCTATGACATAAGGAGTTACCTTTCCCACTGTGGCTCAAAGGCGGTAGGCAATGCCACGAATGGCCTAGCGCATGTACCAACTAGTCTTGATCAACTGTACAGGATCGAGAGTTCTTACCCCACCATCCACCAGATTATCGTCCGGTTTGGCTTTCGGATTCTAACAGTCTGTTCATCCTCGGATTAGGGTCTAATCCCCGGGCAGATACTTACCTCGGGGCACCCATCCCCTCCTTACGGTGACACTGTCCATGTGCTTAATCTCATATTAATATTTTCATTGTCTTTCATCTGAACAACTTTAAACACATAATGAGAAATAAATAGTGGCACATCTATAGTTCATGGCAAATCAGGAGAATCAATGTAAATATTCAGGTCATAAATATACTACTAACATGCAGATTTCAAGTTCTAGTCATACATGATCACTACCACCCTTGCATGCACATTTTTATTTTTGAATGTCAAAGTAATTTTAAAGTAAGAGAAGTAACAAATAATATATACTTGGTCTGTCACATGCCTACATGCATCATTGTTCTTTAACCACTACAGGTTCCCATTTTCTATCACTCATTGCCTCCTAGAACTGCTCCTTGGTGTTCTCTTCACATTAGGAATGATTGTTTGCTCTTGACACCACGAAACAACGCTGTTTGATTAGACTTTACCTCTAGAGAACCTGGTCAACAATCTAGAACTCACCTTCTTACTCTTCTTCCTTTTGTTGCTCCTATGGCTCTTCCTCTTTTACCTTTACGCTGGGAGATCGGGGTAGACAAAAGAATAACGAGGGATAACCAAGGCTTAAATGGACGGTTGTAAAGGCTAATTAGTGGAGAATTATTTAATTTACTTCTATCCAAGACATTTGTCACTTATCATAATTGGTAACACGTACCTAGCATAAACCCTGCCTTACATTGCTAACCTCTACCATTCATTTCTGACCCCCGCCGTAGTTCTAGTCTCTGTAAGATAGCACTTAAGTTCATTTTCAACTTTTTAATTTTCTAAACTTAAGTCAACTCTACTACATTAGTCACTTGGAGCTCTTAAAATTATCACATGTTAACCCATGCAATATAATTCATTACTCTATTAAGTGGTAAAATCATAATATTATTCGTTACCTATTTTTATTTTTCTCATTTTTGACCTAGTAAATGACATAGTTAGTAAAAATACTTAACATTAGATTTAAAGATAATTATATTATCGTTCCAACAAGTTTAATCTCGATCTTATCCGACATTTCTACAAGCAATTAACTGTGATAAGGGTAATTTCATAATTTCACATAAGTCCTTAATCATCTTTTGACAACTAATCATCATCTATCTTTTTGTTAATTATCTTTCCTATTATCTTATTCTTCAATTTATCGTCAATATGTCATCTATCTCCCCAGTATATTATTAATATATTGCATATCTCCTTTCTCATCTATTTCACATTTCCTTCTACTTTAGTTGGAGAATTCACTTTCCCTTCACCTTAGTTGGAGAATTCGTCTTCCATTTCAGCTTAGTCACCTGCTCCACCTTCCTTTATACCTTAGTTGGAGGATTCTCCTTCTCTTCTCTTTAGTCACCTCTTTTCTCATCTATTCTACCTTCTCTTCCACCTTTCTTGCACTATACTTAGTTATTCGATATTTTTAACCTATTAAATGATAAAATCTCATAAAGCACTTACATAAAAGTCGTAGATAATCAGATTATCTTTCCGATGAACTTAATTTCACCTTATTTAGATATTCCTACGTCGAGTTATACTATAAATAACGGATTATCTTTCTGACTAATGAATTAAAATCCACTAAATATACCAACTAACATGGCTCTAATCATTGATAATCTAGTACACTGTAATGGTCCCTAAAATTGGAGCGTTACACTTCAACCTTGCCATTGGGCACCGGATGGCCCTGCTTGTGCCGACGTCATTGAATGGGTGGCCGATGTGCCGATGTCATTCGATGGGTGGCAGTTTAGTTCACGGAGGCGCTCGACCGTGGGCACAGGGGTTGGCGGGGGGCTAGCACTACGAGGCCGGGAGCAAGTGATAGCCAACAGAGGTAGGGTGGTGCTAGTGAGGGCGTCAGTTGACGGTGAGCTCGTCGGCAACGACGTGGTGGTGGTGGGCTGGTCTGATGCTCGGGTTCAAGGGGGAAGAGTTGCCAGGAAAGGGAGGTGGGTCTTGGTGGAGGAGGCGGCAATGGGTCCTGGACTGTTGGGCCGCCCACCAAGCGTTGGAGATGTTGATCACCATGGAGCACCAGGCATACGAGCCTTTCTCCACCAGGGCTGCCACCTTCCTTCACTGCGAGCAGCACCCCCCCCCCCCCCGCGATGCCTCTGGTAACACTGGTAGGGTTGATGATTTGCCACCGAACGTTTGGGTTTCATCGCTCATCCATATGTGGAAGGAGCTCGAGGACGATGTCGGGATAGCCGCCAACCCTCGTGCAACTAAGGGTTATTTTCATATTTTACTATACATAGGTGAAGTTAACTTTACATGGGTCAACATTTTTATGTAGGGTGCGATACCAAATTTTTTTTATATATAATGTCGAAGATTATAGGGGTTTCTTAACTAACAACAATATTTGATAGATTAAAATATAAATATAATTATTTGTAGAGATTAAAAAGTATAAAAATCCCAATAAAAACGATTGGATTCTCCCCGGGCTTTGGATCCCGCCGCGTCTGGTCCACTGGCACGAAACTCTCCCACTCTTTGTTCACACGAAGCAGTCTATAATTCAACACCTGCCAGCCACCACTGTGACAGAGATACCCCTCCATTCCCCCCCGCCCTTCCAACTTCGCGGTCGTCGTCGGGATCAAAACCCAGCGCCTCCGCCCACCCAGCAGGAAACTTCCTTCCCCATCAACACCACCTCAATAACGCCCCTTTCAGCTGCTCGTAGCTGCTGACAAATTCCCAGAATAAACAAAAAGAGGAGGGAGAGAGCGAACATGGGGATGGCTTTCCCTCTCCCGCTTTCACCCAGCAGCAACATACAAAAAAATCGAATTTTTTCGGTGTAGATAAGACATAAGAGGGGAAGAGGCACCCTTCATCCCCTCCTCCTCCCCCTCCCCCTCCTTCCTCTTGTCTGTGGTTAGCAGTTAGAGGCGACATGGAGCCGCAGCTGAGGGGCGTGGTCATCATCACCCTTCCGCCCCCGGGCGACCCTTCCAAGGGCAAGACCATCACTGCCTTCGCTATTCCCGACGACCCAGAAGACTTGTGGCTACCGTCTACAGCGGCCGAGCAGCAGCAGCAGCAGCAGCGCCAGGGAGAGGTGCCACGGCCGCCTTCCATGGCCTCCTCGGCCTCTTCGGGACGTAGATTTTCGCTCAAGAAGGCCGCTTGGGGCGTCGCGGGGTTTTCCCTGCTGGTGTCCGCCTTGTGGGCGTGCCTCTTCTCCGAGGCACCGTTTGAATTCCTTCAGAGCTCAGAGGAGGTAGACCGGAGGAGGGAGGCGGGGTCTCTCGTGCTGCCTCTATACCCCAAGCCCGCGGGACAGAGGCTGCTGCACCAGGGGGAGGTGAAGCTGGGTTCTGTTGGTGGGCATGGGAGGGGAAGGGAGATGGAGCAGCGGCAGGTCCGGCACATCAGGGCGGCAGCGTCAGCAGGGGCGTCTTCGATGGTCAATTCTTCGGCTGCGTTCCCCGTCAGAGGCAATATTTTCCCTGATGGGTATATGCTTGCGGACTTCTCTTTTATCCTGCTGTTGTGGTCTTCTTTGTCCTCCTTTTGCTTTACGTATTTTCCTTCAATTTCATATGAATTGAGTTCTTTATGAATGACTGCTTAGAGACAAGAGTTTGCTTTGTAAGTGAGGAAAAAGAAAACCACTTTGATTTGGATGAACAAATAGCATATAAGCACGGAATCGTAACAAGGACCAGCAATTTGGTGGTACACATTAGGATACTTTTGGTAATCTGGATGCTAAGGAAACACCAAGTCAAGAAAATGGAATCGTACAGAGAAGATTAGCTTCGTACCTGTACAAGGACGGTACTCATCAATCAAAAAGTGGTGTTAGGGAGGCCTTTGAAAAAAAAAAGTGAAGAATTGGTTTCCATCTCAACCATCAGAAGCAGATGCTTGGTTTTGAATTTTTTTCCATTCGTATAGTTTAGGAGCCCAAGGATGAACTTCAAGAAGGTGATGTAAACCTTTGGATATTTTATGTAGCATGTGCATCTTATATATTGTATGGGTAATTCAACTCTCTCAACCATCGATTACCTCTCGAATGTAAAATTCACTTTGGTGAAAGAGGTAGGATTATTTTTGGGAAAATTACCCCTGAAATCATTCAAAATTACCCCTATATCCCTACCTTTATCGTATTTACCATAATACCCCTAAAATTCTTAAGAAAATAACCATTGTGCCCTTTCGGATAGGGGCACAATGGATCTTCTCTTAAAGATTTCAGGGGTATTACGGTAAATACAATAAAAGTACAGTATAGGGGTAATTTCGTAAGATTTTAGGAGTATAGGGGTAATTTTCCCATTATTTTTTTCTAGACATTTAGATTTTTGGGAAGCTATAAACATATTCCAAAAATGGTACTGAAGGAAGATGATTTATGGATTCTTTGTTAGTTGGTACTGTTGTGTGGCAGAATTGGTGATAGCTTGATGAGATTTCCAGTTTGAATGTTATGAATTTTATATGCTAGTACAGAGTGATTTAGTGGAATGTTACTCATAGAGGTGCCTTCAAGTCTTTGACATTCCGAAGGAGGGAAGGGGTATGGCATAAGGTGCCCATAATTCTGTATATATTTTTGTTGTTGTACTTATATCACCTTATGTATGGCGTTGCTAATCCAGTTCTCATGACTCGTTGATAATCAAACATTTTGGGGCATGAACATCAGTACAATATGTCTTTCTTTTCTCTTTTTTTCTTTTCTTTTGTTTGGGGGTGGGGGGGGGGGACCGAGAGTGCAAACACATGCATCCAGGATTGAGCTCTGCATCACCAGTAAGCTGAGCCATGAGCCCACCAAACCTCACTCTTGGACAGTGGGCCCACCACTGGCTTGCCAAATCACAATGGTCATGTGTAGACCTCCAGTGGTACCTTCCCTGCCATTATGTCTATGGTGGGAGTTGATACTGGGATCTCATGGTTACCCAGAAGGTGCCTTATTTTACTCTCCCACCCCTGGTGGACTTATGTGGTGAGGCTTTGTTTTGTATTTCCACTATTTAGCCTCATGCAGGTTATAAGTACTTTTCACATTCTTTTCTTTTTATTTCTTTTGCTCTTTCCCTGGTGGTTGGCCTTAATGCATCAGTGTCATCTGGGGCCTCACTCATATACTTATCGGAATCATTTTGCTTTTCACTTTTATGGCTTTCTATATCAAAAAACTGCTTAGAACAGTGTAACATCTGTTGTTTGAAAACCTTATCTGCTCAACATCCTCACTGTATCTATAATTGGCCTCTTCTAAGTTCTAACTCATTAAATAGATTGATCTTTTGATTCTAATGAGCTTTAAATTCCTAAACTCTTGATGTTCATTATTATTGTAACATAATATTGTGCCATTTATGTGTTTCCCTTTTAGCCTCCGATTTGTGTAATATGTATGCAGATGTTGACACTGACATACATGTTGCCTGTGAAGAAGTTCTAAACATAAGATGCAAAGACATGGAACATGTATAGATGTGGCATATTCATACAAAGTTGCATGTGCATGTACTAAAATATAGCCAACTGAAATTTGTCTAAGATATAAAATGGACCGATAAAAATACCATTTTATTATTGAATGGTAATATTCAAACAAATAATCTGAAGAGATGTTGAAGTGCTCAGTTTGAAATTCTACAATGACGTATTGACTGTTCCCAATCTTGATGACATCCAAATATCCAATATGGCTCTCTATTTCGTATAAGTGTCCATCAAATCATAGCTTTCCACTGTGTAATACATTACATTGTTATGCTTAGGATCCATTAATTAATTTGAAAATTTACTCTGCTTGCTTTAAATTCCCTTTTTTGTGTAGAAGTATCATGGCACAATACTTTTATTTTTTGCACTATCCCTTTCACCAATTCAATATGGTCATTTTTTTACACTAAATGCATGCAATGATGTTTGTCCCATAGTTACACTGCAGGCTGTATTATACTTCTATTCATGTTGGGAATCCTCCTAGAGAATACTTCCTTGATGTAGATACTGGGAGCGACTTAACATGGATTCAGTGCGATGCTCCATGCCAAAGTTGTGCCAAGGTATGTGTTCCACTTTTAAGGTGACATTACCATCAGTTTTCTTCTGCATGTGGGCCTCCCTTGAAACTTGTTCTTGATCAAGTATTTGCAGAAACTTTCAGACACAATTGTGAGCAAACATTTGCATTGCATCTGTAGAAACGCTTGACCACAGAGTTGTGGCTCTCAAACACACTAGTGCATTACATATACATTGCTGCAAGGACCATACCGGATACTTCATCTTCGTGACATTATTTTATGGTTTTACCCAGTGATTGCTTGGGGATGGAGAATCTATTATGGGTTTTAGGTCAAGAATATTATGCATTAGTAGATTTCTTTTCTCTATGTTGTCAGCTTCTATCATAGACATGAAAATGCATAAATTCAGATGTGCTTTTTATAAACATGGTCTAACTGCAAGACAAGCTTATTCCTGTGCAGGGACCAAATCCACTATACAAGCCAACTAGAGCAAAAATTGTATCACCAAGGGATTCTTTGTGTCTAGAGGTGCAAAATAGTCGGAATTCTAGACCATGCGATTCTTGCCAGCAATGCGACTATGAGATAGCATATGCAGATCATAGCTCATCCATGGGTGTTCTTGCAAGAGATGATTTGCAGCTTATGATGGTTAACCAAAGACAGGTTACACCACGTCTTGTTTTTGGGTGAGACAGCTTTTCAATTCTGGAATTCTGCTTACTTTTGTCACATATGAAGGGTTTATTTATGCTTTGGCTTAAAAAAGATCTATTCCAGGTGTGCATATGATCAACAAGGACAGCTGTTGGCTTCTCCGGCAAAGACTGATGGCATACTTGGACTAAGTGGTGCTAAAGTTAGCTTGCCTTCTCAATTATCAGATCAACATATCATCGCTAATGTGGTTGGACATTGTATTAAAGTAACTGGTGGTGGATACTTGTTCTTAGGCAATGATTTTGTCCCTCTCTGGGGTATGACTTGGGTTCCCATGCTTAATGCTGCAACGTAAGTATATTCCTTCTTCTGAATTGTCATAAATGCAATATTGATCTAATTGAAACGAGAATTGCATGTGGATTCTCTTGGTGCAGAAGAAATTATATCTTTATTACACTGTCACACCAAATGGATGCCTACTGTGCTTATGCACTCTCACTGTGGATTTCTAGAATACCATATGCAGATCATAAATGCATTTTTTATTATTCGGGGCCTGACCCCTCTAGCCTAATGGCTGGGAGCTAGGACCCACTCCACAACGCTGCAGTTGTGGATCCTCTCCCCCCATTTTTTATTTCAACAGGCTCTATTTCAACCTTTCATTCCCAAGCATCATGCTCTTTTGACCACAGAGTAATACTTCTTTGAGCTTGGGGCCTCCCACTTGCACATCAAAGGGGTCACCATCCTTCCATGCTCTCATGTACAAATCATAATTATTCATGCATTTGATCAACATAATGATATAGTACATTTGATATTGGCTGTCGGGATCTGATACATTGTCTCTTATGGAATCAATTAATAAGTCTTCCACTTATCAGTAAGCTTTACGTATTAAGTAGTCCAAATTTTAGCCAAAGAAAAATTCTGAGAGGGATTACAAGTAGCAAATATGTTGAGTCATTTTGTGGACCAAGAGCATGGTCTTTGTAAGTACATAATCAGGAGATCAGATCTATACCATGTGTTCACAGACCTGTGACACTTTGGTCTTTCAAATGTTCATTTGAGAGGAACCTTGTTGTCAAATCCATGGAAGGCAGAATCAGATCGGATCGGCCGATCCGATTGGTTTTGGGCCAAACCCACCTGACCCCAACCCCCCGACCCTGATTCTTATTGAGGATCGGCCGGATCGGGTAGGTTGGCCTTGGATCGGGTTGGATCGGCCATTGCTGCACTGGGATTGGCTGATCCAGAGCGATGACTAGGCTGTCACCGTTGCCACCTGCCATCGCCGTTGCTGTCTACCGCCGGCGTCGGCATTGTCACTACAACCTGCCACCACCTCCTTCTCCTCCATCGTTCTTCTGCTTAATTGGAGCCTCGATCTGCAAGGGAAGGGGGGAAAACGGGGAAAGCATGGTTGAAGGATAGGTGAAAATGGGAAACCATGGTAAAGAATCCCAGAAGTAAAGGTAAGTTGCACATTTGTATATGAACCCCTGAAAGTATTGGTCCATACATATTAACCTTCAAAACATATAAAAAAATAGGCTTGGCCTGGATCGGCTGCGGACCGGGCTTGGATCGCCCTATCTGGCTGATCCAGATCGGATTTTGGGCCTCCAATCCGAGCCCGACTCCTGATTCTGCCTTCCTTGGTTAGATCCATTTCTTCTGAAATTCTACAGGGATGTTTTGGAAGGGATTTTTGCGTGTAAACCATTGTTAAAATGAAAATAGCAGTTTTTTCCCCTCCTGCATTTGCATTGGCATTTGCACGTATATCATTCAAAGCATGGATAGTGTGCAAAAATACCATAGAATGGTCTCTTTGCAGACCACTTGAACGTGTGCAAAATGGCCTTTTTGCACAATATGGACATTTAGAATGGTATGTGTGCAAATGCAAATGTAGGGGTGATAATTTTGTATTTTTTTAAAACAATGGTTTATTTGCTAAAATCCCTGTTTTGGAAAGTGGATCAGAAACAAGTCATCCTTGTGGTCATTTGGAGATTAAAGCGGTAAAAAATAAATGAGTGCACTACGTTCATTCTTACGGTATAAATACCAAACTCTATGATTATTATAGCAACTCGTACACTATACCGAATTAATTACTGCATAATACATGATCTTACAGGATATGTGGAGATGTTTTGCTTGGGAATAGCGAGTTTTGCTTGTGAACACTTGAAATTGAAGCTACACAAGAGAAAGGATTGCATTTCATTGACTCACTATGTAAAAAAGAGCAAACATTAGACCCTTTATGACACCTAATAATTTATACTCCAAAAGTGAATATGCAAAATCTATTTCTGCATATGACATGATTCTACTATAATATTTGATGATGAATTTTGGAAATATGTCATCCTTGGGAACACTTGGATATTAAAGTTATACAACAAACAAGCGTGCATTACATAGACTCACTCTGTATATGGTGTATTGAATGCCAGACTCTTTAGGGTAGTCTATAAAAACATCATGTGTTAAATGTTCATGATGTAGATTTTTTTATGCCAAGCTACAGGTCAATGATGAAGTCATATTATACATGTCTATGTTTAAGATGTAGTTAGTTTTTTACTTAATTTTTCTGGATTCTCTCTCTGGACCTTTTTAGAGGGAGAAGCTCTGGGTTTCTCTGAGTGACCGTAAGGGTCGTGCTTGGTGATGGGATGGGGGGCGGCCCCAGCCAGGGTTCCTGGAGGGCCCCAGGCACCTCCTTGGAGGTGTTTCCATTGTGGGTCTCCTGGCTATCTTCGTAGGGCTTGCAATTTCCCGGTAGGTGGAGGATGGGGGAACAACGATGGCGGTGTGCAAAGGCA
This sequence comes from Amorphophallus konjac, assembly GCA_022559845.1. Taxonomy (NCBI): domain Eukaryota; kingdom Viridiplantae; phylum Streptophyta; class Magnoliopsida; order Alismatales; family Araceae; genus Amorphophallus; species Amorphophallus konjac. Next base: position 332,426,483 of record CM040120.1, on the reverse strand, counting down.
GCGCAGGTCTTATACTGATGTTCTCTGGAGTGCCCCGCCGGTCGGTGGTGCGGGGATTGTGGCTAGGGGGGTAACGATGTGGCCACTCTCCTAAAGCCTCCCTGAAGGGAGTCATTAGACCTTGCGGGGGTTGCTCTGGAAAGCATCACCCCCCGCCTGGAGTGGCTATCTTGGTGCATCTGCATGTCCCCGCTTTAAGGCGTGCTGGACGCTGATAAGGCCAGGGGTTTCTTGGAGGATAGATGGCGAGTGGGGGTTCCGTCGGACGTCCGAAAAGTCTTTAAGAACTATCTCCTGACGGTGGCATCCTCTGTGGAAGGGGTGAGGTGTGTGGTGGAAGTCGAGGTACTTGTTGTCGAGGGCTCGATCCTTTGAGTCCAGGCTTGGAACCTGGACTGACGGTCATGGTGGATCAAGCTGATCGAAATCTTGATCTGGATCTACGATGACTCGAGCATTGGCTTCCTAGTCGGTTCCTTTGGTCAGATGGAGATCGGGTCGATCCAAGTGTGTGTTGAGGGCAGAGTCACCATTGTAGAGGCCCTCGTCTCTGTTTCGGCTGTTGGTACGGTGTTGCTGACGATTTCATTCTCTGTCGGTGGGATGGAGTGTGTCGTCGGGGTGTCTTCTCGGCCGGTGGAACAGGGGCGGTGGCCCGAGACTCATTAGGGGCTAGGGTTCCTGTGACCTCAGACGGAGGTGGAAGACGATGGTTTGGCGGGCAGTTTGAATTCAAACTGGCCCACCCACTTTAGATGGCCCGTCAAGGCTGCCCTGGTTGTGGCCCAGATGGTTCCGATCCAAATGAGAAGGGTAAAGAGCCCATCATCCAGCCTGATAGGCCAGTAGACCGGCCCAATTGCTTCGCAGCTATCGGGTATCGAATGACTGGAATCTGGGTTGCATTGGCTACCGAGATTGCAGGGACTCGTTAACACCTATATCTCCCACTCGATTGGTCTGCTTGGATTGCCCCTGCTCCGGCGGCCTGCGGCTTGGCTTCTAGATCTCCTCCGACGGACTTGTTGCAAATCACCGGCGACATCCCTCGCCAGTAGGTGCTTAGTTCGATGCCCCTCCTAGAGGTGGACTTGATCGACCGAAGACCTGTGTTGAGCCCTGCCAGCAGCCGACAGTTGTTCAGCCTCATCAACCACCTAGCCCAAGTCGAGTAGTGGAAGGCCAAGGGCCAACTGGCGGTGGTGGACCAACCCTGCGGCCAGCTATTGCCAGGGGAAGGACGTGCGGCTCTTTCTGTCACCTCCCCAGCCGGAGGTCAGGAGGTGCCGTCCTCCCTCAAGTTGGGTTCGTCGGGAGCTGCGACAATCGGGCTGTCTTATTCTGGCCGGGGACCTACCAGAGATGTTGGTGTTGCAAACGGTGCGTAGGGGATGCGGGAGCTAGTGAGGCGGCTGGATCAGTACAAGGCCACTGATCCTCTTGCTGCCGATGTGTGTGACAGTGTCGGGCCTTCAGTGGAAGTGGTTGCGGGGGATCGGCCACTCTTGTCACTGGTGCCGTACTAGGTGCCACTAAATTGGGAGTATGGAGGTCCTACTGGGTTGGAGTTGCAGTTAGTGGCCGAGGGGGGCGAAGGGGTAGCAGGCTTGATTCCATATGGGGATGGGCTGAGAGGCAGGGATTCCTTGAGGATGGAGGAAGTGAGGGAGATGTTGGGGATAGTGGAAAAAATAGTAGGGGAACAGGTGAGGAGGTGGCGACGAAGGTGGGTATCTCTTATGCGGTTGTGGAGAAAGATGTGAGCGGTGCCTTCTCTGAAATCAGAAAGAGATGGGGAGCGAGTAGTAGAGCCCAGGCGAAGGTGGACATGGAAGGAGAGGAATGTGGGATGGAAAGGGCTATTCAAAGTTTTTAATGAGGATTGTCTCATGGAATGTGAGGGGGCTTGGGGGGTGGAGAAGAAGAAGGCGGTGAGGGAGCTGATCAGGAGATGCAAAATTAATATTCTTTGCATCCAAGAGACTAAGTGTGAGGGGGATGGTGTTGCTCTTATGAGAGAGATTGGAGATTATTTGTCTATGGGAGTTGCTTCCCTGGTGGTGGGTAGCTCTATGGGGATTATGATACTATAGAACCCTTAAGAGGTGGAGGAGTGGGATTGGACAACTAGGTTAGTAGGTGGGCCATCTCTTTACACTTCAAACAGTTGAGAGATGGCTTCTCCTGAGATTTTAGCGGGGTGTATGGCCCTCAGTCCAGAGAGGAGAAGCGGCTTTTGTAGGATGATTTGCTTTCCCACCATCTCTCCTCTGGTCGGCCTTCGTGTATTGGTGGGAACTTCAATGTAGTGGCCGCTCCAAGGGAGAGGGGTAGTTTATACTCAGGTGAGATGGAGGACTTCTCAGATTTCATCCAGGCGGCAGCTTTGGTGGATGTTGGCATGACTCTTGGTCGGGTCACTTGGTCCAATATGCGGGCAAATGCTTCTTGCGAGAGGCTGATTTTATGGAGACTGTCACTGGTGCTTGGCATGTTCAAGTTAAGACTACTTTTGCTATGGCTACTCTTGTTAGAAAGTTGCAACATACTGCTCAGGTGCTCAAGGCCTGGGGGGCAGATAAAACACTTCCAGGGAGGGTAGCGGAGGACAGGATTCTACGATAGATTGAGGATCTGGAGTGTCTAGAGGTGGCAAGTCTTATAGATGAGGAGGATAGGAGTCTCAGGGATTCTCTGAGGGCACAATTCGATGAGATCCTCTCTAGGTAGGAACTCTATTGGAGGTAGAGATCAAGGGACATATAGATCAAAGAAGGTGAGAGGAATACTGTTTACTTCCAACGCATTGCTTTAGGGAGGATGGTCAACACCATCACTTGCATCAAGGTGGATGACCTCTCCTTCTCTTCTGAGGAGGATATTAGGAGGCACGTTGGAGACTTTTATTCCTGACTGTTGACAGAGGATGAGCATTGCTGGATTACAAATGACTTACTTCCTTGCCTCTCCACTAGGGAGAGATATGCTATATCCCATAGTTTCTCATAGGAGGAGGTTCAACATGTGGTCTTCTTGCTTGCAGGGGACAGAGCTCTTGTGCCAGATGGCTTCCTTTTGGCATTCTTCCATCACTACTAGGAAGCCATCAAAGATGACTTATTGGTAACAGTGAGAGAGTTTTTTGATGGGAGGACACACTCGGGGGGTATCAATAAAACCATGTTAGTGCTTATTCCTAAGAAGCCAGATGCTCAAGAGTTTCGGGACTTTAGACCCATTAGCCTGTTGAATAGCTCTTACAAGATCATCACTAAGGTGCTAGCAAGGAGGTTGGTTGGGACGATGGACAGGTTGGTCGGGATGATGGACAGGTTGGTCAGTAGTTTCTAGGGAGCCTTCATTAGGGGTAGACATTATCCATGATAACTTTTTGGTGGCTCGTGGGTGTTTACTTGCTATGAAGACTCAGAGAAAGAAATGGGTGGTCCTGGAGCTCGATTTCAAAAAGGCTTATGATAGGGTAAATTGGCAGTGTCTATTTGATGTGCTACAAAAGATGGGTTTCAGGGAGAGAGACATTGGTTGGATCAGGGTCTGCATTTCTTCAGCCTCCTTTGCGTTCTTTTTGAATGAGAAGTCGTCTTCCTTTTTCTACAGTGGGAGGGGGCTCCGTCAGGGGGACCCTATGTCTCCTCTCCTTTTCGTGCTGGTGGCTAATGTTTTGAGCAAGATGTGGCAGAGAGCAGAGGCAGCTGGCCTGATCAGGGGTTTTATGTGACAGAGGGTGGCCCACTCTTTCTCACTTGCAATATGCAGATGACGCCATTCTGTTCCTAGTTGAGGGAGAGCAGCAGTTTTACATGGTTAGGCTCTTGTTGGAGTTGTTGAAGGAGGTGACTGGCTTTAAAGTCAACATTAATAAGAGCTTGTTAGTGGGGTTGAATATGGAGGAGTGGCCTCTTCGGAGGGCGGCTTGCATTATGAGGTGCAAGATAGGGGAGTTCCCTATCTCATACCTTGGTTTACCGTTGTCTCCGAGTGTTCTTCGCTATTCAGATTGGCTTCTTATTGTGCAGAGATATGAGTCTAGACTGACTGGATGGAAGGCAAGACTGTTATCTTATGGGGGCAGACTCGTCTTGTGCAGATCTGTGTTGGATAGTCTTCCTATATAATTTCTCCCGGATCTTGAAGACGGTGGCGAAGAAGATTGAGGTCATTTAGGGGAGGCTCTTTTGGCATGTTAGTGGAAAGAGATGTAGGGGGTGACATGACATTGCTTGGGGGAGGGTGGCTATGGGTAGGGAAGTGGGAGGGGGGCTATGGGTAGGGAGGTGGGAGGGGTGGGGATCAAAGATGTGAGAGACTTCAATCTTGCCCTCTTGTGTAAGTGGTTGTGGAGGCTGAGTGCAGGGGAGGACGGGCTGTTGACGCAGGTGATCCGACAGAGATACTATGGCAAGAGAAGAGCTTCGGACTTTGGTCCTATTCCACAACATAGCACCTCCCCTCTTTGGCGGGATATCTTGACTTGTAGAGATTTCATCTCCTCCAGTGTCTGAGTCCGATTAGGAAGAGGCCAGAGCCTTTTTTAGAAGGACAGATAGTGTGGAGACTTCACCTTGGTGACCTCCTTCCCCTACATCTTTGTGGTTTCAACTGCCCCCTTGGGGATGGTATCCTAGGCATTCGACTCCTAGCTTTCTGGGGGCACCTGGGCTCCGATCTTCAGGAGAGGCCTGAGGGATGACGAGATGGAGTAGCTCCAAGATCTTTTCTCCTTCTCCCATTTCATCCTTTGGCAGATAGAGAGGATGAGTGGTCATGGAGGTGGGAAAAGGATGGTACTTTTTCTGTCAGCCAAGCCTACACCATTATCTCAGATGATGGTGTTCGCCATAGTCTCTACCCTTAGGTCTGGAGACCGAAGAGCCCGTTGAAGGTGAAGTTTTTCACTAAGAGGATCTCTCATGGGAGACTACCTACTTGGGACAGACTGAGCTGGTTCTTCCTGGAGATCTAGCCGACTTGTTGCTTGTGCGGAGTGAACGTCGAGACCTTGGACCACCTGTTTGTAGGTTACACCTACTCACAGGGGGTGTGCGAAGAGCTTGCTAGGGCGACTCATAGTGGCTTCGGTCGGCACAGCCAGGTGCTCCACCTCATGGAGAATTGGGGCAGAAGGTGGCCCCTTAGAGGTGATAGGACCTTGTGGTGGCTCATTCTCCATGCCACCTTATGGACGATACGGGGGAAACGTAACAAATGGATCTTCAGAAGGGAATCGAGAGCTATGGAGTCAGTTGTCTTTTTTGTGTGACAGAGTGAGGGAACAGATTGAGCTCCTTTGTAATTGATGAGGACATCGAAGCAAGACCACTCACATTTTGTTTGCATTTATGTCCTTTTATATTTATATGTATACCCTTGAGTTATATGGGTACACAATTGTAAGTCTTGGTGGGTTTATATGCAAAATGTCAGTAGGCCCAGCAAGGGGGCCCCCAGTCCTTCCCCATTGGTCCACCTAAGCCATGTGGGGCTGGTCAAAATCCTAGGTGGCCTTCTAGATTGATTGACTAGTCAATTGACACATGGGGAGACAAGTGGTTTAAAATTTCAAAGGAGGCTACCTACCTTGTCCCCTTGGTTAAGGCCCCCCCCCTTTTGGTCCAATTTTAATTTTTGAAAAAAATGCTATTAGAACTAATTAGTTCTATACCTTGTATGCCCCTCCTAATACTAGATCTGAGGGCATAAGTGGTCATTTTCCTTTTATTATATTAGGCTTGTATTTCCTTTTTTCATGAATTAATGAGAAGGAAAAAGTTGATTGCCTTGGAGCAGATTTGCACCCCCCTCCTCTCTCCCTCTGGTTCCTCTCTCCTCCTTCAGCATTTCAGGGTATAGAACCCTTCTATCTTAGCCCCTCTACCTCTGATTTTTATCTCTGCCGCCGTCGTCGCCGTTCGTGCCGCCATCGAGCCACCGCGAGCATCCTTCCGAAGTGTTGTCCAAGTTCTGTTTTGCTGGACAGAGGTTCACTCCGGGAATTTTAGCTCCCAACTCCGACGTCATCTGGAGCTGAGATTTTCAGGGTGAGTTCTAGAGATCATCACCACATCCCAGAAAAATTGAAAAAAATTCCAACCCACGTTTATTATTTTTTCATTTTCGTGCTTCCCAATCCACCAGTTCTGTCTGCAGTCTGTCCAGTTTCACAGCAGCCCTGAGTTTCGCCCTTTTGTTCCCCTTCTTGATTTTTGTTTGAACCCCCAATTTTACTGGAGGTTCTGTCCACCATCCCCATCCTCCACAAATTTTCGTCGAATTTCAAAAGCCCTCTACCTATTTTTAGAAATTGTGTCTTTCCTTCAAATTCAGTTCTGTTCCTGCTGTCCAGATCCGACCACCCGGTACTAGAAAATATTTTTCCCCAGTCAAATCTCCACCAAATCTTCCATAAAATATATCCCCGTTTTCCTTTCTTCGGCCTCTATCACTTTCATGAAGAGCTCAACAGTTGAATCGGAGGTCTACATCGCGGTCAACGCCAACTCTCAGGAAAAAGCACTTCTGTCCTGAGTTTTCAGATCCTGTGAATCAGCTGCTTGAATATTCGACAAAGGCCATCAACGGGAAATTCAATTTTCTTTCTCCGGTCATAGATCGAAGGATTTTGAGTTAGCTTTCCATCGGTATCTCTTGTGCGTCGATCCGACGTCGGGGCCGATCGCAGCATCAGTTTTCGTCGGGACGCGCAGATCTGAAACAGAATTCAGATCCGTGGGCAGCAACTCCAACTCGCACCGGTCGGAGCCTCCTCGCCTTCCTCGAGGTGAACCAGCGTACCGCCTTCTCAGGGAGCGCCCCTCCGAACGTCCCCGTCACAGCGGTGCCGCTCCGGGCCCAGACGGCCCAACTGACCAGCACGTGGGTCCCACGATCGTGAGTACGTGTGCCGCCGAAGTTACACAAGAAGCTACCCGTCAACCCGAACCCGCTACTCCCGGGTCCCGCTGTGTCGCCCTTTACCTCCCTGCGTGGAGTTGGCAGTGAAATTGCATTGCTGTAATTATTGTGTAGTAATTGTTCCGGGAGTACGAGATCGACCGGGATCGTCTTCCCTTCGCCGGGCGCGTGGAGGTATCGTGTTCGCTCCATTACTCGGCATTTGCTATTCTTGTATATGCTTTTATATGCCGCTGCTAGAGAGCATGTGTTAGGGCCATTAGCTCGATATATTTATTTCACCGCTGCTGCGAGAGGGAGCGAGACCGTCCCGTGACCCGATCCGGGCACGAATTTGTGAGTTGACCACCCTAGCTCACTGCCGGTTTCTCAACCGTGCACGTCCGTACGCTTTCCTCGTTAGGGGCGATCGCGAGCTTGCTTAGAGTGCAAGGGTCGCATATCCAATTGGAGTTGAGTCGCGTGTCCGTCCCGCATCAATTTGGTATCAGAGCGAGTTTGAGTCTAGGGTGTTTAAAACAAAAAAAAAATGTCATTTACGTCTAGTCATCGCCTAAGTCGGTCTAAGGTTGCATTTGCATACCAATAATCGGTATATCAAAAGGTGTTGTCCGAACGTTAGGCTACGCCTACCAGGAAGGCCGCACACTTGTGCGAGTGATCTTCGGATCGATTAACTCCGCTATGTACCGAGTCTTGGTTGTGTCTAGGTGTGTAGTCGAGTCTGCATTCCAATTTTGCATCGCATAGTAGGGTCGTGTCTAGTCCACGAGAGTCCGATCTTGTCACCGTGTGCCTGCATGTCCACTACTCGCCACCCCCATGGCCGTTCCCCAAGACCATGCGTCTGAGTGGTCATCCCTGGTGGCCCGATTCAATGCCTTCATGGCCCGACCCTTAGATTTCACCCATCTCATTACTAAAGCTACTCTACCCAATGGGTCCACAACGGAACTCCATTTCACCGATAGGGAGTCGGATAATTGGATTTCTCTTGATATCGTGGAGTCCCTTTCCAAGACGGGCGAGATTATCCGCAATGGTGATTTTGCTTTTGTCGAGTTCGAAAGGATGATCGGCTCTGAATTTTACTACGATAGTGCATGGTGCAATATTGGTACGCTCGTAGGACCATGCATTATATTAGGGCGACCATGGTTGGAAGAGAGGAGAGCAACCTTCGACCGGGATAGGACCTGCACCTTATATCCACCTCACCTATCCGGCGAGTTTGTCTTCCACGACGGCATTCAGTCGCCCACCTCTTTGTCACCAACCTCCCACCCCTATCAGTCCGCTCCGCCTACAGACTCATGCTCACCACCTCTCCCGGAGCCCAACCATGTTGGTCCTAGTCATTTCTCCGATCCGTGTCCTTCACATTCCCCTACCACAGAGGACACACATACCGAGGATGTCCCACCCGGGCTCATTCTAGTGAGTTATGAGGCTGACCAAGAGTTGGTCGAGGAGTACCTTGCTAATGTTTCGGGGTTAGAGAGTGAGCCAATAGAGGGCCAGGGACTGTTAGTCACCCCACTCACACCGGTCATCCCGGACCCGTCTATTTCGCCCACTTTATCCTCGGTGGATCCCGCCATCCCACTTTTACCCGTCTCTCCTACGGTAGCGTAACCACTGGAGACTACCGTATCACTGTCGACACCCTATGTTGACACGATATGGTTTGATTTCTGCCATGCGTACGAGAGACAGTGTCCGGACTTCATTTTTGTCGTGCTTCACACTAGACGTCCGGATTATATTCCCGTCACCCACCCCCTGATCCTCCCACATTTCTATACCCGAGGACGAGTCTTCTCGAACCGGAGACGGTTGACGAGGGATGGAACTCATGGCATTAAGTTGTGAGTTATTCTTTCTTTACACTTAGTGTATGTAGACGGTGACCGTCCTCCTTATCGAGTCTTCCTTCGTATGTCCCTTGTGTTGTGTCTCCGTGTCGTCAGTCATAGTAGTACTAAGAATGTTCAAGTTTGCCTAGAGTCATGCATGAGTCAGTTTCTTCTTTGTGTGGTTTGTTTTATGTGGCTTGTTTGTGTGGTTTGTGGTCTATCGGAGTCTGCGTGCGTCCTGTGCAAGCTTGTTGATGTCAGTCCCGTATGAGTGAGAGGCGAGTATGGGATCAGCTCTACATCTATGCCCCGGATCTAGTCACCTACAAGGACCCAGCGGTGATTCCTAGTGAGTCTTCGAGCCGCCTCCTTCCTCTTGAGAGTGACCCCACCCCGGAGTGTTCCACCACTAGCCTCTTCCCGTAGCAACATGCGCATATCGAGTATATACGGAATGAACATGTGACAATCGCTTGGAGTGGAGCGTACCCGCGCTACTTAGTACGGTGACGGATCCGCTGGAGCTACTCGAGCAGTCACCCCCTTTACTCGACGGGGTCGAGTTCTTCCCACGCGGGGAGAATTGATGGGGACATCGAAGCAAGACCGCTCATATTTTATTTGCTTTTATATCCTTTTATATTTGTATGTATACCCTTGTGTTATATGGGTACACAATTGTAAGTCTTGGTGGGTTTATCTGCAAAATGTCAGTAGGTCCAGCAAGGGGGCCCCCAGTCCTTCCCCATTGGTCCACCTAAGCCATGTGGGGCTGGTCAAAGTCCTAGGTGGCCTTCTAGATGGATTGACTAGTCAATTGACACATGGGGAGACAAGTGGTTTAAAATTTCAAAGGAGTCTATCTACCTTATCCCCTTGGTCAAGGGGGCACCCCCCCTTTTTGGTCCAATTTTAATTTTTGAAAAAAAGGCTATTAGAACTAATTAGTTCTATACCTTGTATGCCCCTCCTAATACTAGATCTGAGGGCATAAGTGGTCATTTTCCTTTTATTATATAAGGCTTGTATTTCCTTTTTTCATGAATTAATGAGAAGAAAAAAGTTGATTGTCTTAGAGTAGATTTGCGCCCCCCTCCTCTCTCCCTCTGGTTCCTCCCTCCTCCTTCAACATTTCAGGGTATAGAACCCTTCTATTTTCACCCCTCTACCTCTGATTTTTATCTCTGCCGCCGCCGCCGCCGCCGTTCGTGCCGCCATCGAGTCACCGCGAGCATCCTTCCGAAGTGCTGTCCAAGTTCTGTTTTGCTGGACAGAGGTTCACTCTGGGAATTTTAGCTCCCAACTCCGACATCATATGGAGCTGAGATTTTCAGGGTGAGTTCTAGAGATCATCACCACGTCCCAGAAAAATTGAAAAAAATTCCAACCCCCGTTTATTTTTTTTTCATTTTCGTGCTTCCCAATCCACCAATCTGTCTGCAGTATGTCCAGTTTCACAGCAGCCCTGAGTTTCGCCCTTTTGTTCCCCTTCTTGATTTTTGTTTGAACCCCCAATTTTACTAGAGGTTCTGTCCACCATCCCCATCCTACACAAATTTTCGTCGAATTTCAAAAGCCCTCTACCTATTTTTAGAAATTGTGTCTTTCTCCCAAATTCAGTTCTGTTCCTGCTGTCCAGATCCGACCACCCGGTACTAGAAAATACTTTTCCCCGGTCAAATCTCCACCAAATCTTTCATAAAATATATCTCCGTTTTCCTCTCTTCGGCCTCTACCACTTTCATGAAGAGCTCAACAGCTGAATCGGAGGTCTACATCGCGGTCAACGCCAACTCTCAGGAAAAAGCACTTCTGTCCTGAGTTTTCAGATCCTGTGAACCAGCAGCTTGAATATTCGACAAAGGCCATCAACGGGAAATTCAATTTTCTTTCTCCGGTCATAGATCGAAGGATTTTGAGTTAGCTTTCCATCGGTATCTCTTGTGCGTCGATCCGACGTCGGGGCCGATCGCAACATCAGTTTTTGTCGGGACGCGTAGATCTGAAACAGAATTCAGATCCGTGGGCAGCAACTCCAACTCGCACCGGTCGGAGCCTCCTCGCCTTCCGCGAGGTGAACCAGCCTACCGCCTTCCTAGGGAGCGCCCCTCCGGACGTCCCCGTCACAGCGGTGCCGCTCCGGGCCCACACGGCCCCACTGACCAGCACGTGGGTCCCACGATCGTGAGTACATGTGCCGCCGAAGCTACACAAGAAGTTGCCCGTCAACCCGAACCCACTACTCTCGGGTCCCGCTGTGTCGCCCTTTACCTCCCTGCGTGGAGTGGGCAGTGAAATTGCATTGCTGTAATTATTGTGTAGTAATTGTTCTGGGAGTATGAGATCTGCCGGGATCGTCTTCCCCACGCCGGGCGCGTGGAGGTATCGTGTTCGCTCCATTACTCGGCTTTTGTTATTCTTGTATATGCTTTTATATGCCGCTGCTAGAGAGCATGTGTTAGGGCCATTAGCTCGATATATTTATTTCACCGCTGCTGCGAGAGGGAGCGAGACCGTCTCGTGACTCGATCTGGGCACGAATTTGTGAGTTGACCACCCTAGCTCACTGCCGGTTTCTCAACCGTGCACGTCTGTACTCTTCCCTCGTTAGGGGCGATCGCGAGCTTGCTTAGAGTCCAAGGGTCGCATATCCAATTGGAGTCGAGTCGCGTGTCCGTCCCGCATCACTCATTCTCTATGCCACCTTATGGACGATACGGGGGAAACGTAACAAATGGATCTTCAGAAGGGAATCGAGAGCTATGGAGTCAGTTGTCTTTTTTGTGTGTGATAGAGTGAGGGAACAGGTTGAGCTCCTTTGTAATGTGAATTTCCTCAACTTCTCTTTTTGTTTTGTTGGGGTGTTAGAGTGATCGACACTATCTTCGTGTGGCCTTTTGTATAGGGATTTTTTGAGTACTTTCTGACTATACTTGTATATCTATTTTTCATTTAATACAACAGTGATATCACCCACTTTCAACAAAAAAAAATGTAGTTAGTTCTAAACATGAACTCAGCTTCTGTTTTGCCTTTAAAGCTGGAAGCATGTTAGGAAACCCCATCATTTTCCCAGGGGATGCAAGAAATCCTTCAATTTCCCCATGTTTTTATTTTCACAACCAGCTTTCACATGCAAGCACGTGAAAACAATAGTTGAAACAATATTTTCCAGATGCCTAGAGTGTTCCCTTTTTCCCCAATTTTCTGGGGAGTACTGTTCCGCCCACTCTCCACTACTGCACTATCTCTCTCTACCACTTCCCCCACCCTCACCTCCCTCTCTGCACGTGAGAATGCAAAATGCATTTCTATTTTTAAATCATTTTTGTGTGAAATTTACAAAAGCATTCTTTTCTTTTCAGTCCAAGACCACTTTCTAGGAAAATATTTCCCATGATTCTTCATTTCCCCAGAAAGTCTGACAATGCAAGACCCCTCTTAAGATTCACTGCTCACAAATGTGTTCTTCTTGACTATTTTATCTTTTTCTTATGTGATCTTGTTCAGAAAGATCCCGACACTATGTTAAAGCTTCTTCATTCTCATTTTCTGGTGCTCTCTCTCATCTTTGTATTGCTTCCTTGTTTTATAGTTTCACTATACATGCTTTTGTAGATCTTATAATACTAGATCCCATTGGGTTTCCAGGAACTACTATCAGACAGAGGTTGGAAAAGTGAGTTATGGAAATCAGCTTCTTGGTGCTCGAAGAAACAGAAGCAAACTGGTTAAAGTGGTCTTTGACACTGGTAGCTCGTACACATACTTCACAAAAGAAATGTATGCTGATCTCGTCACTTCAGTAAGTGTTTGTGCATTCATGTTTTTTTTTCTTTTTCTACATGTCAGAAGCTTTGATGGTTCATTATATCATGACAGCTCAAGGATCTCTCTCCTGGTCTCGTACGTGATGAATCGGATGAGACGCTGCCAGTCTGCTGGAGTGCTAACTTTCCTGTCAGGTAAGATGTCAAGAGAAATTCATGAATAATTTGTTGTGTCACAAAGCATTTTTTTTCTTTAAATTTGTAGTCAAATCAAAACAATTTTCTGGTTGGAAAAATTCTAGATGTCTACGTTGCAATATTGGAGAGGTAAGGTGGCCTAAGCAAGCATGTACTTTGCGAGGTGGATGTTAGTAAGGTGGCCTAAGCAAACATGTACTTTGCGAGGTGCATGTTTTTTCCCCTGCTTTTTTTTAAGCAAATCAATTGCAACATGGTCCACTTGCTGGTGCCATTTCTCTATGGCATGCATCCATAGCCCCTTGACACGGGTTTGCAGGCTACTTCATGTTCATACACAGGTTGTGAGTTTTCTTTGCTAGGGTTGGCCAACATTCCATGAGAGGGGTACATAATGTCATTGAGAAGTTGTTTCATCCTCGAGCTAGTTTGGGTGAAATAAATTTATTGAGTGTTTTTCATGTCTCATTCATGTCTTGTTACTTCTGTTGCCGTTATGTACTCAATGTTCATTGGATGCTAAGTAAGCCTATCAAAGATTAACGCCATTTTCCCTTTATTGAGCACAGCCAACAGAAACATTGTAACAGACGTTGACAATTTGCAGATCTGTTAAGGATGTGCGGCAGTTCTTTGATCCCTTGACCCTGCAATTTGGGAAGAAGTGGTGGATAGTGCCAAGAGCTTTCCGGATTCCTCCTGAGGGTTACCTCATAGTAAATGTATGTATGACCTATCCATTTGTTTTAGTCAGCTTCAGAGTAGTGTATCAATTCATCTACTATTTTAATTCAGAATGGGCACTCATAGTTACCTGTGACTCCAGAAAAAGGGCAATGTGTGCTTGGGTATCCTTAATGGAACTGAAGTACATGATGGATGCACAAACATACTTGGAGGTACATTGCTTGGAGGCATTTCCATGATAATTGGGTTTTATGCAACCTCCTGTCCTTAATAGCACATTAATCTGAATCATTAGTCTTTTTTAGTCAGTAGATTACTGCTTCATTTATATAATTATTCCAGATATGCTTTTTTGCAGACATTTCACTGCGTGGGCACTTACTCGTGTATGACAACATGGACCGGCGGGTTGGTTGGGTCCAATCTGATTGTGCTAAGCCGCAAAGAGCAGTGGGCTTTCCCTTCCTCTTTTGATCTCCATTTATGTAGTATGAATATGTGGTGTGTTACATCTCCTACATCTCTGAAGAACTCTTCAAATTGTTGAGAGTCCTTTCTTGAACAACACAGCTTCCCTAGCACAGGAGAAGGAATGGAGGAGAAAGGAAAACAATGTACAGCTTTATGCATAGAACAATAAAATGGCTATAAGTTTCGGAAGTTGGTAAGATATATGTACTGATTTATGCATGGTACGGTACGCAGGCGAAGTTTGTTTCTTCCATTGGAAAGCCTCCAAGCTATACAAGTGATTCCATGCCTGGGTATTTTTTCCCCTCTTCCTTCGAAGAATATGGCCTACCGGAACTTGGAAGCCCATGTGAAATCTTAGCTCACGAATGAAGCAACGTTTAAAAGAGATGGATTTTGAGGCGAATGGGTGTGAGAATTCCTTGGAGTGTGATTTGAAAGGGTGAACCAGAACTAGTTTCGACTTGAGCCTTTTGAAGAGTGCAGAGATAGCGGCTATCAAGCTCATGCCTTGGAACTCAAAAGTAAGTCTACGTAGGCCTCAAATTTTAAACTCATTGATGTGATACAATTAAAAAGTGAGAAACTAATTTCCAAGTTTGCAGTTCCTACGCCTTTGGGCATGAATAACTCTTAGGGCCCCTTTGAAATCAGGATAGGACGACGTATTCGTGTCCTTGAATGTAAATACGACACCCGACCCCGAATATATGTCTTTGAATGTGAGAGAAGTGGGTGGCATCCACATTTCTCTCTTCTTGATTTCCTTACCCTATTCAGATTTCAAAGACGTCCTCATTGATTTCTTTCTTCTTTATTTTGAGGAAGGGATTGGATTGTGTAGCGGTTAGAAAATAGTCATCCACTTCTCGATCTCACACTTCCAACACTTGTTTGAATGGGGTCACGAGTTTTGTCGGAGAGAGACCTGCAACTATCGAGAAAGGGTCAGAAGGAGTTATGGGATCGAGTTATCCTAGGGGATAACCCTTTGACGGTCAAGTCAGGTAACAATGGAGTGAAGGGAGAGTGCTAGAGAGGGAGGAGGATCGAAAGAGTTCGAGAGGAGATTTTTCAGCCTCCCTCCTGGCCATTGGGTTAGGGTCTTATTTATATCGTTATCGGGAGAGTTGTCCGTTGGGTTGTTGTGGTCGGGGGAGGCATGAGCCGCCCACTTCTCATGCCGGATGAAGCAGGGGACATGAGCGTTGACTTGTCGCTCCCGTTGGGGAGGTAGTTCCGCCATTAATGTGACAGGGGCACCAGTCATTAATGGGACATGGCTCACCGGAGAGGGCGTGTATCTTTGATGACAGAGAGAATGGTGCAGGCGGCATCCTAGTATCGTCGCCGAAGTGGAGTGCCATTCGTTATTAATGCGCAGTAGTGGCCGCAACCGAAGAGGGTGCATGCTAGTACGGCCTCTGATCTAGGCTTGCGACAGGGCAGGGGGGTGTAATGGGCTGCCTAAGTGGCACAGTGGGCTTGGCGAGTCGAGCTCCCATAGTGGGTTGGAGATCGAGTGTTATTGGACTGGAAGGATGGGCCCTCCTCACTAGCCCCCTACTCCCGAGCAGCGAGGGTGGTCGGTGCTCGAGAGGACCTCGGGCCCCTCTTCACCCTAGGAGAGAGAAGGAAGGCTCAGACGTCTTCCGTCGGGGCTACTTGGTGGGCTGGAAGGCGGCCCTGTACAAGGTCCACAACTTATACGCCATAAAAGGGGTGCTGAACATCGCCCCTGACTTGGATGGCTTGAAGACAGACGACTGAAACCATACTTTGTACTCTTCCCCAATGGGGCAATGAATGGTTCTCCTCGTTCTTCACCTTTTCTCTTTGCTTGTAGTCGCCATGCTTTGTGTTCTTCTTTCCTTCTGATTTGGTGAGCTGAGGGCATTGTCCTGCAAGGGTTGTGAGAGAACGGGGGTTAAGTGCTGTGGGCTGTATATGTTTCAGTGAGTGTCGGGACTTGTTAGCTCCAGGTTGGTCACCACGTGGGACTTCTCCTATACTAGTGAGTGGTGCCTTGGCCCATAGTCTTGAGTTGGGTTGAACGGGACCTCCCTGGACTCAACCAGGTGGCTCAATGGCCCAAGGTTGACGGGCGTAGCCATTTGACGGATGGAACCTCTCTGAGCACTATGGGGGGTACTTGGTCCAGGGTCTTGCTAGGATCTGGGAAGGGACCATCTCTGCGCCTCACCGGGTAGCACAATGGTCCATGGTCGCGGGCGTAGCCGATAGTCTGTTGTACCAGTGGGGTCGGTGTAGATTATGAAAATCCATAAAGATTTAAATAAATAAAAATAATGAAAAAGATAATAAGATGATAAGAAGAGGAAAAAGGGGAGCATGTAGATGCTAAATAAGAGTGTGATCGCCAGAGACACGTGAGTCTGGAAGGAATATAACAATAAAGAAAAGGAGGTGATCGCGATATAAATACCTTTAAAAGCGGGGAGATTGTTGTTGGGGTGCTAGGCCCGGATTCAGAGGGGGGGTGAATGAATCCCCTTATAAAAATTGCCCAATTAAAAACTGTAACTAGACACAAATGCGGAATTAAAACTATTCAAGCTCCACAAGATAAGGTGAATAATGATTCTCTTGATCAGACAGTTGAGCTGCAAGAATGGATACTCCCAAGCAGACCTATGCTATTGACCGAACCCAATCAAGAAATCAAATGCAACTTAGACGCTCAGATTACTTGAGTGAATTTGACACTCTCCAGTAACAATGATCAAGAATTCTAAGTGACTCTCTCAAAACCAGAATCAAATGTTCGGTGTGCAAACCGAAAACCCACTAGATGAGAAATAGAGATCGAGCCTAAGCATACATCTAGCGAATCAGATAAGGCAATCAAACCACGATGGACAGAAGATTTTTAGGTGGTTCGGTCTCCAGACCTACGTCCACCCCACACTCAACCCGAGTGTAGATTCCTGTTGACTCACAGCTTGAACAGCTAGGCATCACAGCTTGCCTACATCAGCTCGGCCTCACAGCTTGCCATCCGCTGAGCATCACAGCTTGCTAGCCTACTGAGCATCATAGCTTGCTGTCCAAGGTAACCACCTTGCATGTTGAGCATCACAGCTTGCTCTGTTGACTTACAGCTTGAAACAAAGGTGTTAAATAAAACAAAAGATGAAAATCACAGTACCGGAAAGCTGGAAACGATCTAAAGTAAATGTGGCTCTCATTGAGCTGACTGGCTTGGATCTGATCCAAAGTCCAGTAGAAACAATTCTTCAGGAATGGCTTCAAACTCCTCTCCTTGAGCTCTCTCTCTCTCTCTCACTCGCTCTTCCTCTTTCTCGAACTCTCAATCTTTTCCTTCTCTGTTGCTCTCTCTTTTCTTCTCTCTATCTCACGAATTCTCTTTTTCAACTCTCAATCTTTTCCTTCTCTGCTGCTCTCTCTTTTCTTCTCTCTATCTCACGAATTCTCTTTTTCTTCTGCTCTGCTCTTCTCTGCAACTTTCCTCTTTCTTTTTTTTTCTTCGTTCTTTTTTCTGATTGTAGAAGAGGGATCTTATATATTTTTAGTCTGGGACCCACGGGCTCATGCATTGGGCGTGTGGGGGGAACACTCTCGCCAAATACTTCCAGAAGGCTCTCAACCACGTGTCCAAATCTGGGCACTGTAGCTTTCCATGTGGCAGTCTTTTTCAGGGACGATCCACCTTGGATCACGTGCCCTCCTTAAGGTCACGAATAGTTGTCCTGGTAATATGTCAGAACATATAACAGTTAGACAGGTATGAATATTGCACCGACTTGATGAAGTATATGAACCAAGGAGCACGAACCTTGTTTTCATCAAGCTAAAGTGTATGCTGACATTATAACGACTAGCATAAAATATGCACAGACCCAATAGCAATTGGTATGAAGATATGCACGGGCTTTAGGCATGTATGGGAAGATGTCCACAGAAGTTACCTGAAAGGAAGCAGGATGTGCACGGACCTAGGGGTGCTTATAGTAAGACATGCACAGACTCTAAGCATCAGCGAAGCAAACATGCACAGACTCTCTTTGTGCATAAAGAAGATATGCACCAACCTAATCCCCAATAAGCATGAAAAGATGCACAGACTTTGTTGAGATACGAGCAGATGTGCACGGGCTAGCATAGTGCAGAAAGAGGATATGCACCGGTTATGCTGAGACACATAACGAGGATGCACTGACTTATATGCTCGTAGCAACTAGAGTTGCACAGACTTGTGTGCATGTAACAACGAGAGTTGCACCGAGTTGGTTACAGCAAGAGGATGCACATCTGGAAAAGAGATCATGGACAGAGTCATATTTGCTCATGAGAAGCAAGAGGATCAATGCTTGATGGTCAACCATAGTGATCGCAACAGTGATCAAATGAGTGAGACAGCGTCTCAGGTAAGCTCCAGATCTGAAGAGATTTCGTTTGATGAATTAGTGAGCATGCATGAAGAGCTTACTGATAGGTATAGAAAATTAAAGTCTAAAAATAAAAAATTGAAGAAGAAACTGGATGCTAGCATGAGTGTCTGCTTGGAAAATGGTGACTTTGAAGATTTACTATCTGAAAATAATTGTCTGAAGAAACAACTCAGAACTAAATCACTTGAAATCTGAAAATGAAATCCTTAAAAAACAAATTGAAAAGGTTGAAAAGAATCTCGCCAATTTTGAGCATGAAAATGACTTAATTTCTGGAAAGCTTGAAGCCGCTAAGGTAAAAATTGTAGAACTTTAGAAAATAATATGCTCTGCTAAGTCTTCATGCAATGAAAGCTCATCCGTGAAAGAAGTTAATGAAAGTCTGAGGATTGAGATTGACATCCTTAGAGAACAATTGAAAGAATCTAAGAATAAAAATAAGTGCTCAAACACGTTTACATGTGATAAATGTTCTTTTGTGAATGAATTAAATGAGTCACTTCATCTTGACTTAGAATGGCATCAAAACGTAATCGCATCATTGAGGGAAGAGAACAAAAATTTGTTGGATGAAAAATTGGAAACTGAACAAAGAGAGAAAATACTGAGTGAAGAGTTGAATTCTAGATCTGATAACAATAGTGAACATGTTGAACAACTAAAATTAGAAAATGAGAGACTCAAACATCTCAACACTGCTATTTCTGAAAAACTCTTAACCTTAGAAAAAGGGGAAACTGTCTGTAATGAAGAATCTAAACAACTGAGCAATATGGAACAAGAAATTGAGAAATATAAAACTACTAACAAAGTCCTAGGTGAATGCATTAATTGCAGTGAACAAGAGATTGCTAGTTATGAGATTCAGATTGCTTCTCTAGAAAATGAAATTTGTGATTTGAAAAACTCTCTGTCAAAAACTCTCAAAGGTAAAGAGAAGTCAAAAGCTTCCTTGAAAGATGAAGTGAGTAATAAAAGTGAGTGCATTGCTGCAGGAAATTGATAGTCATAAAACCATCAATGCTATGTTGAATGAAAAAGTAACAAAATGTGAAGAAGAATTAGTTAATTCTGAAGTGAACATCACTTCACTTCAAAATGAAATTCATGAATTGAATGATGCTCTGTCAAAATTTGTTGATGGAAAAAGCAACCTTGATAAGATTCTTGGAACTAAGGTTAATGTTCAGAAGGAAGGATTGGGTTACAATTTGTTCAACAAGAAGAAGCCTAAAGATAAGTTATCCGCCTCTTTTGCTAGTTGTTCTGAGCCATCTAAAACACCTCCATCATCATTATTTCAATTCAAGGCACAGAGAAATGAAAAACAAACAAAAGTTTTGAAAAAGACTAAACAATTGAAAAAGAGTGCACATATAAATAAAGTCAAAGTTGTTCCTGCCTGCGCTGTTAACTCTACTAGTTTTGTGAAATCTGATAGCTTAATGCATGCTATTCATAAGTCATCTACTCATTCACATGCAAATAAAGAGGATGATCACAATTGTGGAACAATGTATTCTAAGAACTCATTCGGTAGAAACCATGCTACTAGGAAATCTGATGATTCTTGTCATTATTGTGGTAGGCATGGTCACTTCATAAATGAATGCTTTGTCATGAAACAAGATGATAGGTTGCATACTAAATTCCCTCTAAATCATTATGGCCTTAATAAAAACAGATCCGTTTCAAACCAGCACATCATATGCTTCAATTGTAACAATCCTGGTCACAAGGCTATTGAATGCTGGTCAGGGTCTCATTGGAATAATACTAGTTCTAAAGGTAAGTACCCCGGGTGGTTCGAATGTGGAAAGTATGGTCATACAGTCAAGAACTGTTGGCATGCTCAGGGAAATACATTTAATTCCAAATCTGCTAAATTCCTTGTAAAAAGACATGCGTTTGATGGGAGCCCTAAAAGAATGAACTTTTTATGTTTCAATTGTGGAAAGCCAGGTCATAAATATGCAAATTACTGGCTAACTGAAAATAAGAGACTAAATGTTCATGTAAACAACAGAAACTTTCATGCTCATGCACATAGAGTTCATGCTTATTTTGATGTGCATAATAAGGTCAAAAATTCTGTTGGTACATGTAGATACTGTGGAAAATTCGGACATTCTATGGCTGACTGTTCTCTGATGGAATTTGATGACCATTTTGCTAAGAAATTGTTTAGAACACCTGTTAGAGGTAATACAGGACCCAAGGCTGCTTGGATTCCTGATGGAACAAAATAGTCTGCCACTTTGTAGGTGTGCCTTGGAATGGAATACAGGGGGTTAATAAACCAAGGCACTCAAGAATGGAAACCCCATGATTGCACTCTTCAGGTCAGTTCAAAAATTCTGTTTAAATTCTGTCATCTGAATTTGTTTGCTTTAAATGTCTGCACATCATGTCAAGTCTCTTGTGCATTGTTGAATTGAATCTCTTTGAAAGCTTGAAATGCACATGAAAATAGTCATAATTTGTCTCTAAATGCATTGCACATCTATGTCATGATGCATGATTTGTTAAACTCCTTGCATGTTGAGTATTGCACATATTGCATTTAGAAACTTCATTCATTGCATTTTATTAAAGGGGGTACATGCATAAACTGTTATGCACTTGTGGATTTGAGAATCTTTGCATTTAATCAGGGGGAGTAGATGCATAATTTGGTCATGACTGTCACTGCATATGCATACATGTAGTATAGTGCATTGCATATCATCAAATTTGAAAAGTTCAAAAAGAAATGTCTCATTGCATCTAGACAGGGGGAGCATTTTAGACTCATTAATCTTTCTCATCTTGAACCCTTCCTGTCTAGTCACTTAAATCATTCTCCTATTTCTTTGTGTTGATACCCTTTCTTGAAGCTGAAATTTCAGTCTGTCATTCCCTAAAGTTGCTGTAGGAGAATGTTACTTGGATCCTTTATTGTCACTACTCTCAAGCTGATCTATCTGTATTCCAGACTCAGCTATTGAATACTGAACTGTAGTGTTTTTAATGGTCACCTCTTGCTTGCTGTAATTTCTATTGCCAGATTGTTCCTATCATTCACATCCCTTCATCTCTTATCAAGCTGGTCTGACTGGTCTGATTCTCTGTTGTGAATTTCACAGTATCTCTTGCTCTTGGTCAATTACCTGCTGAACTCGATTGAAAACCTGTTCAAATCTTTTCAAATCAGAAACTTATGCTTTCATGACAACTGATCATTGTTTCTGCTGATGATAGTTGTTTAGATATATTGATTGAACTGATCTTGAAGAAATTTAAATTTGTGTACCTTGTTTATAGATCTGAAACGTTAAAAGAAACTCCTATCATACAGGTTTAAGAATGTCTACTGATTTAAACTGGTATAAGTCTAATGTCTTCTTGAATTTATATTTGAAAGACTTGAAAGTATCTGAATCACAAGTTTTAATAAATTTTAACCAACCGTTTCATGTAATCTCTGGACTAAATCTTCTGAAGTCTCAAAATTTGAAATTAAGGCTACTTTGGTTGAGATACATGTTGGTAGTATTATTCTTAAACATTAAATCTGTCTGAAGTTGACTAAAAAGAAATATAAAAAATAGAGCAATGACTTTGATCACTGAGAAACTTGGTCCTCTTTCAAAGAAATGGAGTAAACCCATGTCATGAAGTGCCACAGTTATCTTTGAAATAAAAATAATTGAAAAATCTGACAGAGCAATATCATAATTGTGTTGAGTAACTGGGGATTCCTGCCTCTAATCTAGGTGTCTCTTCATGTAAAAAGACACTTCTATTGCTAACTCTGTTATCATAATTGAGAGGCAATACAGTTATCACACTGAGTAACTGGGTCACTTCACCTGAGACGTGTTGTGCCTCATGTAAAAATGTGTTGATCAACTAAGATTGCTCAGGAAAATAAGTTGCTGAACAATAGAAAAATTCAAAAAATCCCTGTAAAATAGTTAACTTCACATACCATTGAAGGTGTTTAACCTCAATACTACAATATGTAACTCCTAAAGGAATCATTGAGATTATTTGAGTAAGATAGAAGATCTACTGTATGAATAATTGGTTTTTCTTTATTAAAACTCAGTTTCGGATATGAGTATTGAATTTGATTGACAAATTTGGTATACATCATGCTTAAACCCGTTTTGTCATGCAGTTTAATTCATAACCTCTTATGATAGGAAAGTCTATCTGTTTTTGGATTTGTAACAGTGGTACCTGCTATAAAATTTCTTCTGATCAGCCACTACTCTGACAACTCAATCATCTTGCATATTTGTTTCCTGATCATTATGTGATATCACTTAAACCTGCTCACTATCCTTTCTGAATTGTTTCTGAAAGATCTTGTGCCCTGCATGATTGCCTTGACATTCTTCCTCAATCTACTGCTTGTTCCCTCGACACACTCTTCACATATCCTCTTGAAACCTTGCTTTATTTTGAGCAAGGAGTGTTGTGCAGATTGCATTTATTGCTTCTTAAAGGGGGAGGATTGGTGCTTGACTATCTAACTGCCCATGTGCTTGCTGATTTCATTTCTTTAGTCAGGGGGAGTTTCATGTATGATTGTTCTTCCTTTTTATCTAGGAAGAATATGTGGTGTCATATTGCACTTTGGGGGAGAATAGCTTTTATGTGTTTTCATGTAGTCAAAAGGGGAGATGTTATATCAATCCTTTCATACCTGCTTATTTTTCTCTCTCAAACTATTTTCTTTTTGATGAAGTCAAAGGGGGAGAATAGTTTGAGTCAGTGTGACTCATAATGTTGCCATCATCAAAAAGGGGAAGATTGTTATGCCCCTGTGATTTTGATGATAGCAAACACTATGACCCACCATTATGTGGTTTTGATGATAGCAAACACTATGAGTCACTATGAGTCACCATTATGTGATTGCATGAAAGATTGAATGATTGCTGAATGTTTGCATATAATGATTGCATATGGTCCTTGCATGTTAAGCTATGTAGAATTTCATCAGAGTGCATGTAAGATTTGTATTTCATCATAAGGTCCTTGCATACCCTATGGTCATATAACTCTGTCCAAACTTTAGGCCAATGCACACGTTCAGGGTCAGTGCATCCTCCTGATAGTATGTCTGTCTGCGTTGCATGAAGTCCGTGCATTACTTATCATTGTGCATTTCAAGGTCAGTGCATTCACTTATGTTCAGCACATAATGTCGATGCATACTCATGGCTCAGCAGACTAGGTCAGTGCACTTCATTGCTTAAGTCAGTGCAGGGTTAATTGTCTAAGGCTAAGGTTCGTGCATATCTCAGTTAGGCTGCATAACAAAGTCAGTGCATGTCACTGTTCATGTGCATTTAGGTCTGTTCATTCAAGTCCGTGCACATTGCCCTGGCAGATTAAAATCGGTGCAACGCTTATTCACATGTCTAAGTCTGTGCACTTCATTAATGCAAGGTATGTGCAATCCTTGTATCGGGCTAGCATCATGTCTGTGCATACTTGGCGTGTTCGAGACCGAACTCAGCATTTCATGCATTCACGCGGTCGGTGCAAGTCTACCTTGCGCTAACCAACTCGGTGCAACTCTCGTTGCTGCATGCACACAAGTCTGTGCAACTCTAGTTGCTGCGAGCATATAAGTCAGTGCATCCTCATTATGTGTCTCAACACAGCCGGTGCATATCCTCTTTGTGCACCGGCTGTGTTGAGACACATAACGAGGATGCACTGACTTATATGCTCGCAGCAACTAGAGTTGCACAGACTTGTGTGCATGCAGCAACGAGAGTTGCACCGAGTTGGTTAGCGCAAGGTAGACTTGCACCGACCGCGTGAATGCATGAAATGCCGAGTTCGGTCTCGCACATGCCAAGTATGCACCGACATGATGCTAGCCCGATACAAGGATTACACAAACCTTGCATTAATGAAGTGCACAGACTTAGACATGTGAATAAGCGTTGCACCGACTTTAATCTGCCAGGGCAATGTGCACGGACTTGAATGAACAGACCTAAATGCACATGAACAGTGACATGCACTGACTTTGTTGTGCAGCCTAACTGAGATATGCACGAACCTTAGCCTTAGACAATTAACCCTACACTGACTTAAGCAATGAAGTGCACTGACCTAGTCTGCTGAGCCACGAGTATGCATCGACATTATGTGCTGAACATAAGTGAATGCACTGACCTTGAAATGCATAATGATAAGTAATGCACGGACTTCATGCAACGCAGACAGACATACTATCAGGAGGATGCACTGACCCTGAACGTACGCATTGGCCTAAAGTTTGGACAGAGTTATATGACCAGAGGGTATGCAAGGACCTTATGATGAAATACAAATCTTGCATGCACTCTGATGAAATTCTACATAGCTTAACATGCAAGGACCATATGCAATCATTATATGCAAACATTCAGCAATCATTCAATCTTTCATGCAATCACATAATGGTGACTCATAGTGACTCACAGTGTTTGCTATCATCAAAACCACATAATGGTGACTCATAGTGTTTGCTATCATCAAAATCACAGGGGCACAACAATTGTGAGTGCTACCTTCTCTTCCAATCGGTCGGCCGATGAAGATAGCTTCTCTTTGGATTACCCTTGCAAAATAAATAATAACCAACAAAAGAAGATTAGATTTATGAAAGTGTGTAGCATCAAATTCTTAACATGAATAAACATGAAAGCATAGAAAGAGACACACCTTGTTGGTGTTTGCTTTAAAACCCCTATGCAAAAAGGTAGGAAGAAAATATGATGATATGAGAGGGAGGGTGCAAGTGTTGCACTCTGAAAATCTCAATATAATTGAGATAAAAACAAATAAAAGAGGTAGATATGATGCATGCAATGCAAGTTAAGCTAATGAAATATAAGAGAGAAGGAAGACTTATTGTTTTCTCCAAGAGGGGCTTCAAAATCTTCAAGGGAGGAAGAACTCTAATGGATGTAGCTTTCAATGCATGGGAGGCTCCTCCTTGACACCTTCTTCCAGCAGAGCTTCTCCAAGATTACCAGAATTCAACCTTTTACACTCATGGGAGAGGGTTCCTATTTATAGCATTGGGAAATTTAGAGTTTAATTCCCTCAAAAATATAAAATAGGGTTCTAATGAAATTTGGAGAGGGAAATCCTTCTTCCAAGTGTCCTCACTGCCTTAGAAAGTCATAGGAACCCTTTCCCAAGTCGAGAAGGAGATCAAAAATGAGGAAGGGAAGGGTTGGTCTCCGGATCAAATTTCTGGAAGAATTTACGTCCAACCTAGTGCTCGCGAATTAAATACGCGTCAACGTGGAAAGATGCCAATTGGAATTCAAATATGGCAAGTTTAGACATTATCAAAATTGGAAAAGAATTCGCGTCTTAAGTCCGGACGCAAATTAAAAATTTGCGTCCTTCTAGAAAGACGCAGTTTCAGAATAATATGAATTTTGGTAGGGATTAAAAGCTCAAAATAAGGAAATGAAATTTGTGTCCACTGTAGTGGACACAAATTTAAGAATACGCGGCCATGCAAAGAGGCATCAATTCATGAAGGAATTAGCGTCCTGAGGCTGGTCGCAACTTTTCAAGAACGCGGTCACCTTGGCAACCGCAATCTGATGAACGCGGTCATCCAGGCGACCGCTGTAATGTCCCGGGTTTTTCGGATATTATTCGGATCGGGATCCATGGGTTTCAGATCACTTTTGGGGGTCCCGGAGAGCGTTTTATGGTTTACGCGTATTTTTTCCCTGTCGAGCCTTCGGAACCCCGTGTAGGGTGAACCATTGCGTTCTCCGACTCTGGGATGTTACCAGTGCGTTGTGCATTTTTTGAGGATCAGGGAGATGATTTTTCCCTATTTTTGGTATTTTTTGAAAATTCCAGATTTTTTATATAAACCCCCCCTCTCTCTCTTGTTATGTTAGATGGAAACACTCTGTCACCACGAAGTGTGGATCTAGAGGGGGGTGAATAGATCGATGGCCTAATTTAAAACCAAAATAAGGCTCTAATGCGGAATTTCAACATATCTACAAGATTACTAACTAGAGCATTGGATCTGATCAGAAATGAAGCGATCTGAGAAGAGAATCAAGAGAAGCAACCACACACCAGTTCATAGGCAATCATACAAGCACATAACACACCAGATTTTTAGGTGGTTCGGTCCTCCAGACCTACATCCACCCCACACTCAAACCCAAGTGTGGCTTACTGCTGCGCAACATAGCTTGCGTCCGCTGGGCAATACAGCTTAGCCTACAACCGCTGAGCTTCACAGCTTGCTGTCCGAGACCAAGTCTCGCCCGCTGAGGAATTACAGCTTCACCTGTCCAGAGGCTACACCTCTGCAAACCGTTGGGGAGTACAACTTACCCGTCCAGTGGAATCCTCCACTGCAAACCGCTGACACACAGCTTGAAGATAAAGTTTCGGAAAGCAAATTAGAATCAAACGAAAACAAGAAATCTCAAAAGAGAATATAGCTCGCAATGAGCAAACTTAGCTCTGGTATCTGAACCAAGAGACTGAGGAACATTCAGACAAGCTCTCTCAACTCCTCTCTCTCAATCTTCTCTTCTCTCTCTTTTTCTTCTCTGCTCTTCTCTTCTCTCTCTTTTTCTTCTCTTCTCTCGGTGGCTCTCTGCTGCTTCACTTTCTCTGCTCGAGCTTCACCTTTTCTTCTTCTTCTGGATCGTGCAGGCTCTCTCTCTCTGCTTCTGCCCCTTCTGCTTCGATCAAACTTCTTCTGAGGAAGAAGCTTAGTATTTATAGAGCAGCAGGAAGGGCGTGTGTCTTCCACATCTCTCGCCCAAAAGCTTGGACCACGTGGCAGCATCCAGGCTCGTTGTTGTACACGTGTCACGATCCTGGCACCTCCTCTTTCTTGGATCATGTGCCCTTCTTAAAGTCCTCGAGCATAAGTACCTATCAGTCAGTCAAAGGGAATATCAGCTTAAGACAGTAAAACCCTGTACAGACTTAACTATGTAGCATGTATGAACATTCACTGACTTCTATTTCATGAGAGACACAATGCATCGACCTTATTGTTATATAGAAGAGAGTGTACAGACTTTATGAAGGCAACGCTGAAGCATGTACAGATTTCATGTATGCAAGACTATGGTATGTACAGACTTTGTGAATGCAAAGCCAAAGCATGTACAGACTTCACGTATGCAAGGCTATGGCATGTACAGACTTCATGTATACAAGACTGTGAACATTACAAATGGATGCACTGTCATGCCAAATGAATGTGCAGACTCAATGTGCACCATTGTGCAGACTTACTAAAATGATGTATGAGCATAGCAACACACAATGTGCAGACTTCGTGCAATGCATGAAGCAATGTATAGATTTAGAGCGAAGGAGTGCACAAATGCAGATAGCAAGGTATATACATTACAAATGGATGCACTGACATGCCAAATGAATGTACAGACTCTGCATGCAACAATGTGTAGACTTAGTGTTTGTGCAGCTAGCCAAAGTATGGGCTTGGCGTTTGTGCAGCTAGCTAGTGTATAGACTTGGCATTTGTGCAGCTAGCCGTTGTATAGACTTGCGAGTGCAGCAGTCAGTGTATAGACTTGCGAGTGCAGACTTGCTAGCAAACAATATGCTGACTATGCCATGAATGTATAGACTTATGCATTGATGAACGGACATATGTAATGTATAGACTTTGTGTGTGCGTGCATGCAATGTATAGACTTTGAGTGAACGTGCATGCAATGTATAGGCTTTGAGTGATGCACAAACATATGCAATGTATAGACTTTAAATGATGATGAAACACACAGGCTGTACAGACATGGTCTGATGTACAGACTTGACCTTGCGAACACAACAGCAGGTAATGTATAGACTCTGCGTGCATGCGACCAGACAGTGTGCAGACTTGCTAAAAAGGAATGTGCAGACTTGCTATGGATGTATAGACTTGGCGTTATGAAGCACACAGGTTGTACAGACTTGTGCTAATGCTGCAAGTGGACAATATACAGACTTCAAGTGCGTGCAACAAGACATTGTGTAGACTTCAACTCGTGCAAGCAAGCTTAGTGAGACACAACATAAGACGCTGGATATGTTGAGACGGTACATGAGACGCAACATGAGACGCTCAGAATGTAATGCATCTAGCAAGTGTTTGAGTGCACCGACTTGCCTGCACGGACATACATGCATAATGCAGTGATGCACCGACTCAAAGTAGACTTGCCAACACGGACCTTCTACTTATGCAAAATAAGAATATGTGTATGTGCCATCAACTTGAATGATGACTCATGGTGTTTGCTATCATCAAAACCACAGGGGCACAACAATCTCCCCCTTTTTGATGATGGCAACACTATGAGTCATACTGACTCTGAATGCATGCTATGAGATGAAATAACCAATGCAAGTTCTAACAAGATCTCCCCCGTTGCCATAACATGATGCATACACTCCCCCTTTGCCATAACAATGTATACACTCCCCTGGAATTCAACAAACAGACAATACATTCTCCCCCTTTGCCATCAACAAAGAGGAGGGAAAGAAAGTGTAAGGGAAGAAGGATATCTGACTGGCATTCTGAGCAAGTAGTTCAGGAATTAAGCATTCTAAAGCACAGAGCCTTCAGTCATAAGAATTTAGAAACTGTTTAGAGAATGAATTCTGGTTTGAAGGTTATAAAAGTTAGAGTTCATGCACTACAATCATTGAATGAGTTTGCTGTGCATGATAATAGCAATAAACCAGAATCACATTTGAGCATGAGAGATTCAGTTTCAAAGTATCTTACTTTCTTAGACTCAGTAAAATTTGTTAAGAGATACCAGGTCATGTATTGAAATTAAACAATTTGACATACCTGAATTTTCTTTTTGAAGGAACAGCATTTTCAATTATATTTCATTAAGGGCATTCAGGTACCATTTGTCTTTTTACGTAAGGGTACACGTTTATCAGACGCCAGTACCCCTAGATACTCAACATGATTGACCATTCTACCTATGATCAAATTCAACAGGACTGATTTACACCTTTTTGTGTGAGGATACACGTTTATGAGACGTAGATATCCCCAGGTACTCAGTGAAATCACCCTACTGTTTTGACCATTTATACAGAGATAACTGATACACATTATGACATAAGTGTTATCCATTTCTTTGATAGATCACTCAGTTTCTCAGTGCTTTACCAGTCATTGCTCTGCCAACATTATTTTTCAAGGATTTTTAATATTTTTCTTAGCTGTCCTTTATTTGTTTCAGAATGACTTGTTTAAGGACAATACACATACTTAGCCTTCTCTAACAGGATTTCAAGTGAATTTTCAGATTTCAGATACAGTTAACTTTGTCTGACATGTAATGAAATAAGGGTTGAGAGCTTTATCAATTATCAGCATTCTTATTTACTGATTGCAATCTTTAAACTCTAAAGTTTATAAAATTTAAACCATTAAGTCAGTCCTTAAGCAATTAAAATTCTTATAAAGGAAGAAGTATGTTTTCTATTGCTTAAGAATTAGAACTGACTAACAGATTGCCATATTGTCAGACTCAACTCATTCAGGGTCAGGGGATGAATGAATTCAAGAGAGAAAAGATTTGAGGTTCAATGAATTTGATGACCTCTCTGAATTTCATACAACACTCCCCCTGTCTATATGCATGTGGTTTTGCAAATGAATGGGAAGAATTAGAGGAAAGAGAGCTTAGACATAGTCATGGCTGAATGATATGCAATGAGAATCATGAGTGTGATGCCAATTGATATGTCATGAAAAATATGAATGTTATGCATGCATGGTCTGGTGCAACATTCAACAACCACAGAGTTTTATTTAGACTACCAAATGTAAATCATAATAAGAATTTTATTCAAACCACCTGAAAATTTATTCATCATGCTGAAATTTACACAAGCCAAGTTCTCTTCTAAGAAATTTGAACCTTTCATTTCCTAGTGGCTTAGTAAAGATATCAGCAATTTATTTTTCTGTTTCAATAAAATTCAATTCAATTTCCTTTTTATTGACAGCATCTCTAAGAAAATGGTGTTTGATCTCTATATGCTTAGTCCTTGAATGATGAACAGGATTTTTAGCTAAACATATAGCACTAATATTATCACATAAAATTGGAATACATCCCAATTTTATCTGATAATCAGACAGTTGGTGCTTGATCCAAAGTACTTGGGCTGCACAGTTGCCAGCTGCGACATATTCAGCCTCAGCTGTGGACAAAGCTACTGTGTGTTGCTTTTTAGATGCCCAAAACACTAGACAACCACCTAGGAATTGATAGTAGCCGCTAGTGCTTTTTCTCTCTACTCGACACCCATCATAGTCTGCATCAGTGTAGGCTAGAAGTTCTAACTCACACCTAGCAGGATACCATAGACCAAGCTCTTGAGTGCCTAGTAGATACCTAAAAATCCTTTTCATAGACTTAAGGTGTGACTCTTTAGGACTAGCCTGAAATCTAGAACATAGACACACTGCAAACTGAATATCAGGCCTAGATGCTGTAAGACATAAAAGGGATCCGATCATACCTCTATATAGCTTTTGGTCCACTGGTTTACCTTGAGGGTCTGTATCTAAGCTGGTCAAGGTACCCATTGGAGCAGCTATTTCTTTGAGGTTGTCCATCTTGTATTTCTTCAATAAATCCCTTATGTACTTGGACTGAGAGATGAAGGTTCCATCTTTTGTCTGTGTAACCTGCAGTCCAAGAAATAATTTGAGCTCGCCCATTGAGCTCATTTCAAATTCATTAGTCATGATCTGAGAAAACTCCTCACACAGTTTGGGGTTAGTTGACCCAAACACAATGTCATCCACATAGATTTGAATAATAAGGACATTTGGATGACTTACCTTAGTGAACAAGGTTTGATCAACTACACCTCTTGTGAAGTTCTTATCTGTGAGAAATTTGCTCAACCTGTCATACCAAGCACTAGGAGCTTGCTTAAGACCATAGAGAGCTTTATTGAGTTTATAAACATGATTGGGGAAGTCTAAACATTCAAAGTCAGGAGGCTGCCTCACATAGACATCCTCACTGATTTCCCCATTTAGAAAAGCAGATTTTACATCCATATGCTGGAGATTTATTCCTAGGGAACATGCATAAGCCAATAAAATTCTAATTGCTTCTAACCTGGCTACAGGGGCAAAAGACTCTTCAAAGTCTATTCCAAATTCCTGGTTATACCCCTGAGCTACAAGTCTGGCCTTATTCTTAACTATATTCCCTAACTCATCAGTTTTATTTCTGAAGACCCATTTAGTCCCTATGACTGTCCCATGATCAGGAGGTGGGACCAAGTGCCACACCTTATTCCTGTCAAATTGATTGAGCTCCTCATGCATGGCATTAGTCCAATGCACATCCTTGAGAGCACAGTCAATGGACTTGGGTTCTACATGAGAAACAAGAGCATATGCATTCAGTTCATTTTGAATTCTAAAATGGCCTCTAGTCCTAGGAGGGTCATGCAAATTGCCAATCACATTATCTACAGGATGATCTTTCAGATATCTAATGTTGACAATTTGATTATCATGATTTTCACTTACCTCCCCCTGAACTGTAGGCTCTTCTCTATTAAGCTCTCCATTTTCTTCCTCATCTTCCGATTTGTCTGCAGGGTTCCCTTCTTTCAGAAAATCACCATTGTCTTCATTCCTGCATTGACCAATATTAGTTTTTACCAAAGATTCATCAAAAACAATATGTGGAGATTCTTCAATAGATTTGGAGTTTAGATTATACACTCTATATGCCCGGGTGTTTTCAGAGTAACCAAGAAAAATTCATGGTTCACCTTTAGGTTCAAATTTATCAAGGTCTCTTTTATCATTTATATGAATAAAGCATTTGCAGCCAAAAACTTTGAAATGAGCAATTGAAGGTTTCTTACCCTTTATGATCTCATAAGGTATTTTCTGGGTAGAAGGTCTTACCATAGCTCTGTTAATTACATAACAGGTAGTATTTACAGCTTCAGCCCAGAACTTCCTTGGCAGACCACCTTCAACCAAGAGTGTGCGACCCATCTCCACTAGGGTTCTGTTTCTCCTCTCCACAACTCCATTCTGCTCGGGTGTCCTTGGTGAGGAGAACTTGTGATGAATACCATTTGTCCTGCAGAAATCCTCAAACTGTGAGTTTTCAAACTCACCTCCATGATCAGTTAAAATGTTTTCAATTTTCTGGTTTATCTTAAGATAGAACTCCTGAAATTCTGTGAATGCATCACTTTTCTGTGACAAGAAATATACCCAAGTGTACCTAGAGAAGTCATCTACCAGAACAAATCCATACTTCCTCCCTGATAAGCTGACCGACCTCGTTGGTCCAAAAATGTCCATGTGTATCAGCTCATAGGGTTTAGATGACAAATTTTCTGTTCTATATTTGAATGACTTTCTAGTTAACTTGGACTGAGTACATGCATCACAGAGTTTATTTTCTTTCTTAAAAGAAACTTCAGGAAGTCCTCTAACCATGCTGTGCTTATTCAATTTATGCAATACTGTGTAACTAGCATGGCCTAACCTACGATGCCATAAGAATGCTAAATCTTTTTTGCTAATAGTGAGGCATAGGTTAGAATGTGATATGTCATCTAAATCTATCATGTATGTATTATTAATTCTTTTACCAGTAAACTTAACAAAGTCAGAATCAGGTTCAAACACTTTACTACATTGAGAGTCAAAAAGAACTTTATACCCTTTATCACATAACTGGCTGATACTAAGTAAATTATATGCTAAACCTTCAACCAGCATGACATCTTCAATGCAACAGGTAGTACACTTACCTACCTTACCTGACCCGACAATTCTACCTTTTGTGTTGCTACCAAAGGTGACAAGGCCTCCATGTTTCTCTGTCAGCATGCATAACTTGGCCTTATCTCCTGTCATATGCCTGGAGCAGCCACTATCCAGGTACCACAGGTTGTTCTTGGCTGCCAGGCATACCTGCACACACAATTAGGTAGAGAATTTTGGAACCCAAGTCTAGTTGGGCTCCAGAGCAGATGAAATACTAGTAAAATATGAAAGCAAACTTTTAGGAATCCACATTTGTTTAAAAGAATTCTGTTCATTGGATTTTACAGATTTCTTTTTGTTGTTATTCCTCTTCTTTTTGTTGTTTTTCTTCTTGTTGGCACCAGCATAATTATTGACAGATTTGTTGCTTCTGTGCCAGTGCCTTGGCCAGGGTGCATTCACAAAATTGTGGTCATAGTAGTTTCTGGGCTGGCTGAAGAAATGCATATTCCTAGGTGTCCAATTGCCATACCCACCAACCCAATTTTGAGTGTAAGGTTTGTAAGATTGTGTAGCTTGATATGCATGACCTGTATACCTCCCCGGAGTCCTAGTCCACCCTGACCTATTGGAATAGGTTGTCTGTGCAGTGTCATAGGACTGAACTCTGGGTTGGTAGAATTGTTTGGGTTGACTTCTAAATGCATTCTGTCTCCCCTGCACCTTTGACCCTGCTGACCTATTTACAGGTGTGTGTTGGGTCTTCTTCTGAGATGGTGGTGGTGGTGGAGACTTAGTGGCCTTACCATAGGGTTTATATGCATGTGTAGGCTGACCCCTAACCTGCGACTGAGCTTTAGGATTTGGCTTGGATGTACCAGCTCTGCTATGCTCACCAATCTTTTGTTTGCCCTTCTCCTCAGCACTGGGCTTCTTCAGGTTCACAGTTTTATTCACAGAATTGTTTGAATTCATGTTAATGAGAGGTCCTTTCTCTTTCTGTGCAACAAATGATATAGTCTTCATTGCAAAGCTTTTAGTTGCACTGGAATTAAATCCAAGACCCTCTCTCCTGAAGTTGACTTTTGACCCTAATAAGGCATTTAAGTTCTCTGAACCTTGGGTCATCTTTTCTATTGTTCTCAGCTTGTCCTCATTATCTTTCTGAACATCTTCAACAGATTTCCTCAGTTCAGTGTTCACACTTAGGACAACTTCATACTTTTCATTTACAAGCTTCATCTCACTCTCATATTTTTGTATTTTCAATTTCCATTCATCAATTGCATTTTCTAGCCTCTCATTCTCTTCCTTAGAAATTTTTAACTCATGCTTGATTTCTTCAATTTCAGAACATGTGAGTTTCAGCTTAGCATTTTCAGATTCGAGGCATGCAATTTTATCAGTCAAGGTTTTGTCATTTTGCATGGAATTTATTTTTCTTCTTAGATGCCTATTTTCTTTTCTAATATCATCTACTTTATCAGCAATATCATGATAGGCATCTACCCAATCAGCAATGGTAAAATTTTCAAATCGAGAGGGTACCTCATCAGAATCTTCCTCTCTGTCTTCAGAACTGGTTGCCATAAGACACATAGGTTTTTCTGATTCTTCCTCACTGTCCGAGCTGCTGCTCAAGGTACCTTCGTCCTCATCACTCCAGGTACTTACCATGGCTTTCTCTTTAGTGTTCTTTCTCTTGGACTTGTCCTTGTGCTTCTGATTCTCTGGACAATCAGCTTTCATATGGCCGGACTTCCTGCATTGGTAACACACATTAGTTTCGATTTTCTTTGCAGGATTATATTTATACCTTGTATCCCGTCGGCCGCCACCATGGTTCCTTCGACTGAATCGCCTTCCTTCTTTCCTGAGGAACCGCCTGAATTCCCTGGCGATCATATCTATCTCATCACCTTCTATTTCTTCTCCAGTCAGGCTCTCCTCGGATGATGATCCATTAGAGCTGGATCGGCTGGATTTCCTGGCACCAGCTTTCGGTGCAATAGGCTTTTTCTTCTTCTCAGCTTCCTCTATCTTCGACAGATTTATTTCATAAGCCATCAGCGAACCAATTAACTCATCTGCCCTGGTGTTGTGTAGATCCCTTGACTCTTCCATTACAGTAGCTTTAGTGTGCCAAATATGAGTCAGGGAACGTACGATTTTCCTTACAATATCATATTCTGACAGTGTCTTCCCAAGACCTCTGAGACCGTTTGTGATGATTGTCAGTCGAGCGTACATCTCCTTGATGGTCTCATTGGGCTTCATCTTGAAGGCTTCATACTCTGACACCAGGAGGTTCGCCTTCGTCTCTTTGACCTGAGAGGTCCCTTCGTAGATGACCTCTAGATTATTCCACATCTCTTTAGCTGAAGTGCAAGATGATACACGAGAGAATTCTGTGGGGTGCAGTGCGCACTGAATTGCATTGATGGTGCTCTAGTTCAGAGTGGATCTTCAGATCTCTTCCTTGGTCCAGACGTCCTCGTTCGGGGACAGCTCATAAGGTCCCTTACTAACCACCTTCCACATCTCGTAGTCCTTCGCCCTCAAGAAGACTTGCATACGATTATTCCAGTATGCATAATTTGATCCATCAAAGTAAGGGGACTTAGTGGTAGAATGTCCTTCAGCGATCAACCCTCTTGCATCCATCTGTGCCTTCCTCTTCGGGCTGTAAGTCCCTGTAGAAGAGTTAGGCTCTGATACCAACTGTTGTATTAGATGGAAACACTCTGTCACCACGAAGTGTGGATCTAGAGGGGGGTGAATAGATCGATGGCCTAATTTAAAACAAAAATAAGGCTCTAATGCAGAATTTCAACAGATCTACAAGATTACTAACTAGAGCGTTGGATCTGATCAGAAACGAAGCGATCTGAGAAGAGAATCAAGAGAAGCAACCACACACCAATTCATAGGCAATCACACAAGCACATAACACACCAAATTTTTAGGTGGTTCGGTCCTCCAGACCTACATCCACCCCACACTCAAACCCAAGTGTGGCTTACTGCTGCGCAACACAGCTTGCGTCCGCTGGGTAATACAGCTTAGCCTACAACCGCTGAGCTTCACAGCTTGCTGTCCGAGACCAAGCCTCGCCCGCTGAGGAATTACAGCTTCACCTATCTAGAGGCTACACCTCTGCAAACCGTTGGGGACTACAGCTTACCCGTCCAGTGGAATCCTCCACTGCAAACCGCTGACACACAGCTTCAAGACAAAGTTTCGGAAAGCAAAATAGAATCAAACGAAAATAAGAAATCTCAAAAGAGAATATAGCTCGCAATGAGCAAACTCAACTCTGGTATCTGAACCAAGAGACTGAGGAATATTCAGACAAGCTCTCTCAACTCCTCTCTCTCAATCTTCTCTTCTCTCTCTTTTTCTTCTCTGCTCTTCTCTTCTCTCTCTTTTTCTTC
Organism: Amorphophallus konjac; assembly: GCA_022559845.1. Taxonomy (NCBI): domain Eukaryota; kingdom Viridiplantae; phylum Streptophyta; class Magnoliopsida; order Alismatales; family Araceae; genus Amorphophallus; species Amorphophallus konjac. The sequence goes on along the minus strand of CM040120.1, from coordinate 332,389,898 downwards.
TCTCCTCTCGGTGGCTCTCTGCTGCTTCACTTTCTCTGCTCAAGCTTCACCTTTTCTTCTTCTTCTGGATCGTGCAGGCTCTCTCTCTCTGCTTCTGCCCCTTCTGCTTCGATCAAACTTCTTCTGAGGAAGAAGCTTAGTATTTATAGAGCAGCAGGAAGGGCGTGTGTCTTCCACATCTCCCGCCCAAAAGCTTGGACCACGTGGCAGCATCCAGGCTCGTTGTTGTACACGTGTCACGATCCTGGCACCTCCTCTTTCTTGCATCATGTGCCCTTCTTAATCTCCTCGAGCATAAGTACCTGTCAGTCAGTCGAAGGGAATATCAGCTTAAGACAGTAAAACCCTGTACAGGCTTAACTATGTAGCATGTGTGAACATTCACTGACTTCTATTTCATGAGAGACACAATGCATCGACCTTATTGTTATATAGAAGAGAGTGTACAGACTTTATGAAGGCAATGCTGAAGCATGTACAGATTTCATGTATGCAAGACTATGGTATGTACAGACTTTGTGAATGCAAAGCTAAAGCATGTACATACTTCACGTATGCAAGGCTATGGCATGTACAGACTTCATGTATACAAGACTGTTAACATTACAAATGGATGCACTGTCATGCCAAATGAATGTGCAGACTCAACGTGCACCATTGTGCAGACTTACTAAAATGATGTATGAGCATAGCAACACACAATGTGCAGACTTTGTGCAATGCATGAAGCAATGTATAGATTTAGAGCGAAGGAGTGCACAAATGCAGATAGCAAGGTATATACATTATAAATGGATGCACTGACATGCCAAATGAATGTACAGACTCTGCATGCAACAATGTGTAGACTTAGTGTTTGTGCAGCTAGCCAAAGTATGGACTTGGCGTTTGTGCAGCTAGCCAGTGTATAGACTTGGCGTTTGTACAGCTAGCCGTTGTATAGACTTGCGAGTGCAGCAGTCAGTGTATAGACTTGCAGTGCAGACTTGCTAGCAAACAATATGCTGACTATGCCATGAATGTATAGACTTATGCATTGATGCACAGACATATGTAATGTATAGACTTTGTGTGTGCGTGCATGCAATGTATAGACTTTGAGTGAACGTGCATGCAATGTATAGGCTTTGAGTGATGCACAAACATATGCAATGTATAGACTTTAAATGATGATGAAACACACAGGCTGTACAGACTTGGTCCGATGTACAGACTTGACCTTGCGAACACAACAGTAGGTAATGTATAGACTCTGCGTGCATGCGACCAGACAGTGTGCAGACTTACTAAAAAGGAATGTGCAGACTTGCTATGGATGTATAGACTTGGCGTTATGAATCATACAGGTTGTACAGACTTGTGCTAATGCTGCAAGTGGATAATGTACAGACTTCAAGTGCGTGCAACAAGACAATGTGTAGACTTCAGCTCGTGCAAGCAAGCTAAGTGAGACACAACATAAGACGCTGGATATGTTGAGACGGTACATGAGACGCAACATGAGACACTCAGAATGCAATGCATCTAGCAAGTGTTTGAGTGCACCGACTTGCTTGCACGGACATACATGCATAATGCAGTGATGCACCGACTCAAAGTAGACTTGCCAACACGGACCTTCTACTTATGCAAAAGAAGAATATGTGTATGTGCCATCAACCTGAATGATGACTCATGGTGTTTGCTATCATCAAAACCACAGGGGCACAACAATCTCTCTTCCTCATTCTCACTCTCTCCCTCTCCCCTCTCATGTTCTCTCTTTCTCTCCCCTCTTGTTCGGCAGCCGACGGAGCGAGGCGGGGGCGAGGCGGAGGCGGCCCGGGGCGAGGAGCGGCCGAGCATGGGCGAGGAGCGGCCGAGCATGGGCGAGGATTGAGGGGCGGTGGCTCGCGGTGGAGCTCGTGGCGAGTTCATGAACCAGCGGAGCTTTCACAGTGTTTTCATGGCGGATCGGTATCCTCGTCGCGCGAAATCTTCGGTGGAGGTAGGGGGATGGATCCTTAGCCCTTGTACTTCCTTTCCCCACATTTTATAGGCCGAGGCGAGGCCGAGAGTGGGTTTATTTCAAGTCGGGGTGAAAATCAGATGTTTGGGGTGAGTGGCGGTGTTCGGCCGATTCGAGGCCCGATTGTGGTTTTAATTTGGTTTTTCGGTTGTAGGAATGCCCGGGGATAAATTCCCCTTGTTTTTCCCTTCGTATGGAGGCGAATGGGGTGTGGAATCGAGCTCACGGTGGAGCTCGGTCTGTTTTCCAGAAAACACAGGAGATGGCCACATAGGTGGCCGTCTAGGCCCTGGTCTAGGCGGCCAAGACCCTGGCCGCCCAGGTCACTGGGAGGCCAAAGGTCTGGCCGCCTAGGGCTACTAGGCAGCCAGGACCCTTGCCGCCCTCACCCAGCATGGCCTAGGTCTGGGCGGCGAGGATGATGGCCGCCCAGCCCTCTGGGCGGCCCAAGATGTGGCCGCCCAGGCCAAGGGGTTCCCAGGTGTTGGGCGGCCACTGGTGTGGCCGCCCAAGCCTCTAGGCGGCCAAGGGGTTGGCCGCCCAGCCCAGTCTGCCCCCGGGCCGTTGTGCTCCGCATTTTCTTGTCCCAACATGTTCGTTTGCGATAAGGTTTCGTGGAAGAAGTGTCTGCGTGATTCTTCGTGACTCCGGAGGTACTATTTTACCTCGATTTGCATGCCCATGCGTCTAAGGGTCCGGGTGACCCTTTGTGTTCCGGGCTTCTGTGCTTTCACTAGATCGTGTCGCCGTGTATCGGTATGAGTGCGGAGGGTTGCTCTCGCACATTGTGTGTTTCTCCGGAAGGTGGTTTCCGTGTGGGCTGTGTGTATGGCTTGGACTGTGAGTCCAATCACCCAGCCTGGGGCTGGAGTTCTCCTGAGTTTCCTTTATGAGGGAATGGTCTCGACAGTTGTGAACTGCCTCGTGAGTCATCGTACCGAGGTTTTTATCCTAGGGTTAGGGTAGATTGACGGCGTGGAGCTCTCCCTATACAACGGTCTTGACCCGAGTCTCGTGACTCAAGGACCATTGGGTTTAGTAGGTCTAGTGGACCATCCAGAGTCTGGTGGCCCCGAGCCACCTGGTACTCCGTGTTACTCGCAATGGATGCGTGCGTGACTTCTCGTGTTCACGTTTAGTGACCTCCCACTAGTTGTAGCCTTCATACAGCACGCGTGTGCTGATCCACACGGGAGTGGTGGAGCGGCTTACCCCAGAGAGGCAATTTTTAGGCTGGTTACCATAGGGCCCCTCACCTTTGGAACCTGCGTCCGGGCTGGGGGAAAAACCAGCCAGAGGGCCTGACCTAAAGCGCATGGTCTATGTGTGCACATGTGGTTGGGGGCGTCAGACCCGCGCTGACGAGCACGACCCCAGCTAGTCCTTGTTTAGTGTTCTGTGGTTACTAGTGTGGTGTCTCAGTTTCCTCACCTGAGGCTACGGACTGAGTCGTCAGTGGACGCATCCGACCTTACTTCTGGTGGGCAGTGCCCTCATCACGTGACGTGAGTTTCTTGTGACTCGAGCTTCCGTTTGTTTTGTATGTAAGTTACGTGTGTTTCCCGAGGTAGAGGTCTAAGGTTTCCGATGAGCGTTACCGAGGGTCTTTTCCCTAGATAGTGTAGGGTTCACGACGGTGAGGTCGTGATCGTGTTACCCAGACCTCGCGGTCTCGGGTTGGGCCTTCGTATGCGAGATGGGCCTCCACGACAGTGGTGTCGTGATGGTTCTCCTGGCGATATAGCCAGACTTGTTCCCGTTAGTTCGATGGTCCCTCGACTGTGAGATCGGGGCGTGTTTTCCGGTGCAGTAGGAGTAGCTGTAGCACTGAGTTTTTACCGGCCACCTGGTTGGCTGTTCCTACTGTTGTTGCTGCTTTCCGCTACCACTATTATTTACGGTTGGGGTTCCGCGGGACCCCTACTGAGCCAGTGATAGGAGGCTCACCCCTACTTTTCAGGTGTGGCGGTTCTTCCTTGAGGTTCGAGGGTGCTGCGTGGAGGTTCTTAGTTGTCAGCTCACCCGACCGAGTGTTCACTCGGCGTTGGGTATGCTTTCCTGCCTTAGCCTGTACTTCTGTTGGACTGGATTCTACTGTAGTTAGTTTATTTATTTCTGTTAATTGTTGAATTTTCCTGTTTTATTTCCTATTTCTTTGTACCTCCACACTTCTTTTAGCCCTTCCGAGCCCTCCGGCTCGTGCGCGGCGGGCCAGGATTCGAATGGTATCGGGTTATTCTCGGTATCCGGATCTTGGGTCGTTACAACTGCGATCAGGGCTGCCCAAGGTTTGTTCCGGAAGAAATTGGCGTCCACTACGACTGAAATGGCATCCATTCGGAGAGACTTTAATTCAAAAAGGTCTGAAAAATTAGAGAAAAATACTGAAAAAATCTAGAAAATAAGAGAATGTTGGATAATCAAGAAAATGAGGAAAATCACTCAAATAAGTTGATTTGAGGGTCAATTTGGGGTGTTATAAGGTGATAGGAGATGTACTCAAAATGATGTCAATGCGAGTCTACAGCTGCCCTGCCTTGGCGTTTGCTTTGCAAGGGAGAGACACGGAATGGAATGGAATGAAATGGAACGAAGTGTAAAGAAGTGTAAAGAAGTGAAATGGAATGAAATGAGAGCGAACTGAAAAAGTAGATGCCAAAGTGTGATGAGACACACGATCAACACCACCTGATAAGAATTATTTCCAAAGTTCAAGATGAAGCAATCTTGAGAAGGTTCAATGAAATCAACAATTATTTGGATGTAGGAAGGAAAAGTAATAAAGATGTGCATGCGGTGTACGAAGGAGAGGAAAAAAGAAGAAGATCAACTTCCAGCATCGGGGAAGTATCCCAGGTCGTAAACCTATAGGTTTCACCATTAGAGAGCAGTTACCAGTCAATGTGGACGTGCTACAGCCAAGGTGGATCTAAGGGAAGAGATTGAATAAGAGGATAGAGATCTAAACAAAGGACTTTTTAAGGAAACAACCCAAAACAACAACAAGGCGAACTAAGGACTCAATTTAGAATGGAATATCTCGTATCATGAGAATTAATATCAACTGACTCTCAAAATCAAGTTATTGGAGAGATTTTATAAAGTTAAATCTAGGTCCTACATGAATGCAGGTTGGGTTTAAAGAGAAAATTAAAATAAATTAAAATAGAAAATAATCAAGGATAATATTATTTAGCTGCCCAGACTGAGTCAAGACACCAATTTCGTGAGCTAATATTAAGCCGAAGTCCGTTTATCCGCGCACCAATTCACAAAAGGGAACCATCATCCCCAGTCTTAGACTGCTCAATGGTCTATCTGTGCAACTAAGATTCCTATGAAATTATCATTATTTTTGACGAAGGGGAACTCAAATTTAAGATTTATCAAAGCCACAAGGTCCTTGATATAATTTAATAACGTAGATAACATATAGTAAAAATACATACAAGGAATGTAACACCCCTGGAATTTTTTAGGATTTTTTTGAGAATTAAATAAAATTATTAAGCATTTAAAAGGCTTAATGGACTATTTAACGAATTCTGGGTTAAGTAAATTAATTGGAAGGCCAATTATTAACCTGATAAATAAGCTCACTTTAAATAGGTCCCTAAACCCAATTCTAAGGCTTTTAGCCCAAGTCCAACCTTAGAAACGTAATAAGATAAATTCCTCTAATTAAAATAGACAATTAGGGGATAATTATAGGAGGAATTTGACAAAAATTCAAATATCTGGCGTCGGGAAGGTCGCGGTCAGTCGCGAGAACGCGTTCAGAAGATGGCGGTCTCCATGCGACCGCGTTCAAGTTCCGTAAACGGGACTTTGAGAAGCATGGAAAGATCAAATTCTTATCAATCCTAGTGCCATGGATCGAAGTGATCTAGCATGAAAACTTGTCTAGGACTCTTAGGAGATCGAATTGGTACCCTATAGGACTCCTATTCCGATCTAATCCTTCAGCCTTAGGTCATCCTCTATAAATAGGGCCCAGAATCGACCTACACAAACCCTCGTTTTGGATCACGTGGTTCGATGGTAAGGTGTCAGTATTTCATGCTAGTCCTTTAGAAGTTGTTGTTCCTCTTAGTATCTTCTAACCCTCTGCAAACTTTCGTGCTAGGAGGACAAGAGGTTAAGGAGATAGAACGTCCGAAAGTTGCTAGTTCCACGCAGGACGCGCAGGAACAAGGGTGTTCTTCCGGCGAGAAATTCGAGGTCTAGGGATCAAACCAGAGGTAGGTTATCTCATGTGGACTTAAACATCAAGCTAGGAACAAAAGCCCTCTAATATCTCATGTTTTCATGCCCTATATATTGCGTATTTAATGATTTTTCTGTGACTGCGTAATGTATTTTCTTACTGTATGCTATCCCTACACCCTTGACTAAAAGATAAGAACTTTGGGCTTCATTCATACCTATTCCATGTATTCCTTCATGCTAACCATGCTATCTGTTGGCCCAGTTAGGAAAGTAATCAAGAAGGGGGTGAATTGATTGCACCCCCTTTTTGACAAACTAAAAATATAACCGTAGAGATGACAAGAAATATCTAGATAAGATGAATATCAGCCAAGCTCTCACAGCTCTCCAGCGCTTTTGATGAAGCACTCGGATAGAGCAAAATGAACGGACATATTAATTTAGCTCTCAACTCACCGTATCACACACGTAAGATGAACGAATGGAGAAGAACAACAAGCACACAAACAGCAACCCACGACACAGCAAGTTTCAGGTGGTTCGAACGCACCCAAGTGCCGTCCTACGTCCACTCCTCTCAACTTGAGAGGATTCCACTAAAAATGCTGCACGACGGTTGCAAACAACCACACACACGGGTTCGACGGCCCAACATACACGGGTTCTCGTACAACGACGAGAAACCGCACACACACGGAGACAAAGCTCCAAGTTTGTCTACGAAAGAAAAAGATAGGAAAATACAAGCCCAGTCCAGATTTCTGAATATATGCTCAAACAGAGATGTAGAATCGTAAGAACAAGAAATCCCCCTTTGAATCTTCAGCCAATCTCTGAGATAAGGTGGAAGGGTGCACTGGAGATGATGAACCAGGGAGTGGAAGCCGTTGCCTCTGCAGATTCAAACACCTAGACAGCAGTTGGTGGAGACTGTCTGCAGCCGCCCTCCAATCTGCACTCAGGCTCGTGGGAGATGATCTCTAGCAGCCTATTCTTCCTCCTCCAGCAAACGCACATGCCCTCTCCTTCTCTTCCTGCAAGATTAGAAAAGTTTAGCCCACTCTCTTAGTCGTTCTACGAATGGGGATCGCAGCATATATATAGTAGCATATAGATGAACAAACGACCACAGTGCCCTTTTCAAAAACCTCTCAGAATAATCCTTAGACATGTAGAGAAACCCTAAGGGTAAGGGTGTAAAAGCTTAGTCCAATCGGATAACAAAATGGGACTTTCGAAACCAATCCGAAAAACACGATTCGGACAGCCCAGAAGAAGTGTTGACTCTTGGAGTCGACACTCTTTTTAAAACGCTCTGTCAACACATAGAAAAACCAATACACAGGCTAAGGTCTGTGCAAATTATCCCATGGTCGATGCATATGAAAAGGGCAAGGTCGATGCATGTGTGTAAAGCAAAGACCAGGTCAGTGCACAAAGAGTGTCGGTGCACATTTTGTATAGGCTATGGGTCGGTGCACATATTAGGCTATGGGGCTATGGGTCGGTGCAAATTCAGGGTCTGTGCACTTTTATCAAGGCATAAACATGTGTCGGTGCAAGTTCTTAAGGCCAGTGCACATTAGATGGGTCGGTGCAAAATCAGGGTCGGTGCACTCTTATCAAGCATTAACATGGGTCGGTGCAAGTTCTTAAGGTCAGTGCACATTAGATGGGTCGGTGCAAAATCAGGGTTGGTGCACTCTTATCAAGCATAAACATGGGTCGGTGTAAAGTTTTAGCTGCGCACAAGTCAATGCAAATGCAAGGTCGGTGCAAACTTTTAACAACTTGCCAAGGTCGGTGCACTAAGTGAAACTCGGTGCAAGTTAAGGCTATGAAACTCGGTGCAAGTTTGTAAAGAAGGCAAAGAAGGTAGGTGCAATATTGGCGAGAAAAACATCAACTCCCAGGGGTCGACCCTTGCGACTGCTAGAGAGAAACCCGTGCGGGTTTGAAAAATCCACACTCAGGGGTCGACCCTTGCGCCAGCAGAATAACCCGAACTCGTGAGAAATTCAACCACCCAGGGGTCGACCCTTGGGGTCGACCCATGACCACAGACTTAACAAAATGAAACAAGGTGCATTGAACAAGCATGGGGTTCACCCTTGGGGTCACCCCAATCCTTGAATAATCAGAAACATGAGATTTTCAAAAGATTAAACTCCTTAATCTCAACAAATGAAACAACACTAACGATTAAGAAAATGAAATTCATCCCAGCATCATTTTTACCATGGGACTAGAAAATGGAAGGCTTCTTGAACCTGCAATCACTGAAGATCACACTATGAAATTTTCTCATTGAAATTTCTAGCATTTTAGCTTCATAGTCATCCAGACAACTTATCAACATCACTCACATTCACCAAAGAAACTTCAATGCAAATCACATAGAATAGATCAAAATGACTTCATCACACATTGTCTTCGTCAAAACAACTCGGGGCACAACAATCTCCCCCTTTTTGACGAAGATAATACCAAGGATTTACATGAATAAAACAAGATAGATATTTCCTATTCTCCAAACAAGTTCAAATTGAGTTTCAATTTCATACTCCATGCAAGAAAGATTTCATCATCATCATGCAAACTTTATTACTCCTCCTTTTTGTCAGAGTCAAATAGCTGATTATGAGAATCAAGAAAGCAAAAGTGCATATGCACAGCTAACTCAGTGTAATGCAGATGAAAAGCAATGAATGAACATTCAAGCACATATGCATTCATTAGTCTATATAGCATCAGGCATATTCTACATGAATAGGATAAGAACAATACTATCAACCGAGAGCATGAGTTGCATGATCAAATGTTAAAAGGGTAGTGCTTACAAAAAGTGGTACTGCATTACCCATGAAATATGACTGATTCAAAAGGTACATTCACACAATCACTCCCTAGGCATATATGTGAAGGATGAGCAATGAAATCTAAGCAATATGGATTTTCAAATTTTCTAAGGAACACAAGTAAGAACCTTTCCTCCCTACACTTTCATACACCGTGCTCGACTTTTGGTAGCTTCGCACAGCCCCTATATATATATATATATTATTTTATAACAAGATGACTAACCTTTTGACATGAGTCATGCCCTTTGTTTCAGGGGCATTTCTCGGTTATTCAGTTTCGTCACTTATTTTAATGTGGATTAGATACTTTTCGATGCGAGTTTCCTCCTTTATTTCAGGGGACATTCCCGACTACTCGGTGTCAAATTACACTTATTCAATCTAGGAGGGGCTGACAGCTTTTTTCTCACGAGACACGTGACTTCTGTGTAGGGGATTAAGATCCCTCAAATGTGTTGAGTGGAATAGGTGAAATCCTTATCAGATAGAATCATTTATCTCAAAAGTGCTATTAGTGTAAGAGATTGCATAGAATGTAAGAGATCAATTAGTCTGATCATAGTGATGTCTCCCCCTAAGTGTATGCACAGTTATAAAAAGAACCTCCCCCTTAATATGAGCCATGGAACAAGCATGTCTAATCGAAGTAATTTTATTTAGCAAGGGAGTCAGGTCATAGGAGGGATCAAAAATTGTAAGGTGTATGATATATACACTCAAGCATGTATCAGAATGGAATTCTCAAGTAGGTTGATTACCGGTACGTGGCAGAGAACATAGGTCTGAAGACCACCATCGCGCATGAGGAAAGCTTCCAGTTGGACATATTCCAACCTTCGGCAATCGTCATTTGATATACCAAAAATCATGACATTTAGGCACACAATTATGAAGTATATGCATTTATGTACACACGGATGCTAAAAGATAAAAGCATGTATGAACATTAATCGGTTATTCACTGTGTTATGCACAAAAGGGAAAAGAAAAGTTTGTATGAATGTTATGGAAAATCTCCTTATTTGCAAAAAGTGAAGCAGTATGCATAATTCATTTATGAAAAGTTTAAAGTGTGTATTTACAAGTCAACTCAAAAGGATTTAACTATCTAATCTGCACACACCTAATTCTCTCCTTAGAAAGTAAAACTGTTCAGAATTCAAAGGTTTTGTAAAAATATCTGCAAGTTGGTGTTTTGTATCAACAAAAATTAACTCAAAATCACCTTTATTGATATGATCTCTAATGAAGTGATGTCTAACCTCAATGTCTTTTGTGCGAGAGTGTTGGATAGGATTTTTGGACAGATTTATTGCAGAAGAGTTATCACACATGACAGGAGTGTTTTTAAAAAAAAAACCAAAATCTAACAATTGATGTTGGATCCAGAGTACTTGAGCCGCACAACTGCCTGCAGTCACATATTCGGCTTCAGCAGTTGATAAAGTCACACAATGTTATTTCTTTGAGGCCCATGAATTGAAACCATGCAGCCCCCTAGAAACTGACAGTGACCGCTTGTACTCTTACGATCCATTTTGCACCCAACATAATCAGAATCAGTGTAAGCATATAAATCAAAAGAGTTATTCTTAGGATACCACAAACCAAGGTCAAGTGTACCGTTCAAATACCTGAAAATTCTTTTCACGGCCGATAAATGAGAATCCCTGGGACAAGATTGATATCTTGCACAGAGACAGACACTAAAATGTATGTCAAGCATACTAGCAGTAAGATATAACAATGATCCTATCATACCCCTAAAAAGTTTCTGATCAACTTTGTTACCTTTCTCTTCTTCCAATTTCAGTGAGGTGGACATTGGTGTAGCAAATGGTTTGGCAGTTTCCAATTGAAATTTCTTCACTATTTCTTGTGTGTACTTCTTCTGGTTGATGAAGATACCATCGTCTAGCTGTTTTATTTGAAGTCCCAAGAATAAGTTTAACTCGCCCATCAAGCTCATCTCGAACTCTCCCTGCATGAGTTGGGCAAATGCATCATTCATTTTCAGATCAGAGACTCCAAAAATTATGTCATCTACATAAACTTGAACAATTAAGGCATGTTCATCACAAGTTTTAGTAAACAACGTTTGATCTATATTACCTCGTTTGAAGCCATTATCTATCAAAAATGAACTCAAACGATCATACCATGCCCGGGGAGCTTATTTTAACCCATATAGTGCCTTATCCAATTTGAATACGTGGTCTGCAAATTTTTCATCTTTGAATTCCGGCGGTTGCTCCACGTATACTTCTTCCTTGATAACTCCGTTGAGAAAGGCACTCTTGACGTCCATTTGGAAGAGCTTGATGTTCCTGTGACATGCATAAGCAAGAAGAATTCTCACTACCTCTAATCTAGCCACAGGAGCAAAAGATTCATCAAAATCTATTCCAAATTCTTGGGAGAAGCCCTTGGCTACCAACCTTGTCTTATTCCTCACAACCACCCCATCTTCACTAAGTTTGTTTCCGATTATGGGATGATTATCAGGCCGGGGCACGAGGAACCACACCCGATTCCTTTGGAATTGGTGTAGTTCTTCTTGCATGGCGAGAACTCAAGAATTGTCATTAAGAGCATCATCTAAGGATTTAGGCTCAATACTGGAAAGTAAAGCTTGATTATCATGAATTTCAACTTCCCTGAATGAAGCCCGCGTTCGCACTCCATCATCCACACCACCGATTACATTCTCCAATAGATGGTGCTTATGCGTGGTCCATTGGTGTGGTAGAGTCGGATGTACTTGTTCCTCTTGTTCCTCTTGCTCCCTTTCTTTTTTCTTTTCTTGATCTCCTGCCTCACCTTGTTTGCTCGACTCTCCTTTTTCTACTTCACTCTCACATGTAACCAGAAAATGATCATCATCATTTGACTTTCTCAAAGTGTATTCATCAACTACAACATGTGGACTCTCCTCGACAACAAGAGTTCTAGAATTATAAACACGGTAAGCTCTGGATGTTAGAGAATACCCGAGGAAAATCCCTTTATCACTCTTAGCATCAATTTTTTTCAAATTGTCTTTACCATTGTTCAAAATATAACAAATAAATCCAAATGGTTTAAAATGAGATATGTTGAGTTTTTTACCTTTGTAAAGCCCGTAAGGAGTTTTCTTAAGGATTGGTCTTACCATTGCCCGATTGGTAATGTAGCAAGTAGTATTCACTGCCTCTGCCCATAAATACCGTGGAAGACCATTTTCAACTAGCATGGTACGCACCATTTCCACAAGTGTCATATTCTTCATTTCGATCACTCCGTTTTGTTGCGGGGTCCTAGGTGATGGGAATTGACGCTCGTACCCCTGCTTCCTGCAAAATACATCAAGTTCATGATTTTCAAATTCTTTTCCGTGGTCACTTTGGATTTTCTGAATTGAATAACCCTTTTCATTTTGAACCCTTATACAGAAATCAATAAATTCTTTGCATGCATCACTCTTGTTAGCTAAAAATAAAACCCATGCATATCTTGAAAAATCATCGACTATCACAAAACCATAAAGTTTCCCTCCAAGATTTCGTGTCCTGATGGGACCAAACAAGTCCAAGTGTAGCAACTGAAGGGGTTTTTCAGTAGAGACAATGTTTTTACATTTAAATGAGGTTGTGGTTTGTTTTCCTTTATTACATGCTTAACAAACTTTTGAAGTTTCAAAATTCAAATAAGGAAGACCTCTAACTAAACCATTTCGATTCAACTTCCTAATTACATTGAAACTGGCATGCCCACGACGGCGATGCCACAACCAAACATCTTCATTTTTATTAGCAACAAAGCACAAGTTTTCAAATGCAATTTCATTGAAATCAACTTGATAAGTGTTGTTACTTCTCACTCCTATGAATTTAACTTCATGAGATTTTGCATCAACAATGGTGCAGTGAGAAGACTCAAAAATAACCTTGTGACCTTTGTCACAAAGTTGACTAATACTGAGCAGATTATGATTTAGACCTCTAACAAGCAAGACATCTTTAATGCAATGGTTGAGGTTCTTACCAATTCTCCCAATGCCAATGATCTTACCTCTATCATGTCCACCAAAAATTACCGTTCCTCTAGCTTTCTCTGCTAGGTCTGTAAAAAGTTGTTTATTTCCCTTCATGTGCCTGGAGCATCCGCTGTCTAGGTACCATTTATTTTCCATTACTTTCATGCAGACCTGCAAGAATAAACATCAAATCTCATTTTGATTTAGGTACCCAAGCAAGCTTGGGTCCCTGAATGTTAGCATCCATCTCAGCATGATAATACTTTCTCAAAAAGAAGTCATCATCATACTTCATTAAGTGGCATATATACATATCATGACCTACTCTTCCACAATAAAAACAAGTGGGTCTCTTCCTACCAAAATTGTTTCTGTTATTTACATTCCTAAAAGTAGAGGGAAATCGAGAATAAACAGTTTGTGGATTTGTGTGTGTGTATGAACATTCTCCATGATTTTGTGAATTTTTAACTCTAAATTGAAAATGATTTTTGTTGCCATGCACAGAACTTGAAATTTTCTCTACTTGTTTCTCTTTTCCTTTCAATGTCTTTTCATGAACATTTTTCATTTCATTCAATTCTGTGACAAGTCTTTCATTTTTACTCTTGAATTCTTCCTTGACTTTCTCACATTCACTTAGTCTCACATTCAATTCCTCCAATTCATTTTTCAACTTATCATGCTTGTCTTGGATTTCCTCTATGATTTTGAATGCATTCTATTTTTCTACCTCTAAGCATGAAATTTCATCTTCAAACAAGAGCAATTTTGATTCAAGAGTGTCATTCGCCCTTTTGAAATTTTGAGCTTGCATTTAAAACAGATTACATTTTTCACAGGAATTTGGTGAATGCATGATTTCATGAATTTTCTTTCTTAAAGTTCTATTCTCATTTTTGACTCTTTTGTATTTCTCATCTAATTCCTCATAAGCTAATTCCCATTGTTCGTTGGTGATAAATTCTGAATCAGAAATTACATGTTCTTAATCACTATTGGCCATAAGGCACAGATTCTTGACCAATTCTTCAATGTTTTCCTCTTCCTCGGACGTTGGCTCATCCTCGTCCTCATCGCTCCATGTCACCTTCATTGCCTTGGGCTTTTTGCCTTTTACCTTCTTGCCCTTTTTCTGGAGCTCGGGGCATTCACCTCTCATGTGTCCCATCTTTTTGCACTCATAGCACATAATCTCGGTAGCTTTAGATGGATCACCCTTCTGCCTGAACTGCCTCTTTCCCTTCCTAAACTTTCTGTTGAACCTTCTTCTTTCCTGCAGAAACTGTCTGACCTTCCTTATGATCATGGAAACTTCCTCATCATCCATGTTGTCCATGGAGTCCTCCTGACTTGAGAAAGTATCAGGGTTTGCCTTTAATGCTATTGACTTCTTTTTCTTGGTATCCTCTTCCGTCCTCTTAATGTTTATCTCATAGGCCATTAAAGACCCTATGAGAGCATCCACAGTAAGTGTAGAAAGATCCTTCGAGTCCTCTATCACCGATGCCTTAGTGTGCCAGCTTGGTGACAAGGACCTCAGCACCTTTCTGACCAAATCAGTGTCCTGGAATTCTTTCCCGAGAGCCTTTAACCCATTGGTTATCTCCATGAGACGTGCAAACATCTCGGAGATAGTCTCTTCTTCCTTCATGTGGAACAACTCATAATCCCGGATAAGCATGTTAGCCTTCGTCTCTTTGACTTCTGAAGTACCTTCATAGATTAGCTTCAGGTTATCCCACATTTCTTTCGCGCTGCTGCACATAGAAACACGAGCATATTCATTCGGGTGAATAGCACACTGAATAATATTTAATGCATTAAAATTCACAGTGGCCTTCTTGATATTATCATCATTCTAACCTTCCTCATCAGGAGGTAAAGTGTATGGACCATTTTTAATCACAATCCATATTTCATGGCTTTGGGCACGAAGAAAAATAGTCATCTTATTTTTCCAATAGGTGTAATTACTACCATCAAAGAAGGGTGGCCTATGAATAGAATGTCCTTCGGGCATTAACCCCTTGTTAGCCATTCCTAACAGATCTCTCTAAACCGCGAGGTTTCTAGATGAAAACAGAGCCGAGGCTCTGATACCAATTGTTGGCCCGGTTAGGAAAGCAATCGAGAGGGGGGTGAATTGATTGCGTCCCCTTTTTGACAAACTAAAAATATAACCGTAGAGATGACAAGAAATATCTAGATAAGATGAATATCGGCCAAGCTCTCACAGCTCTCTAGCGCTTTTGATGAAACACTCGGACAGAGCGAAATGAACGGATATATTAATTTAGCTCTCAACTCACCGTATCACACCCGTAAGATGAATGAATGGAGAAGAACAACAAGCACACAAACAGCAACCCACGACACATCAATTTTTAGGTGGTTCGGACGCACCCAAGTGCCGTCCTATGTCCACCCCTCTCAACTTGAGAGGATTCCACTAGAAACGCTGCACGACGGCAGCAAACAACCACACACACGGGCTCGACGGCCCAACACACGTGGGTTATCGTACGACGACGAGAAACCGCACACACACGGAGACAAAGCTTCAAGTTCATCTATGAAAGAAAAAGATAGGAAAATACAAGCCCAGTCCATATTTCTGAATATATTCTCAAATAGAGATGTAGAATCGTAAGAACAAGAAATCCTCCTTTGAATCTTTAGCCAATCTCTGATATAAGGTGGAAGGGTGCACTGGAGATGATGAACTAGGGAGTGGAAGCCGCTGCCTCTGCAGATTCAAATGCCTAGACAGTAGTTGGTGGAGACTGTCCGCAGCCGCCCTCCAATCTACACTCAGGCTCGTGGGAGATGATCTCTAGCAGCCTTTTCTTCCACCTCCAGCAGACGCACACGCCCTCTCCTCTTTCTGCAAGATTAGAAAAGTTTAGCCCACTCTCTTAATCGTTCTATGAACGGTATCGCAGCATATATATAGTAGCATATAGATGAACAAATGACCACAATGCCCTTTTCAAAAACCTCTCAGAATAATCCTTAGACATGTAGAGAAACCCTCGCAACATATATATAGTAGCGGCCCCCGACCGACCACTATCTTGGTTCTGTAACCAGGTTAAACCATGTTTCATCTCTATTATATATGATAGCAACTATGCCTTACTTTCGTTATTTCTGGTTCCTAATCATGTTAGGAGTACATGTTATTTCGTTTTATCCATGATTCTTGTTATATCATGTTTCATGTTGGCATGTTTTAAAGTTTATTTTCATATAAGTAGTTTCATGCCAAAAACTCTATAGCTTTGTATTTTAAAGGATTTTTCTTGCAAGTTCCTACACATCGATTTATGCTTTGGCACGCTCCCTTCTCATCTCTTTTCTATTTTATTACTTCACATATAGCCCGTACTCCGGTACGACGCTATTAGATCACTTGCACTTGATAGGAACATCTCTTGGACTTGAGATCCTCTCCGTCGGATATTCCTTCTGTCAGACTAGGTGATCTTGTTTCAAGGCCTTTGTAAGTCTCTGCGAGCCTGGGATTCCCACTAGGATGCCGAGTTGGTTGTACCCTTAAAAACCCAAAAGTCTAGAAAGCACTTCACGAACCTTGCATTTTCTATGGACTGGATTGAACGTGGCCATCAGATGACCGTTACTTCCTGATAAAGGTCCTGGCGCGACCACTTTCTTCCAGTTGATCCTTGTGTCGACCTGTTCCTTGTTCTGCGTCGACTCCATCCTGATAGCGGTCATGACTTGACCGCTACTTCAAGAAAATGGTCCTCTTGAGACTGCGTTCTGTCTAAATGTTGCCCAACCCGTGGGTTGACCCAAGGGTTGGTTATACTATGTTCCTGGGTGGTCTGGTACCCAACATCTTACTCAATAAGTTAATTAATGAACTATGGAACAATGGAAATATACCGTTATGCTGCCAGAATTCCTCCGTAGCGTAATGTCCAAATAATTCATCCTTGATCTCATGGTTTCATCTTTGGTACGTTCATACCTTGGTTTTGCCCTCATGAAACTATTGTTGAAATTGGCATTATTTGCCTACATTTATATTTCTCGTGAAAGTAGCTTGATTTATAACTTGAAGATGCAAGGGCGGGTATGGACGATGTCCAAAGGCTCCACGCTAGTCCCCTCAGCAGATGGCCGGAAACATACTGTAAATCATGGGGTATGATGAATACTGACGTCGCATTACGCTGGGAGTACTTTTTTTATAAACGGGTGAAATCCATGAATTCTCACAAAATCTCATGCTTGATTATTACATGCTTGATGACTTTCTAGTGTATAGCCTTTATGGTTATGAAAAGTACATTCTCGTTAATGAAAGGCCAAACTTATATTCATGCTACAATCTTACTTGATCATGCTCCCATATCTCCTATCTTGTTTATATCTTGCTACTTGTGTTACTTTGGTTTTTATCGTATGTTTTATCGCATTCTTCCTGCTTTACCTTCTAGAGTTAAAATGTTAATTACTTAAATATTGCCTTTATGTTGATACAAAGATATCTACTGGGCGAGTGCGCTCATTTCCTACTTTCTTAATCTTTTCAGGAGACTCTAGCGGGTCAGATTCGGACTATTCAAGTGGTGGATCCGAGAGTGATTGAAGAATGAGAGAAGCCTTAGTGTCAAGAGTTATATTTTAGTTGGAATTCTTTCACTGCGATAGTCGGTGAAGTCAATCATATTATGTAATTTTCTCTTTATTGAGTCTAGTGAATTATTATGTCAAGGAGTCAAGAGTCATTGTAAACTCAAGTTATTATTCAATAAAGTTAGAATTTTTGAGTATATTATCTTGTGTTCACTCTTTTGTGTGTGAATGTTTAGCGCTCTGATTATCATGCTAGCTTGAGACTTATTTGCCGGCTGTTCACGTTCCCGACTTAATTCCAATGGATATCTCGGGACATGACAAGGAAGATGGTTAAGGTAATGATCATGCAGGGAAAAGTGAATTCAATGCAATGCAATCATCGTGGGACTAGGGTGATGATCAGACGGTGGGACCAAAGAGCTTCTTTTCCTACGTCAAAATTTGTTAGCCAAGATATCATGAAATATAACAAACAATGAATTAAGACAATTTAAACATAGCATGAAAAGCATAGTATGGATAACATCAAAGCGTTAAACATGCAAAGCGTCATTATTTGTTGTTATTGAGGAGGGTAAATCTGGTTTAGCCTAGATGCGGCCCACGCACGCGAGGCCCATTAAGGTTCGGACGCGCCAAGCCCAGACAAGGGGAGAGCACACATGCTCAGCCCAATAAGGAAGAGGCCAGCCCAACAGAGCATCGGATTCCATGACGCCGATAAGGCCGGCCCAAGCGCGGTTCTCGCCGGAGGACACTCCGACGACCGACCGTTGCCTCCCGCGATGTCGACCTTGACCCCATAACGGGCGAGCACGCCCTATGAGTGCCGTAAGACTCGCCCAGGGACCGGCCGATGCTGGGGCTATCGCCCCCCAACGGGAAACTCCCGCCAACATAGCGGGGAACGCTACTCCAACTAAACGGATCCTTCCCTATCAAGGGATGAGGCCCTCGCTCCAAGACAACCCATATAAAAGGGACACCGATGAGAGAGAGGAGCACGGTAGATTATTCTACTAGACTCCACGCTACTACGCAAGAGGATACTCCTGCCCCAGAGCTTCTTACTGAGAAGAGAGCGGCCCCGACTAGCAACAACAACGAGAGGGTCATCTACGTCCAAAGAGCTTCTTCCTCCTAAGCGGCCTTACCACCCAGCGAGCACTCTCCGAGAGCCCACTGGGACCGGCGAGCACGCGTACGGAGGATCTACACACCTCCTGGAACAACTACTACGGCCCCTACTTCTCTCTCACTCTGCTCCTCTCTATCGCTCATTAAATCTCTTGCTGACTTAAGCATTGGAGGGTTGTCCCCTGGGGCAACACCCGGGACTCCTTCTGACGCCCTTATGGTTTCTTGGTGTGTGCAGGCATCCACGGGCATGAGATGATTTCCCCCAACAAATAAAAAGAGAAGGTGGTATGTGGCCTAGGAACCATTTTCCTATCGCTACACTTCTTGGCGCCGTCTGTGAAATTCGTGCAAAAAGCTATGGCACCCCGTGGGAGCCTTCGCAATGCCAGCAATTGGGGGCGGGGATCCCACCAGGGACTCAACTCTCGCCGGGGGTCGCAAGAAGCTTCTTCCGTGCACCGCCGACAAGAGGTCACCCGAGGTGACCTAGATGAGCTCTGCCAGGAAATAAGAGTCCTGGCTGAATTTTGCCGATAGCTCCGGGACCAGAGGCCCCAACACGCCCCACCCGAGCGACGGGAAGGCGAAGGAGGTCAGGCCGGGGAAAACTTTCGGCAGGCACGAGAGGCGTCCCGCGCCTCCGTCACAAGAAACCGGTGATCGCGCAGCGTACCCGCATCTAGGGGACGCAGCCCCCTCCACTCCAATCCGGAGATGGACCGCCGGCTTCAACGGTTCGACGAGATAGAGGACAAGGTCCGGTACCTGGATGACGTCCTCCTGGCCACCAAGAATCGCGGCCTCATCGATGACGACCAAGACTTCCACACGCCCTTTTCTAGGGAGATCATGGAAGCCCCCATCCCGCCGAAGCTCCAGTTGCCATCATTCACCTACTACAACGGCACCACCGACCCGGCCGACCACCTGTACGGCTTTGAGTCCCACCTGATGTTCCACCGGGCCTCGGACACCGTAAAGTGCCTAGCGTTCGTCACCACTCTTCGGGAGAATGCCCGGGCGTGGTTCGAGTCCCTACCGGTCGGGACAATCACCTCCTTCCAGCAGCTCAAGAAGCTGTTCAAAGAGAACTTTGTGGGCTGCCGAAAGGTAGCCAAATCTGCAGTAACCCTGCTCGCCCTCAGGCAGGGGAAGGAAGAGACGCTTTGGGACTTCATCTCGCGTTTCCACGCAGAGGCACTCCGGATCCCCCACCTCGACGTCGGCATTGCCACCACGGCACTTACTCAGGGGACGCGAGATCACATCCTCCGGCGCGCGCTCGGAGTCGAAGCCCCGACAACCATTCCCGATCTCCTCGTGCTAGCCCAGAAGCATGCACATCGCGAGGAGAACACAGCGGCCCTATGCCGCGCGGTTGGGACCGATCAGCCGACCGCAAGAGAACCGCCGACCCACCGCGTGAGGGACGGAGCAAGCGAGAGCGGCGCGATGGAGACCACCGCGACCACTCCGAGAAGGAAAGGGGCGGTTATCGCCATTACACGCCCCTGACGGCCCTGTCCGACCAGATCCTGATGGAGATCCGCGAGGATCCGTTCCTCAAATGGCCCTCATGGATGAAGTCAGATCCCAACTCGCGTAACAAGAAAAAGTACTGCCAGTTCCACCGGGATCATGGCCATGACACCGCCGACTGCATCAACCTAAAGGATGCCATCGAGGACCTCGTACGCCGAGGGCTCCTCGATAAGTTCCTCGCCAAGGCCGCTGAGAGACGACAGAAGACGCCTCCCCCGATCAACAACCAGCCCAACGGGAAGGGGATTATGATGATCTCTGGGGGGCCTGCGGCCGGGGGAGATAGCGCGAGCAGAAGGCGTCGGTACGCGATGGCACTCAACACGGCGAACCAGGGCGAAGGGACCCCGAGGGGATTATCCCCCCTGGCCACCCGGGAGACCCCATAGTCTTCTCCGAGGATGACCTCGAAGGCGTGACGACGCCCCATTCTGATGCTTTGGTGGTTTCTGCCACCATCAATCAATGTACTGTGCGACACATTCTGGTGGATAATGGAAGCGGACCCGACGTTATTGCGTATGACCGTTTAGTACTCATGGGAGTGGATGTATCACAACTCGCACCATTGCACACACCATTGTATGGATTCTCCAGCACGACTATCCGCCCAGAAGGACGAATCACGCTCCCAATCACGTTTAGGACGGCACCGAAAGAGATAACTTTCCTCGCCGACTTTACTGTGGTCCGTGAAATGACAGAATACAACGCCATCGTCAGCCGAGGAATCCTCGGTACACTTCGAGGCGTCCCTTCCTCCTACCACCAGAAGCTGAAATTCCCCACCCCTCCCAAGGTAGGGGAAGTCCGGGGCGACCAACGGGAATCTAGGAGGTGCTACCTCATCTCCACCCACGACTGACGTCCCGAAGAGGCGCCATGCGAGAAGAAGGCAAGGACCGAAGACCCAGGTCCGAGCACGACTGCGCCAGCCGAGGATCTATACCTCATCCAAGTCGGGGATGACCCAAGCAGATCACTGAAGATCGGCGCTATCTTGCCCGAGCAGTTTAAGCAAGCATACACAAGCTTCCTCGCAGCCAATCAAGATGTGTTCGCTTGGTCCGAGGACGAGCTCCCCGGAATTCACACGGAAGTTATCACACACCAACTAAGGTTGGACCCCAACTGCCACCTGGTACAGCAACGTCGAAGACGATGCAACCCCGAGCGACAGCCCGACCAAGACAAAATCGCGTTCATCACCGACCACGGCCTATACTGCTACACTCGCATACCGTTCGGGTTGAAGAACGTCGGAGCTACGTATCAACGCCTAGTCAACCATATGTTTGACTCGTAGATCGGCCGCAACATGGAGGTCTACATCGACGACATGCTCGTGAAAAGCCTCCGAGCGGCCAAGCACCTGCGCGACTTGGCTGAAACCTTCACTGCACTTAGAAGGTACAATATGAAACTCAACCCTGCTAAATGTGCGTTCGGGGTACGGTCATGCAAGTTCCTAGGGTTCCTCGTTACCCACCGAGGGATCAAAGCCAACCCCGACCAGATCAAAGCAGTGTTAGAGATGGAGCGACCACGACGGGTGAGGGACGTACAGTGTCTCACCGGATGCATCGCCGCTCTGGCCCGGTTCTTATCCCGAGCCGCCGAACGATGTCTGCCCTTCTTCCGGTTGATCAAGTAGGCCAACTTGGCGCCAGAGAAGAAGGGATGGATCGACTGGGACTAGGAGTGCGAGTAGGCATTCGAAGAATTGAAGTGATACCTGACAACGCCTCCCGTCCTCACCAAACCCCAAGGGGAGGAACTGCTGCTCATATACCTGTCCGTGACCCCCAGCACCATGAGTGCTGTGCTCACACGGGAAGAAGCAGGAGTCATGAAGCCCGCCTACTATGTCAGCCGAGCATTGCAAGGACCGGAATTCTGGTACTCACGGACAGAAAAGTTCACCCTCGCATTGATCACGGCTGCTCGCAAGCTATGTCCATACTTCCTGGCCCACCCGATTGCCGTCCTCACCGACCAGCCTCTTCGGCAGATCCTTCATAACCTTGATGCGTCCAGGAGACTAGTCAAGTGGGCCATCGAGTTGGGAGAATTCGACATCAAGTTTTGACCGAGAACATCGATCAAGGCCCAGGCACTCACAGATTTCGTCACCGAATGCACCGTACCAACCGAGGATTCACCCGAGCAGACCTCGGGACCCGCCTGGGAGCTATACGTCGACAGATCATCCTACGATGCGGGCAGCGACGCAGGGCTGGTCTTACTCTCGCCAGAGGGTGTAGAACTACAGTACACCCTGCGTTTCAATTTCCCAACCACGAACAATGTGGCCGAGTACGAGGCGCTCCTTTCCGGGTTGCGCATGGCAAAACACATGGGGGCGTCAAGCGTGCGAGCATACATCGACTCCATTCTCATCGCCAACCAGGTCAGGGGGAGTTCGAGGCCCGAGACCCCTCCATGATGAAGTATTTGGAGAAGGCCAAGGCAGCGGCGGGTGAGTTCGCCCACTTTGAAGTGGTCCACATCCCGCGCGAAGTGAATGCCAGAGCAGACGCCCTCTCCCATTTGGCATCAGCCACTACGGTCTCCAGCTCGAGATCGATCCTGATAGAGGAATTGTCAGCACCGAGCACAGACGATCTAGCGCTCCAGGTAAACGCCATCGACTACAAACCCTCCTGGATGGATCCCCTGCTCGATTTCCTCCTTCGGCAATAGCTCCCCAGCGACCATGCTGAAGCACGGCGCACGCGGGCGAGAGCGGCTCATTTCACTATGGTGGACGGTCGGCTATACTGCCGATCCCTCTCAGCTCCTCTACTCAAGTGCCTCTTCCCCACGGAGCCAGCCATGCCATCCAAGAAGTCCATGAAGGACTCTGCAGAAGTCATGTGGGAGGGCGAGCACTCGGGAGGACGCTGATCCGACAAGGGTACTGGTGGCCCACCTTGCAGCAGGACTGCCTCAACTACGTTTGAAGGTGCCCCCAATGCCAAAAATACTCCCACCTGCATCACCAACAGGCGATGCAGCTCCACGCCTTGACAGAGCCTCGCCCATTCACGCGGTGGGGGATTGACATACTGGAACCTTTCCCTGAAGCACAAGGGAGGAAGAAATTCCTCATAGTCGCTACAGACTACTTTACCAAGTGGATCGAGATCGAACCATTGGGGAAGATAACGAGTGAAGTGATGCGTGGGAAAACGCACGTCGTTAATACGCCCCGCTACCAAATTAAAATATCCGGCCCACAAATTAAATAAACAGAATAGTTAAGTGGTAAGACCGAGTCGAATCCACAGGGAGAAGTAGATTTGAAAGTTGAAAACCTTGAGTTTTTAAGATTTAAAAATCATGAAAATTGAATTGAAACCGCCTTAGGGAGATTTGGATGCAATTTAGAAGGGGTGGAATTGATAGAAGAACACATAAAAAATTATAATGAAAATAAGGTGAGCTAGGAATAGAAATAACTCTAAAACCAGACAAAATTAGAAGAAGTGACAGAAGACAAAGTTGAAGATCGGAGAGTTAGGAAGAAGTTTTATGAAGAGTGCAAAGACAGAAACTGAGAGGAAGATGGTGAAAAATATGAAACACTGACATCTATCGACACGGATGAACAGTAAACTCGTAAAAGATAGAACTTTGGAAAATTGAATATAACTTAAAAACAGTGAAGAATTAGAGGGAGTGATAGAAAAAGAAAATTTAGATCTACAAAAGAGTAACAACCTTCATGAAGAACTCAGAAAGAAAAGGAGATTAGAAGGGCTTCAAAATGGAGGAACAAAATAAGGTATCAACTCGGATGAATAGTAATGTGCCAGGACAGAACTTAGAAAAACGTGTAATAACTTAAAAATGGAAAGGAATTAGAGGAAATGGTAGAAAGAGAAAATGTATAGAATTGAAAGATGAACAACTTTGAAGAAGACAAGAAATTGAAATAACGATTAGAAAATATGTAAATGGCTAAGAAATGGCTAAAATCTTAAGAACTTGTAATAACAATCACTTAAACTTACAAAATTTCAAAACTTCTAATAATTTAAATAGATAATAATATTGAAAGAAATTAGAACCTGAAGGGGCCTCCTGCCCCTCTCTCTCTCCTTGCTTCTTCAATAACACCAAATTAACTCTCACAAATTTCTCACAAGCTTTCACAAAAACAAATGACAACAATAGAACTTAAAAACGTATTACAAAGCTTCCCCCCCTTTTATAGGCTTTGCAAACCCTCTATTCCTCTCTACTATTTGCTCTCTGCATCCTGTCAACTGCTAGTGTGAAGGCTCGCGTTCTGTGTAAACCCACCGAAGCCACCACCGAAGTGGACCACCTAACCGACCACGTTAAAGCCTCGTAAGAAGGCTGCCGTGGAGAATGCGCTGTGGACCCGTGTGAACCTCCTTTGCGTTGAGAAGGCTCCCTCACCCTTGCTTTTAGCCGCTCGAAGCCACCCTGCGCATGGCAATTCGCCTGCTGAAGCGTAGACCCTAGCGTGTGCATGTTGAGGCGCTGACCCTGCCGCTAAAGAAAGCCGCTTGAAGCCCACGTGATGGCCATGCTAGCATGAAGGCTTTGAAGCCTTTCAATGCTTTTCAATGTAAAGGGGCAACGTGTGAACCCCACCCGCTGGAGCCCATGTGTATGTTTAAGTGAATATCATATATGAAGATATGTTGTCAAGGGAAGAAGGCCACGTGAAGCCTTGTTTTGTATGCTTTTCCACACGAAGGGCCCATGAAACGGTGTGTTACGAACCTGCATATAAACATATAGATATGTAATATATGGTGATATAGATATAGCAGGATGGTTGTAATATATTATATATATATATTATATAATATCTTTATATGTGAGATATATATGTATAGTTGTGTTATTTATAGGTGTATATATATATATATATAAATCTATATATCTAACATATATCTATATATATATATCGATATATATCTAATATATATATTTATCCTATCTATCTATATCATATATAAAGAATTATTTTGCTTTTCTCTCTTTTTTTTCTTTTTATTTTCCTTTTATTTTATTTGGACTAAGATTGGACTTGGTCGGCATGGGCTTTGGCTCATTCTTGAGCAGACTTGTGAGTGCCTGAAAAATAACATATTAATTACTTAAATTATAATAATTTCATCAAACTAAGTATTTTGATCAAAAATTGATATTAAGTATGATAAGTGCATAATTATTAACATTAAAGCTCATAAAAAGTGTGAATATCATAAATTAACTCATACAAATGCACACTTATCACACCCCCCAACTTACTCATTGCTAGTCCCTTAGCAATGCAAACAATTTTAAAATTTGAAACCAACAAGAGTTTAAAATATCCATGCCTCATTTCCAGATCATCTTTCTTAGCATTAACTAAAGATTAGGAATTTTGGAATCATTAGTACATACTAGCCTTATGTAGGAAATTAAGATACATGATCAAGAAGTCATCTTAAAGTTCAATAGCACTTGTGCACGTGTAATACTAAATTCACAACATAGATAATTGCATCCCCCATTTGCTATTTTAAGCAAGTGCCCTTCACTGTTCTACGTTTCTGAATCAGAGCTTTAAGTATATCAACTTTTTGTCTGCCTTATTGCTTTATCCCTTTGGGATCTCTTTTTTTTTCTTTATTATTTTTTTTTTATTTTTTTCTATACACATATGATGCTGCACTACCTTCACTATTCTAAGCGAACCTCAGCACGTCTTAGGTGAAGCAGGCCCGGTTACACAGATCAAAGTTCCATTTTCCTTTTGACGTGAACCTCAACACGTCTTAGGTGAAGTAGACCCGTTTATTCAGAATCGGAGCATTTTTCATGGTGTTTTTCTCAAAAAAAAATTTTTAATATATATTTTGGCAGAAAGCTATATAAAAGATCTCTTCCTCAAGAAGTGCAGAATATCAGACAGTATACTCAAAATAGCAGAAGGCTTGTCCTGTTTGTTTCATTAGCGTGTAAAGTGATTTTCATTTTTCTAAAGTGCACATGAACTTTAAAAAGATTCTTAGATCAGTTTTCCATGGCTAGATTAGATAAATATTCCATCATCCTTCTCCCTAGTCTTTTCCATTCTAGATTCCCTTTCAATGAAAGCATGAATCATGAAAACTCAATTGGGTGTTCTCTTTTTTTTTTGTGTGTGAAAAAAAAAGAGGTTGAAAATGAGTTATGTATGCAACATTATGTATGCAACATTTGCAACATGATTTCCGTCCCCCCAACGTACATGACATTGTCCTCAATGGCATGAACAATAGGGAATAATAGAACAACGTAGACATGAAATGTGTGAAGGAGCGGGACAACCTGATGAAAGTGAATTTTGACGGGTTTGGCTTGTGACGGCTTGGCAAATCTGAGCAATAGAGTAAACGCTCATCTCTTCTCTCCCCCCCAACTTATCTTTTATTCAAACCTGTAAAACAAAAACAAAAACACACGAAAAACTTGGGTTGCCTCCCAAGAAATGTTAAGTTTAACGTCGTCAGCCAGACGCAATGCAGCTCAGAGTGAGTTTGTGAAGTGCACCTCATCAATGTGCATATCAACTGAAACTCCCTCAATATACGGTTTGAGTCTTTGGCCATTGACTTTAAAAATATTCCCACTCTTAGGATCAAGAATTTCAACTGTACCATGTGGGGACACTGAATGCACTATGAAAGGACCCTCCCACATAGATTTGAGCTTTCCAGGAAAAAGTTTGAGCCTGGAGTTGAACAACCAAACTCGTTGGTTAGGCTCAAAAGTTTTCTGAGAGATGTGTTTGTCATGAAAAGCTTTCATTTTGGCCTTGTAAATCAGAGTTTTCATAAGATTCCCTCCGTAACTCATCTAGCTCATTCAATTGTAATATCTGATTTTCTCCTGCTTGGGCCAAGTCCAAATTGAATTGCTTTACAACCCAGTATACTTTGTGTTCCAATTCTACCGGAAGGTGACATGCTTTCCCGTAGATCAACCTAAAAGGTGACATTCCAATGGGGGTTTTGTAGGCTGTCCTGTAAGCCCACAGAGCATCATCCAGTCTCTCCGACCAGTCCTTCCTATCAGGTCGGACTGTTTTCTGTAGAATGTTCTTGATCTCTTTATTAGAAACTTTCACTTGTCCACTTGTTTGAGGATGGTAAGGCGTGGCCACCTTATGGTTGATCCCATATTTTCTAAGCAAGGTTTTGAAATGGGAGTTTGTGAAATGGCTACCCCCATCACTGATTATTGCTCTTGGGAACCCAAACCTTAAAAAGATATTTTTCTGTATAAACTTTAGAACCACTTTGTGATCATTGGTTCTAGTAGCCACTGCCTCAATCTATTTGGAGACATAATCAGCAACCACAAGTATATACTCATGTCCAAAAGATGGTGGGAATAGACCCATGAAATCAATCTCCCAGACATCAAAGATTTCCACCACAAGGATGGGGTTTAATGGCATCATATCTCTGTTGGAAATGTTACCCATGGTTTGACACTTGGGACAAGATTGACTGAATGTGTGGGCATCCTTGAAGAGAGTGGGCCAATAGAAACCACTTTGTAGGATTTTTGCCACAGTTTTCTTCCCAGAAAAATGCCCCCCACATGAAAGAGTATGACAAAAGGTGAGAATGCTTTGATGTTCACTTTCTGGGACGCATCTTCTTATGACATCATCAGCACCGATTCGGAAAAGTTCTGGGTCCTCCCAAAAGTAATATTTTATCTACGAGAGAAATCGATCTTTCTCTTATTTGGACCAGCCATCAGGAATTAATCATACGGCCAAATAGTTAACAATATCAGCAAACCATGGAGGTCTCCTTTGAGAAATGGTCAGCAATTGTTCATCAGGGAAGGAGTCTTGAACAAGTTCACTTTCTTGCACTAGGATCCTGGATAGGTGATCTGCTACAACATTTTCGGACCCCTTTTTGTCCCGAATCTCAATGTCAAATTCTTGTAAGAGCAAGATCCACCTGATCAATCATGGTTTAGCCTCTTTCTTGGACAATAGGTATCTCAGAGCAGAATGGCCAAGTAGATGATGACTTTAGATCCTAAAAGATAGGATCAGAACTTCTCTAATGCAAAGACTACAGCCAACAATTCTTTCTCAGTTGTGGTGTAGTTCTTTTGGGCCTCAGCCAGGGTTCGACTGGCATAGTAAATCACAACTGAGCTTTTATTCACCCTTTGGCCCAATACCGCCCCCATGGCATAATCAGAAGCATCACACATGATTTCAAAAGGTAGTGACCAATCTGGGGGTTGTAGGATTGGAGCTTGAGTCACCGCTTTTTTCAAAAAGTTGTATGCTTGAAGACATGAATCATCAAAGTGGAAAGGCGTATCTTTGGCCAACAAGTTGCACAAAGGACAAGAAATCTTTGAAAAGTCCTTAATGAATCGTCGGTAGAAACCAACGTGGCCTAGAAAGGATCGGATCTGTTTGACTGATGTTGGGGGTGGCAAACTAGAAATCAAATTAATTTTCACTTTATCTACCTCAATTCCCTTTTCAGAAATAACATGCCCTAATACAATTCCTTCCTTTACCATGAAATGGCTCTTTTCCCAACTCAAAACCAGATTTGTTTCTATACATCTTTTCAAGATTCTTTCCAAGTTTTATAAACAAGTCTCAAATGAATCCTCAAAAATAGAGAAATCATCCATAAAAATTTCAAGAAAACCTCCCACCATGTCAGAAAAGATAGCCATCATGCACCTTTGAAAAGTGGCTGGTTCATTACACAATCCAAAAGGCATCCTTTTAAAAGTAAATGTACCATATGGACATGTGAAGGTGGTCTTTTCTTGATCCTCTGGGTACATGGCCACTTGATTGTATCCTGAGTAACCATCCAAAAAGTAAAAGTACTTTTGTCCAGCAAGTTTATCTAGGATTTGGTCAATGAAAGGTAAAGGGAAGTGATCTTTCCTGGTGACTGAATTTAACTTTCTGTAGTCTATGCACACCCTCCATCTGGTTGTCAATCGAGTAGGCAAGGGCTCACCTTGTTCATTTTGGATGACTGTGAGTCCTGACTTCTTGGGAACAATTTGTGTAGGGCTCACCCAACTGCTATCAGAAATGGGGTAAATGATTCCAGCATCTAACCATTTGACCACCTCCTTCTTCACTACTTCTCTCATGTTGGGATTTAGTCTTCTTTGCAACTCTCTAATGGGTTTGGCATTCTGCTCAAAGTAGATGTGATGCATGCATATTGAAGGGCTAATGCCTTTGAGGTCAGTCACAGTCCAGCCAATGGCAGCTTTATGAGCTTTGAGGACTTCTTGTAGCTGGGCTTCTTGTTTGAGAGACAAATCAGAAGCAATTATCACAGGTAGAGTCTCCTTGGGCCCTAGATATGTATACTTCAGAGACTTAGGTAAGGGTTTGAGTTCCAATTGTGGTGGGGACTGGATTGAAAGCATCGTCGGCTCAATGTTGAGTTTTGGCAAAGGTTCCACCTTAGTAGGCCACAATGCCATGTTCCTTGAGTCAAGCACATGGACATCTTCAATAGATTCCTTATCATCCAACTCATCTAAATCAATGGGTTCATTTAAGGGTTAATAATTTTCAATGAGGTCCTCAATTACATCAACTGTGTAACAGTCCTCCTCATTCCCCATGTGTTTAGAAGCCTTGAAGACATTGAGAGTGATTTTCTAATTTCCAAAAGAGATGTCCATGAACCCCGACTTACAATTGATATTAGCATTAGCAGTGGCCAGGAAGGGTCGACCTAATATGATGGGACTTTGAGCCAGATCATGGCTAAGTTCCATGTCAAGAATCAAAAAGTCTACAGGAAAGTAACAAGTGTCTATCTTGACAAGGACATCCTCCACCAACCCCCTCGGTGTCCTAACAGATCTATCTGCTAATTGGAGGATCACCGGGGTTGGTTTAAGTTCTCCTATCCCAAACTTTTGATAAACAGATGTTGACAGTAAATTCACACTAGCCCTTAAGTCCAATAGGGCTTTTTCAAATGTAATGCCTCCAATGACACAAGAGATGAGTGGTGCACCAGGATCTTTCATTTTCTGTGGGAGTTGGTTCAACAAGACCGCACTTACATCCCCTAACAGTAGAATTTTTCTAATGGCTGTCTTAGGCTCCCTCTTTTGTGTGCACAGGTCTTTGAGGAATTTAGCATAAGCAGGCACATGTTGGATGGCATCTATAAGTGGGATGTTGATGTGAACTTGCTTGAATAGCTCCAACATTTGTTCATTACGGGCCTGAGCCTGTTGTTCCTTATTCTCCTTTCTTGTTCCTAGGGCTGAGGGAAAAGGGATTTTGGGCTGATAAATCTCAGGGGTATCCTCGACTTGAACTTTCCCTTTGTCCTTCTTATTCCCCTCATGACCCACTGTACTGGTGGAAGTAGACATGGGCTCCTCATCCTCATGGTCTGAAATCTTGGGTTGGCTTGAGCTGGCTTGACCCTTTCCCTCTTCATATGGGTCTTCAAGAATCTTTCCACTTCTTAATGTAGTGACAGCTTTAGCATTCTTAACATGAGGGTTCTTAGGTTGCACTTGCAGTGTTTGCTGTGGATTAAAACCAGGTGGGTAGTTCCTAGGATTTGCTATGGGCTGGCTAGGCAATTGGCCTGGTTCCCTCCTCATATTAGCCTCTGCCATTTGACCGACCTGGGTCTCCATCCTAGAAACAGCTTGTTGAAGTTGGGCCGTAAAAGATTGTTGTTGAGCTAAAAGAAGTTGTTAGAATTGTTGTAAAAGCCTATCCTCATTTTGCGTGGATGGTTGAGATTGAGATGATTGGCCATAAGTGGGTGGGACAAACTGTTGATGTGGTTGTGTAGGTAATGGGTGTGCAGGTTGACCTCTGTTAAAGGCCTGTTTTGAAAATTGGTCTGATATTGGGCCTTATTTGGAAAATTATAGGCCTGGGAGTTTTGGGCCTGAACCTGTTGTGACTTCCAAGAGAAGTTGGGATGGTTCCTCCAACCTGGGTTATAGGTGTCACTGTAGGGATTGTTGTTAGGTCTTTGATATGAATTGGTTTGTGCCCTATTTTCCCTAAAGGTTTGGATTTCAGAGCAATTTTCAACCAGGTGGTCCGAACCATTGCACAACACACATAGAAGGCTCAATACTTTTGGCAGTTTCATAAGTTTTTCCAATTTTTGTCATTTCTAAGGCCTCCAGTCTTCTGGCCAATGCACCCATTTTGACCTCCATATCAACTTCTTTGTCCACTTGGAACAAACCTCCCCTTGTGATTGCCTTCCTTGGTTCCTTAATAGTTTCCCACTGTTATGGTTTTTCTGCAATTTCATCTAAAAATGCCCAAGCTTCCTCTGCTCGCTTATTGGTGAACCCCCCATTACACATGGACTCTACCATAGTCCGAGTATTGAAATCCAACCCTTCATACAGAATTTGGACTAATCTCCATTGTTCAAATCCATGGTGAGGGCATTACAGTAGAAGATCATTGAATCTCTCCATATATCTCCATAGAGTTTCACCATCAAGTTGGATAAAGCTATTGAGTTTTTGTCTAATGGTGGCAGTTTTGTGGTTTGGAAAAAATTTTCTTAAGAATTCAGTGGATAGGCCATCCCATGTTGTAATCGACCGAGGTCGTAATGAATACAACCAATTCTTGGCTTTATCCCTTAAAGAGAATGGAAATAGTCTTAGCTTAAGGGACTCAGCATTTAAGTGAGTGAAGCTCATTGTATTGCAAATCTCCTCAAAGTCTCTCACATGATGATATGGGTTCTCTGCTTCCTCTCCTCTAAAGATAGGCAACATCTGGATAATTCATGACTTAAGCTCAAAATGTCCATTATGTTCAGGTAACTGGATGCAAGAGGGTTGGCTAGCCCTTGAAGGATACATGTAATCTTTCAATGTTCTAGATTGGGCGACAGTTCCTTCTTTTTGGGCCTCCATCTCCATAGACTCAACCCTAGTGTTCCTAAGATTATGATGTAGGGTTCTTTCAATCTCAGAATCAAGCTGAGCTAGGTGAGGGTGAAGAGATCTCCTACCATGCATAAACTAGGACAAAAATGAGAGAGAGATTTTTTTGATGATGATTTTTCTTTGTTTTTTTTTTATTTTGACACAACCAAGACGAAGAGAGAGAAGAGAATGATTTTTTTATATTTTTTAATTTTATTTTTATGCAAGCACAAACAAGTTGTCACACAAATTACCCTAATGACCTAGATGAGACCTAAACCTACAAATGGGGTTTCACAAAATGACTAAAGTGTAATTTAAATTTACCCTCAATATTTTTACCGGCCAGTAAGAAGTGGACCACCTAACCGACCACGTTAAAGCCTCGTAAGAAGGCTGCCGTGGAGAATGCGCCGTGGACCCGTGTGAACCTCCTTCGCGTTGAGAAGGCTCCCTCACCCTTGCTTTCAGTCGCTCGAAGCCGCCCTGCGCATGGCAATTCACCTGCTGAAGCGTAGACCCCAGCGTGTGCATGTTGAGGCGCTGACCCTGCCGCTAAAGAAAGCCGCTTGAAGCCCACGTGATGGCCATGCTAGCATGAAGGCTTTGAAGCCTTTCAATGCTTTTCAATGTGAAGGGGCCACGTGTGAACCCCACCCGCTGGAGCCCATGTGTATGTTTAAGTGAATATCATATATGAAGATATGTTGTCAAGGGAAGAAGGCCACGTGAAGCCTTGTTTTGTATGCTTTTCCACACGAAGGGCCCATGAAACTGTGTGTTACGAACCTACATATAAACATATAGATATGTAATATATGGTGATATAGATATAGCAGGAGGGTTGCAATATATTATATATATATATTATATAATATCTTTATATGTGAGATATATATGTATAGTTGTGTTATATATAGGTGTATATATATATATATATATCTAACATATATATATATATATATCTAATATATATATTTATCCTATCTATCTATATCATATATAAAGAATTATTTTGCTTTTCTCTTTTTTTTCTTTTTATTTTCCTTTTATTTTATTTAGACTAAGATTGGACTTGGTCGGCATGGGCTTTGGCTCATTCTTGAGTAGACTTGTGAGTGCCTGAAAAACAACATATTTATTGCTTAAATTATAATAATTTCATCAAACTAAGTAATTTGATCGAAAATTGATATTCAGTGTGATAAGTGCATAATTATTAACATTAAAGCTCATAAAAAGTGTGAATATCATAAATTAACTCATACAAATGCACACTTATCACGAAGCAGCTTGGAAATTCGTGCTAGGGAGCATCATTTATCAGTTTGGGATTCTCAGAGTTCTCACTACCGACAATGGCAGACAGTTCATGAGCACCGCCTTTCAAGAGAAGTGCTCGGAGTTGGGGATCTGGAACCACTACACCTCGGTGGGACATCCCCAAGCCAACAGGTTGGTAGAAAACGCCAACCGAACTCTACTCCACGGCATCAAGACCCGCTTGGATCAAGCAGGAGACACATGGATTGATTCAATCCCCAACATCCTATGGGCTCACCGGACCACCGCTAGAGCGGCCACCGGGGAGACGCCCTTCCATCTCGCATATGGAGCTGAGGCAGTAGTCCCGGTGGAAATATCCAACCCCTCGTTACGAGCGGGGCATTTTGATGAGGCCAGAAATAACCAGGCGATGCGAGAAAATCTGTACTTGCTCGAGGAAAGAAGAGCCAACGCCCAGATAAAACTTGCGGCATATCAGCAGAAGCTGGCGCAGTATTACAATGCCCGGGTTAAGGAGCGACACTTCTTCCCCGGAGATCTGGTTCTACGGCGAGCAAGCATGGCTGATCCGCGAGGAGCTGCGGAAAAACTCGCACCCAACTGGGAAGGTCCATACCGGGTAGCAGAAGCACTCGGCAAAGTAGGGTACAGGCTAGTGACGCTTGGGGAGAGAGAGGTACCCAAGACGTGGAACTCCGTCAACCTCAGAAAATACTTCCAATAAAACGTCACCAGCAGTACTCCACTAGGGTAAGTTGCCCGCAAAGAGCGAGAAGGTGACCTACGGGTTCCCTAGAGGTGAGCACCGCTCCCCTTGAAAATAGGAAGGTGACCTACGGGTTCCCTAGAGGTGAGCACTGCTCCCCTTAAAAATGAAAGAAGGTAACGTAAGGGTTCCATAGAGACGAGCACCGCTCCCCTTGAAAATACGAAGGTAACCTACAGGTTCCTAGAGGCGAGCACCGCTCCCCTTGAAAATGAAAGGAGGTAACCTAAGGGTTCCCTAGAGGTGAGCACCACTCCCCTTGAAAATAGAAAGGTAACCTACGGGTTCCCTAGAGGCGAGCACTGCTCCCCTTGAAAATGAAAGAAGGAAACCTAAGGGTTCCCTAGAGGCGAGCATCGCTCCCCTTGAAAATAGGAAGGTAACCTACGGGTTCCCTAGAGGCGAGCATTGCTCCCCTTGAAAATGAAAGAAGGTAACCTAAGGGTTCCCTAGAGGTGAGCACCGCTCCCCTTGAAAACAGAAAGGTAACCTACGGGTTCCCTAGAGGCGAGCACTACTCCCCTTAAAAACAACAAGGTAACATATAGGTTTTCTAGAGGCGAGCACCGCTCCCCTCGAAAATGAAATAGCAACCTGAGGGTCCCTGCAGAGGACACGAGCGCCGTGGAAGACGAGTACAGAGGATCGCCCAGAGAAGCACGCAGAGGAACTCCAGTAAAAGGTACACATCAATGTTGGCTCAGAATAAAAGAATTTGTATTTCTTTAGTCAAAGTACAAGCTGCCAGAAAATTGGCAAAGTATCCTCACACGGGCCAGATATAAGTACATAGAGAAACAAAAGTGCTCGACGATGGCGATGAATGACTCCAACAACTCGCTTCCCAGGCACCATCCTCTGTCGACAATCATGCTAAATCTTCAAGCAAGCATAGGTACCCAATTTTTGTTCTGTGGAAGGGTACCCACGGAGAAGCCTCCTATGCTAGAGAAGAGGGACAAAGTCCCCAGCCCAACAAAGGGCTTCACTCATAGAAGACCCACAGGAGGAAAACCTGGCCAGTAGATCCGGCCACCCACGCTCGGAAGAAGGCCAACGAGGTCAACCCGTTACAGGGAACCAGCAGACCGACGCAAGCTAACGGGCGACAGCGGTACCACGAGGCCAACACATTAGGAAGGCCACCCCGGTGAACTGGCCATGCCTTCAAAGTGAGGAGCCCACTGCCATCGTCCATGCGGCACAGCCAGACCCACTGAGTGGAAGAATGAAAAACAGATTCCACCCTTCCTTACGATCCTTCCTACTAGAAAGTAGGAAGATGTTCCAACAACAAGGAGCATCTCACCAAGCACTTGCAAGGAGCAAACAATGGTCATGCACCTCGAAGACAAGCAAGAAGGAGATAGCGGAAGTCGAAAAGATGACTCTACCCTGACTCTTCTCATCCCGTCAAGGACGGATCCTATCCAACTCAAGAAGCAGGACAACCCTGCCAGCGTACAAGCGGTTAACCTTCTCCAGGGCCTCCCGCCAGCTGTCCAGGTACCCAAGCCTATACTGCTCAGAGACTGGGCCACCCTCTCTAGGCTCAGGCCACGGCCGCCAGGGTGCTGGCGCAGGGTTCCTCCGGAGGACCAGAGGTTGGCGGCAAGTCGACAGAGATTCATCATCCGACAAAGTACCAGACTCTCCTGAGGACATTCTCGGTGGAGCCTACCCACTACGATTCATCGGCACAGGACGACCACCAGAATGCTGCGGAAGGCCACTATTTATAGTGAGAAACTAAGTCCCCGGAAGTGTGAAGACTCCTACCGCCTCGATCAAATCCGTGGAAGTCGAAGCGATGGATCCCGAAAGTCACGCTCCTTCAGAAACCCTCATTAAGGGCGCCGTTTCGTATCCCTAGAGGATCTCGTGATGGCTCAGAGGGAGGAAATACACGGAAGAAATCTCGAAGATTTGCAAGGAAAAGAAGGAAAGCCTTTCATTCCCAAAAAAGAGAAATTACAAAAAGAGACTACCGCCTCGGTAAGTATGGGGAAAATGGAAAGACAGCTAGGGGCATCCTTTCAAGGATCTGCCCCGATTACATCATCGCGTGCCCTGAGTTCAACAGGCGCACGCGCAGTAGCAGCATCAGCAGGAGGTGGCTCGTCGCTCACTTCCACCACGGCAGCCTTCATGGGTACAGCCACACTCGGCACCGGTCGCTTAGCGCCCTCCTCCACGGGGTCCGGCCCCTCTTCCTCGTCATCAGCCTCCGAGCCGTACGGGTTGGAAGGAGGAGGCAGGACCGGAGCCTCGAGGTCAAGGTGCTCCGCTGTGGCCTTCACAGCAGCACCCCAACCCTCACGAAAGCCGCAGTCACGGGCCGGCCCATAGTACTCCAAGGCTGCCTCCGTCAGTTCGGTTTGGTAAGCAGCAGAGGAGCGGAAGGCTTCTATAGCCTCCTTGCCAGCCGAGGACAGAGAAGCGCGTAGCTTATCAAGCTCCGCCTCGATCTCCTGGCCGCGAGCTCTCATGGCCCGAGCCTCTGCCTCCAGCATGGCCGCACGCTTGCCGGCAGGGTCAGCCCGCGCCCGGAAGGCGTCCCGGTCGCACTCCATCCCGGACAACGCCAGCTCCAGCTGGGACAATCACTCCCGGAGCCCTGCATTCGCAGCCTCAGACTCCTGCCGGCGGCCCTCGGCCCCCGCATGAAGGGCCTGGCTGACCGACAGCTCACGGAGGACGTCAAGGAAGCGGTGCGTCCACAGACCGAAAGCGCTGACCCCCAGGCACACGCTCTTCGCAGCGACGACCGTCAACTCGTCCACGACACCGGGACCCAGCTCCCCGACGTGCTCGTGCCAGTGAGCACTCCGCACCATGATGTCGACGATGCCTGGGACACTAGGCGCCCCCACCGGCGAGTCCTCGGGTCGCGAGGGCCCGCCCGCAAGGACCCTATGCGGGGGAGGAGGATCAGCCTCAGCAGCAGCAGGGGCCTTGCCCCTTTCACGCCCCCGTCCTCCGGAGTGGCAGCCGCCGGCACCACCGGTGACGACGGCAGGCGAACACTGGGGGGAGGCACCCCGGACGGAGGAGGATCCCGGCTCCGGCCCGAAGTCGAGTCCCTCCCCCTCTTCCTCGATCGACGGTGGGTGTCCATCTCTGCCAACTCATCCTCGGTCGGGCAAGCCCGACCACCGCCAGCCATGACAGACTCTTCACGGGGCGCGCTGAGACTGGGCCCTCCACTGGCCACCGACACCTCGGGCGAGCGCGCCAAGGGGATGCCGACCGGGGTCGGGTACTGCAACCTCCCCGGAGTGAAAGCAACCTGGACTGGGGAGGCGGCGACCGACACCCGGCCAGTTCCCGGAGCGACGTGGTCCACAGGCCGAGGAACAAGCCTCGGCAGCCGGATGATCTCAGGAGTCCAACCCCGCACTTCAATCGCCCCTGGCAATAAAGAAGAGGTTGGTCAAGCATCAGCCACTACCACCACAACCCTACGGGGAAGCACGGCCAGTACCCTACGTCAAATGGGGACATAACCCCAGCTCTCGAAGCAGCGCCAGGGTCAGAATGTGGTCCGCATCAACGAGGGGGTACCGAGAAATTGCCCTCAGATTTCGGCGACCCTCAGCATTCAGAGAGGGCTTCGAGTCGCGCCAAGGGCGAGGGTAGCCACTCCGCATCCAGCCATCGGAGACCCTCTCCCAGTCCTTCGACTTGATCAAGTATATGTACCGCTCCGCCCACCCCTTGTGGTTAGACGCGGTATGAGAGACAGAGATAAAGTGATCGTTGGCGCGGGCCTTGAAGTAGGCGAAGAAAGTGTCGGACGGACAACTCTGAAGTTGGAAGAACTACCGGAACAGATCGACGCTCGACGCCACCGATGCTCTGCGGCACGCGTAGACGAACCCGCAGAGAATACTGTACGAATTGGGGGATAATCCCCCAGGGTTCCACCCGTAATGGTTGAGGACGTCCGCGATGAAAGGGTGGACACGAATACGGAGACCCGCCTGGAAGGAATCTACTGGGATCATGATCCCGCTAGGGGGATGACTCATTATGTCATCTCCCACAGCAGGGAAGATGATGTCATACTCAGGGGGATCTGGAAGGTCTCCCGTAGACCGTGGAATACCCTATACGCTATCAAAGGCTGGGAATCGGGTCAACTAATGTCCACACCCGAGGTGCTCGGCACTCCGCCCCGGCCTTGGGGCATATCCTCCGAGGAGGAAGACTTGACAGTAAGGATTCTTCTACATGGACGCATCGCTACGGGAAGAAAGAAGAACAGGGGAGAAAGATCCTCACCAGGCAAAAGGGGAGGAAGACGCCTACGATGGAGTGCGGCGACCAGCGAGACGTGGGTCTGGTTTGCGGGAATCCCTTGACACTTCTTATAAACTGCCCACGACAAGTTCGGCGGTTGCGCCCTTGACGGTCCGGTGAAAGGTCGTCGGCTACTCTGGCGGTACGACTACCGAGGTTAGGCGATCGTTCTGAGCCCACATCTCCAGAACAAGATAAGACTCGGAGTCATCATTACCAGCGTGGCCTCTGCCACCCCCAGAGGCGCCTTGCGCGTCAAGCAGGCTCCCGAAGCTACCAACTCCCGCCGCACTAGGAGATCGTCGTCGGATCACACCCTCCAGAAGAACCCTCTCTTGGGCTACTCTCAGTTCCCTGCGAGTGCTCGGCAACTAAGAGTAGGGGGGAAGTGAGGAGGGTAAATCTGGTTTAGCCGAGATGCAGCCCACGCACACGCGGCCCATTAAGGTTCGGACACGCCAAGCCCAGATAAGGGGAGAGCACACATGCTCAGCCCAATAAGGAAGAGGCCGGCCCAACAGAGCATCGGATTACACGATGCCGATATGGCCGGCCCAAGCACTGTTCTCACTGGAGGACACTCCGACGACCGACCGTTGCCCCCCGCGATGTCGGTCTTGACCCCATAACGGGCGAGCACGCCCTATGAGTGCCGTAAGACTCGCCCATGGACCGGCCGACGCCGGGGCTATCGCCCCCCAACGGGAAACTCCCGCCAACATAGCGGGGAACGTTACTCCAAATAAACGGACCCTTCCCTATCAAGGGATGAGGCCCTCGCTCTAGGACAACCCATATAAAAGGGACACCGACGAGAGAGAGGAGCACGATAGATTATTCTACTAGACTCCACGCTACTACGCAAGAGGATACTCCTGCTCCAGAGCTTCTTACTGAGAAGAGAGTGGCCCCGACTAGCAACGACAACGAGAGGGTCATCTACGTCCAGAGAGCTTCTTCCTCCTGAGCGGCCTTACCACCCAGCGAGCACTCTCCGAGAGCCCACTAGGACCGGCGAGCACGCATACGGAGGATCTACACGCCTCCTGGAACAACTACTACGGCCCCTACTTCTCTCTCACTCTGCTCCTCTCTATCGCTCATTAAATCCCTTGCTGACTTAAACATCGGAGGGTTGTCCCCTGGGGTAACACCCGGGACTCCTTCTGACGCCCTTCTGGTTTCTTGGTGTGTGCAGGCATCCACGGGCGCGAGACGATTTCTCCCAACAAATAAATAGAGAAAGTGGTACGTGGCCTAGGAACCATTTTCCTGCCGCTACAGTTATGTTTAAACCATTAGGATGATAAACTTAGCTGATCATAAGATTTGTACTTGAAGGATCAAAGTGATGTCCAGAGTGGCAGGGATAATCAGGTAAAGTCAGCAAGAGTAACTTAGAAAGATTGAGAGATGATAACTGATGATGCCCAGAATTAATGACAAATCGTGAGGATAGTGATTAATTTTGAGAACATAAGGAATAATTGAAAAATTGATGTAAGTGGAAGGAGAGGACTCATCCCGTGTTCTTGGTCCTTCTTGCAAAAAGTTGTCCCTGTATGACACCATCTGAACAAACAGTTAATAGAAATACAATGAATTTTTTTTCATTTTAAGAATATGTAAATTTTTTATGGATTTTGATGATGTTCAAATTTTTATGGATTTTTTATTTTTTTTTAAATGTTTAATTTTTTTAGATTTTGAGAATATTTGATTTTTTTTATTTTTTAGATTTTAAAAATATTTAGATTTTTTTAGATTTTTGATTTAGACATTGCTAATTGTAGCAGCAAGGGTAGTTTAAACCACTCGCTAAGGGTTCTTATTTCTTCCCCTTTCGCTAAGAACGGCTCAAAGCTGAGCGTGCATTGAAGGTGGCGCCCTATAGTCGGCTGCCCTTGGTTAACAGTGCCCCTACTAAGGTCATACCTGAGAAACACTCAATTTTTAGGGAGAAGAGAAGAAAATTGGAGATAAGCCTGATATGAGTTAAGAAGATATTGGGTTTAACTTCCTTCCATAGCATAACCCCTAGAGATTCGGTCTGTTGCGCCGGGGCTTTTCGTCATATCATCGAATCTTAACTCTCTTTTAGGCACGCAAATGACCGAGCTCATGACGTCCCACGGGAAAACTGTACTGCCCTCTTGCCATGCCATTTTCTTTGAATTTTATTCTATTTTTTGTTTTGTTTTGTTTATCATCATTTTGTTTCTCTTGTCCTTTGGACTTTGATAGATATTGAAATTGAAATTGAAATTGAAACTGAGAATAAGGTCTTAATAGATTGCCCCTATTTGAGACTTCCTCTTGTTGGGGTGTGTTTAGGTCAGTCGTCTTTGCCCAGACTACCTCTGCCCTCATATTTTGGCCGAGTAGAAAAAATAAAAAGACCTCATGTCCTAGAGCATAGCCCAAGTAGCAACGGTGTTTTCCATAGAAGACGGGTAAGGACGCCGTGAAGTGTGTGCGGTACCCATACTCAGGGTTGCCCTTAATGAGCGGGGAGAGAATGTTGAACTCCCATCGCGGGATTCTCATAGCCAAAGGTGTTGCATTAGCAAGCTACGAATTTTTATTTTTGTGTGTGTTTTTTTTGACATTGACTTAAATAAAGACCTAGGACTAGGTCTAGACTACCATTCTCAATCATGTTAAGAAGCGCTTCATGTTAAAAACCGTGCGTAGGGATGAATTAAAAAATGCATACTTACGCAAATGAATTACCATGCGGCCCCGTTGTATAAGTGACTGTCGGAGGTGATTTTGATCATCATTGGTGCTATTTTCCTCATTTGGCAGATAAAAGAAAAGGCAAAGATTTGAAGTGGCTTGACATGAAGGAGTGGCGCCAAGGCCAGACTCAGATGAATAAGGAAAAAGGAAAAGAGGTGAAGGTTAGAACTCTCTCACAAAGGTGTAGAAACCTTTATTACATGAAAGATTTACAGAAGATAAGGGAAATTAATGAGAGGAGTGAGGACTAAAGCCTCGAAAGTAGTGGGAGAAAAGGCAGATGCCCAGAGCAATCGATGCTGGAGAAATCGGGTCGGATCCGGGGTCAGGAGAAATTAGGAGAATGAATTGATAAATCGAAAGAGGTGGATCCGGAGGGTCCGGAAGCGGAGGATGAGAGTCATGGGTGGAAGAATCTAGAGGCTCCGGAGGAAGAAAATGGCGAGAGACGCGATGCCCATGGAAAAGGGATGAATGAAGATAGTTCTGAAGGTGTCGGATGAAGAAAATAAGAAGGGACGTGATGCCCTAAAAAGATAGAAGGATAAATCGGAGGAAATCTGTAACGACCCAAGATCCGGGTACCAGAAAGGAACCGGTACGACCCGAATCCTGGCCAGCCACCCACCAACCGAGAGACTCAGAAGGGTTATTTGGATAGTGTGGAGATGTACAAGAATCTAAAATAATTACTGAACCACAACATAATATATTAATACAGGAAATTAAACAGTTTACATAATTAAATAATTATACAGTCCAGAATATCCAAGTCTATAATAAGTACAGTTAACAGAAAGAAAAGTACAAAAACACGGGGCATACCCTATCTCTGGCAAACTAGTTGCTATACCGGACCACCGACATCACGAGGAGCCTCCGTAGTACTCCACGTCAACCTCACCTCACCTAAAAAGCAAAGGGGGTGAGCGTCATCTCATTGGCTCAGTAGGGGTCCTACAGATCCCTACCTCACAACGAAAAACACAACGACACGATAAACAATAAGTGATGACAATAAATAAATAGTAAGCATATAACAGAAGGAGACAATAAATAAAATAAAAGAGAACTACACAAGTGCAAGCCTCACAAACCACGCGTCACGAGGAACTAAAAGTACGGAGCTGCCAGAACGGTCACCTCGAGACGAAGGGAACCAGAGTCGCTACCTCACGGGAGACATGAGTACTACTCACTAGAAGCAAGGCCGGATGTGTCCACTGACATCTTACTCCATGCCCTTGGTGTCTCCCTACACGCCCCAGGCGGAAACTGAGACACACAACCACGTAATCACAGAACAAGGACTTGTTGGGGTCACGCTCGTCAGGGCGGGTCCGACGCCCCTAACCACATGTGCACACAAAGACTATGCGCTCTAAGTCGGGTCCTCCAGTTGGTTTTCCCCCCAGCCCAGACTCAGGCTGTGAAAATGAGGGGTCCTATGGTAACCAGCCTAAAAATCGTCACATCGGGACACACTCTCCACCACTCCCAAGTGGGTCCGCACACGCGTGCGCAGGAAAACTACGACTAGTGGGAAAGGTCATTGGAGGTGTGAACTCACTAAAAAGTGGAAACCACTGGAGTACCATCAGTATGTAGTAACTCAATTATACATAAAGAACACATCACGAGGTGGCTCGTACCACGAAACCACAGACCTCAGACTGGATGGCTAGTCCATCAACTGCCGGTGTGAAGGACGTAAGCCGGAATCACACGAAAGCTCAGAAAGGGGAAGAAAGTGGCTCAGGGGGAGTCTGGCCAGGGCAGCCATCCTCCTGGCCGCCCAGGGGTCTGGGCGGCTAGAACAGTGGCCGCCCAAGCCAGGAGCCCAGCTCCCCTGGCCTGGGTGGCCAGCACCCTGGACGCCCAGCCTGGTGGCCAGTCATCTGGCCACCTAGTCCCTAGGCTGAAAACCCCCTGGTGGCCACCCCTATGGCTGCCCAAGGCAGGACAGGGAGGCCAGCTCTCTGGCCGCCCAGTCCCTGGGCAGGTGACCCTGGGCGGCCAGGGTACTCGCCGCCCAGATGTCTCGGTGACCAGGCTTGTGGTCGCCTAGAGAAAAGGGCCTCCTGGGAGGCCAACCCAGTGGCCGCCCAGCCCACACAGGCGGCCAGCCTAGTGGCCGCCCTGCTGGGTAGAGACAACAGCCCAACTGGCCGTCTCAGGAGTAGGAACCTTGGAAAGTCAACTGGAAGGCCCTCCCAAGCCCGTCTCACCCCCATTGCGAGCGGAACTCCAGAAAAATAAGGGAAACTCATCCCCGACGAGGATGGCATTCGATAAAGCCGATATAAACTAGAAATCGTGAAGAATCGGGCTGATTCAAACTCACATCCCCAAACATGCCATTTTTCACTCCCAAAATGTAATGCACCTCGCTCTCTCGCCCAAATCGTCGCCGATCGGAAAGGAAATGCGAGAGGGGAGCTAGGGATCCATCCCCCTACCTCGGCGGAGCTTCAAACCACAAATGGCGCCTTCAAACCACTCTGAAACTGCCGGATCACAAACCCATGCGCGAAGAAACCTGATCCCGCACGCGCATGCATGGACCACCTCTCTCACGCTCACCAAGCCCGCTGCCGTCGTCGAACGTGCTCTCCCTCAAGCTCGTCGTCTGCAGCCGGAGAGGAGGGTGAGGAAAAGTGAGGAGAGAGAGGAGTGGGGGTGGCGTTTAACGGGAAGAAGAAAAGGTTT
The DNA here is from genome assembly GCA_022559845.1 of Amorphophallus konjac. Classification (NCBI taxonomy): domain Eukaryota; kingdom Viridiplantae; phylum Streptophyta; class Magnoliopsida; order Alismatales; family Araceae; genus Amorphophallus; species Amorphophallus konjac. The sequence continues at coordinate 332,345,736 of CM040120.1, read as the reverse complement.
TGGGATTTCCCCAAAACCCCTAAAAAACTAAAATTATAAATATACCCTATCCTCTTACATATAAGGCCAAACACCCATGGAAAAATCTTGGAAAGCCACAGTTCGAACGGATTCTGAATTCTGACAATTAAAAATTAATTTATCTGCCAAAAATAAATCCAAACTCCAGAAAAATAAAAAATTTAAAAAATCAGGGGCATTACAGTTCCCCCCTTATAAAAATTTCATCTTCGAAATTAAGCTAGAACATGGCTAACGAGGGATGGAACTTACTCGAACAGGTAGGAGAACTGCTGCCGCATCTCATCCTCTCGCTTCCAAGATGCCTTACCTTCCGAGTTACGTTGTCAAACCACCTTAACCAGGGGAATAACCTTGTTTTGCAGGTGCTGCTCATGCCGATCCTCAATGCTAACAGGGTACTCCAAGAGAGATAAGTCTGGGGTCACCTCAGGTCACACGGAATCCTCCAGGACATGAGAACCATCTGGCATGTACCTTCGTAGCATCGACACATGGAACACGTCATGCACAACTACCAACTCCGGGGGTAGCTGCAATCTATATGCCACCATTGACATATGGAAAATAATACTAAATATTTTATTCTTTGCTACCTCTTATTTTGCAGAAATGGAGAAGAGAAAAAAAAAGAGGGCAAAGATGGGCTAAGATTAGAAAATGGGCCAAGAACAATCAAATGGGCCAAAGGGTCTTGAATCGGTGGTCATACAAAATGGCAACCTTACTGATGAATCGACGCTCACTGGAGCCCTTGAATCGGCGCGCATCCTTCACATGAATCGGCGACCGCTGAAGTAGATGAATCGGCGCGTGAAAAGGCACGTGGGCCGGTGATCCAGCACGCACGATCTCGCGCCAGTTCATTGGCCACTCCCCACCTCGCTATAAAAAGCCATGTCCGATCGAAGCACAAGGGGGAATTTTTCTTTTTCTCGAAGGTAGTCAAGGAGAGAAAAAGGGGATCAGAGAAGAGAGACGACCAGGGGAAAAGAGGTTGAGCGAGGAAAGAAGAGAGGGTAGAGAAGCAAAGGGAGAGCTGACGATCTCTATCTACAGTCTCTCTTTTTCCTACTACAGTGCTTAGACGGAGCTTTTCCGATACTCTGTTCTACCCGTAGGATGATAGATATGCAAGGGTTTCGCAGTGAAGTTAATAAAGATCTTGGCGACGTGTTTTCTTTCCTTTTTATTGTATGTAGTCATGTCTAAATATCATTGATGCTCAAGAGTTACTCTTTGCTTGGTTTGCCTCTCCTTTATCCTCGTTTGTGCAATGTATATGTTTATGCCTGATCATACGTAGTGTATCCATTCATAATCGTGAGGAGGCCTTGCCTGATGTGACACGCCCTTGGACTCTAACAAACAAGCACAATTCACAATGATAACAGACCAAAATCGGCGGCCGCTCACCCGACACTCACCCAAACCCGGGGTAACTTGGTGATGCCAAGTGGAGGATGTGAGGGCTGGGCCCTTGCTGGTAGAGGGCCAACAAGGCCAAGGTTTGTTCCCAAGGGTATGGAGGCCCAATTCAATGGAGCCAATGTTGTGTCGAGGGCACCGGTTACACTCTTCCCCACGGTGGTCACTCGAAGCAACGGAGCTTGAGGGACCGAGCACTCACTCTCACGGCCAGCAGAGCTAAGAGCAAATATTGAAAGGACAAGCACTAAGGGAAGCAATGTTAGAACACTTACTCGACCGGTTTGAAGAAACCGGTCCCGCTCGGAGACGTGGGCGAGCGGGGAAGCGTGGTTCCCCACACGTTGCGCCGGAGTAGCTTGACCCTGTTTTAAAATTTTAAAACACTACTCCCCATGCAAGGGGGTGGAACAAGGGGAGGGGGAGTCATTCATACACTCAAACACTACCTCCCATAGGGAGGGGCTTTAAGCCGGCCAGGCGGGGAGGGGAAAAACTGAATTGAAAGCCGAACGGATGGACAACGCCGGTTCTGCCTGCTCTCTGGAACAGAGAATAGATGGTTGAAGATGATACTGCTGTGGCCACTCCTGAATTTTTACGATGAGGAGACCAGTTGGAAAATCGTCGTCGCTGGATCAGGATGACGCCTGAATTTTTTTTATTTCTCTGATCGCCGGTGCAGGTCGGGGTCAGACTGCAAACAGGGCCTCTAAGTTCTGACTCTGGCGGCAGAAGCACCTCAGCAGCAGGAAGAAGAGGTCGACACGAGCGCCCCCGAACTCTGAATTGAGTGTGGCTAGAGTCGTTGGAACCGTTGTCAAGTATTCTTTGAATCGTGACCCATGGGAATGCCAGATTATGTTGGAGTAGCTTGGGAGAACCTGAACAGTGGACATCGGTCGGTTCAGTCCCAGAGGGGACAGAACTGCGCACCTGAGGGAGGAAAACGAGAAAACACAGCTCCGGATGCCGAACGGGATTCCGCTTCTTGATACTGGAAGTAGACTCGGTGTAGAAACTCCCAGCCAAGGCCCGCCTTCAGAGCTTCAAGAAGTTGGCCGTGGGAGCCTCGGCAACTGGCTTCAGGTTGATTGTCAGGAAGTAGATGCACAGTCGTGCAAGATCGCCTCCCCCGGGCAGCCAAGAACTCAGAACGGGACGGGATCACCACCGTCGCGAAGAAGACAGGGAGACTCTTCCAATGGTACCACTTGAGCCTGCAGAGACGCTTGGACGAAGTCTGGGTCGCCTCTGCAAGCTGCTGATCCTCTGCTGACTCAGAGCTGCGAACTGACTGGTTGGGAGAAGCTTCAATGGCACAAGGGATGGGGGAGGAGGGTGGCTAATGGTGTTGGGAAGTGGTGGAATGGTGGGAGGGGGATGTGGTGAAGGTATGGATTGAGAGCTATGGAGGAGCTAGAAGGGTTTTGGGGAGGGGAAGGGGCAGGGAAGCTGCTGGTCCACTGCACTAGGTGGGGGTGGGAAGGGGAGGTGGATGAAGCACAAGTTGAAGGAGAGGGAGAATGGGGGGCGAATAGATCTGGTGGCCTCAAGTTGAGGGCGGCCTAGGGTATGGAAAGGGGGAGGGAGGAGTGGAGGGAAAGATTCAAACTCACCTTGGGGGCTGGGAGATTGTGTGGGGAAGAGAAGAGATTGTGTTGGGGAGTGGTCGGGGGTGGTTGGTGGTTGGAGGGTGGAGTGGAGATAGGTGGAGTCTCTCTTGGGGGTGGGGTGGAGTAAAGAGGAGGGTGTGGGGAGTTGGAGTGGACTTAATGGAGGGAGAAGGAGAGAGAAAGTAGTTGGGAAGGTGAGGAGAGAGAGAAGGGGGCGAACCCCATAGAGAGAGAGAGAAGGGGGGGAATTGAAGTGGGTTTCTCACCCTAGGTTTCACACCTTCTCACATGGAATCTCTCCACTAAGATTTAAATTTTGGACTCTTAAAATGATAATTTTTATTAACTTGAAATGGGGGAAATAGGGTCCTATATATAGGTAATTCACATTTTACAAAAAGTCCCTGACTCATGCAACAATGACAAATAACCAAGGGGTAGGGGGCGCCCTTGGGCCTAACCCAATGAATTGGGTCCAATAACAATCTAATCAATCCTAATGACACTAAAACTTAAGGAAATAAACAAAATACCTAGGGACATGACTCAAATAAAAGGGAAAATACATCAAAATGACTCACATAGAAAACTCAAAATGGATAAATGGGCCCACATGGAATGATGCCCGAGCTCAAACAACTCTGGAGTGTGAAGATGTCCCAAGCCAGAGAGAGTCGTGGGTAGAGAAACAAAGAGAGAGCTGACGATCTCTATCTACAGTCTCTCTTTTTCCTACTGCAGTGCTTAGACGGAGCTTTTTCGATACTCTGTTCTACCCCTAGGATGATAGATATGCAAGGGTTTCGCTGTGAAGTTAATAAAGATCTGGGCGACGTGTTTTCTTTCCTGTTTACTGTATGTAGTCATGTCTAAATATCATTGATGCTCAACAGTTACTCTTTGCTTGGTTTGCCTCTCCTTTATCCTCGTTTGTGCAATGTATATGTTTATGCCTGATCATACGAAGCGTATCCATTCAAAATCGTGAGGAGGCCTTGCCAAGGCTACATGTTTATGGTCGATTGTGCAATTCTAATATCACGTGCTGGGTCTGGTGATTGGATGGCCAGTGGCCACGCCCTCGCGGGCGACAATAAACTCATTCGCTCCCCAGTGTTTTTTATAAGTCTGTTTTGCTCAATGCGGTACATGTTTCTCCGACACGCACCATTTCTGTGTTCATTGAGAGGTGAATAGCATTCTGCTTATGCGTAATGCATCTGGCTGTATGCCCTCTCACTCACGTCTATGAGTTGTGAGGGCAACGCCATCCCTCCCTCAGATCTCTGAAATTTTCTACTTGCTTTCTGTCCGATGTTCACATACGAGATGATTGCCCTGGCCCTTGGCCCGGTTATATAGGGGCATCACCCCGTTTGTTATAATGCCCGTAGGGGGATTTCATCTTTGAATGCCTCGTGTGTGAGTGTCAACGCATCCCTTTCTTATAAGAGCTGGTGGTGTAGACCTAGGATATTCATTGGCGTATCAGCCTCAAACTCCGCTGGTCAGAATATTAGCCGTATATGGATCGTCACAGGGCATGCTGTTAAGAGGCATTCCATCAAGGTGTATACCGAAGTGTTATGCCCCCCTATGCTCATCCGAGTTAACGGATCCACAGGCCTCCGCATCGTGGCTCGTATCTTTCTGTGCCTAAGTATCAGGACGTCTCTCCGTGTTTGTTCAACTGTCACAGTGAATATGGATTAGTCATCCCAAGGGAGGGGATACATTCTTTGCTCATAGCGACCGTGTCAATTTCTGGTGCATATATTTATTGAGTTGCTTTCCGGAGACCGGGTTTCCTAAATCACTCTGGGTCCTCGGGGACTTACCTCTTCATGGTATGGTCCTCGGGGAACCTTATCTGGAGAGTGAATAATAAACGGTCGCATGTGCGGCAACATAAGGAATTCATGTTCCGAAGCCTTGGATACCAATGGCCGTTGATCGTCAGAGTTCCTCGTAGGTTGGTCCTCGGGGCTTCTGCATCCAACTCTAGTCACGAGGTCACCATTTCCGGCCTCCCGGTAGTTTGTGAGACCGTCTCGAACTCTTCTGTGGGCGGATCTCTATTTCTCTCCTTTACAGTCCTCCGAGATAAGGGAGGATGCTACCGAAATTTATCCGCAGGTTTTCCCAGCTTTTCGATTCATTTTGGCTACAATAAGATGATAAAACAATAAAACAATAGAGTAATAATGATAATTAGATCAACAATAATCCTTAATAATCTCATAATGCTGTTGGCCACATGGCATGTGTGTGCCCGCCTCGGACTGCACCAAAATCGTGCTCGAGTATGAACCTCGCACGAAGACGAGATGATCGAGACTTACTCCAACTTGCAATACTTGAGACTTGGATGAAAAATAATTTAATAAAATTAATTAAATTAATAATGCCTTAAGGAAGGGAAACCGTGATTTGATTTGGGTCTTTGAGCAGACTTGATCCGGCTTGGGACCCATACCCCATGGACCGACGCCCTTTTGCCTCTCCCTTTTGATTCCCACTTGCCGATCCGGCGTGGGAGAGGAAGGGGGTTGATCCGGCACGCAAATCAGCCACGCCGGATCACCCAGTTTCATATCTCACTTACCCTCACGTCGGTACACCAGCCCCTTATCATGGAGTCGACCCATGACTCCCGTTGAGTCGACCCAGCGCCCTCTTATATTGACCCACAAGCCCTATGGCGCCGACCCAATGCCCCCACTGAGTTGAGCCGTTGTTCCCCTGTGTCGACCTCATTGCCCATTTCCTTTCTCTCCACCTTGCCGTCCCTTGATCCGGCGCGGGAGAGATGATCTAGAGCGCAAACTAGCCATGTCGGTTTACTCCCTTCTCCATTCCCTCTCCTTCTTCTCTCGCGCCCATTCAACCCATTCTCTCTCTCTCTCTTTTATACGCGCGCTGTATCACTTATCCCTCTTCTCTGGCCATGCCGATTCACTCCCATCTCTCCACTCTCACCTATCCTTTAGGCGCCGACTCACTACCCTCCATCATCCTCCTCTCCTTTGCACGCCGGATCAAGGGAGCTCCCCTAGCCAGCCGCCATATCACTCGTGTCCACGGGCTACAGGAACTAAGGCTACAGTAATAAGAAGAATTATCTCCTCGACATTATGTCTTCTTTTATATGCATGTCTTCTGAGTTTTCTAATATCCCTACCGGGTCACAGAGGTTCGCTATCCATCACGGTGTGATTTCTGATGATCTCATTTGGGAAATAGTGGGTAAACCGCCTTAATGGCGAACAGTGTCCCGGTTCCCCTTGACCCGCCGACCATGGTTATGTCGGCGCTCCCCTGAGCCTCTATGTATATGCCATGGTGTCGAGACGGGCCAACACACTTGGCGGAAAAATGATCGATAACCCTCGAGTGATACGGGTCTCCTAGAAGGCGAGTCCTCGAAGATCCGCCATCCGCTATAGGGTCTGGACTGTCGTCTTGACATGCTTGTCATTTATGAAGTCCGTCTCAGTTTACTGTGGACGGATTTCCTATACCCTCCCCGATATTCCTCAGGATAGGGGAGGTGCCGCCGAAATTGTCTTTCAATTTGCCAAATAAGCATGTGAATGAATGATTAAATAAAGTAATAAATAATTAAATGAAGTCGAAGCCAGCTTCAACCCTTGGTTTTCTAATAAAAGAGTAAACCACTATATGCTCTGAACTCCATCGTGTGAATACGTGCATGAGCATCTGCACTTCCTCGGCTCTCTAATATATCAAATGGTGATTAGCAGAAAGTCGGGTTATGTCTGGCCGAAGACTCCCATCATGCGAGGGTGTACAACTCTGCCACGTATCGAGAACCGGCCTAATAAATGAACGTCGCTACCCTATATGCCCGCATGCCAATCTTCGTGCGTAGTTTTATATAAACAAATTGAATTCCTATATGTACCTTTGCCTGCTTTCGACCTTATAGAGTACGAATGCTTGCATGTCCCGATCCTCGGGTATATCAAATGGTGACCAGTCGAAAATCGGGTTAGGCCCGACCGGAAGCTATCACTAAATGCGAGATGATCTTTGGATCAAAGTTCCCTGCCATGTACCAAGAATCAATTTAATAAACCTTACTACATTGCCTGTCTGCATGTGCTATGTCCCTCTTTACGAAAAGTGCATCACTTTCATATATTTTCTATAGCCTGAGGGCTATTCTACTTTGGCGATTAATCAAGGGTTTTACTTCTTTCGGAAGGATGTAATTAACGCCATAGCCTCTATGGTATGGCAGACTTCAGGTGTAACACCCGAGAATTTTCTAGGAAATTTTTGGAATTTAATATAAATATTAAGCATTTAAAAGGCTCAATGGGTCCTTAAGTGAATTATGGGTTAATTAAATAAACCCAAAAGCCTTACATCACCCAAATAATTGAGCCCACTTAAATTAGGCCCAAAGACCAATTTCTAAGACTGGCCCAAGCCCACATCTAAAAACGTAATAGGATTATTATCCCAATTTTAGTAGATAAATAGGGATAATTATAAGAAGGAATTTGAATATCATTCAAATTCTGGCGCCCTCGCTAGTAGCGGTCTATCGCAAGACCGCTACTTGATGAAAATGGTCCAAGTAAGACCGCTACTAGGTTCCGTGAACGCAAGTTATAGAAGCGTAGAAAAATGAGATTTTTCCCATCCCAATCCTCATGATTCGAAGCTACTTGACATGGGAACCTAGTGTAGGACTCTTAGGGATCGATCCTACTCCAAATTAGGACTCTAAGTTTGATCTAATCCCTCAAACCCTAGCAAACTCTATAAATAGAGCCTAGATTCGACCTGCGCGAACCTTACTTTTGGCTCACGTATTTCGAAGGTAAGATGTCGTCATCTTAGGGTAAGACTTTAGAAGTTTTTATTCTCTTTTGTATTGTCTAACTCCCCTCCGAATTCCATGATAGGAGGTCAAGCAACCAGAGAGCTAGAGCGTCCCGAAGTTGCTGTTTCTCTACAAACCGCGCAGGAATAGACGTGTTCTCCTGGTGAAGATCAGGAGGTTAGGGACCCAACTAGAGGTATTTTTAAGTTCATCCTTTAGAATAAGTTGTTCATCTATATATCTTCTCATCACCCTCCAAATTTCATGAATTAAGGACGAGAGGATAAAGAGTTAGAGTGTTTGGAAGTTAAAGGTTTCACACAGGACGTGCAGGAACTTGGATCTTCTTCCATCAACAAATTCAAAGTTTATAATCTCATCCAGAGGTAGGTTATCTCATGACTGGCACAAACATCATGTTAGGAGTAAAAGCCCTCTATTTTCTCCTGATTTCATGCTTCTACGCGACGTATTTCATGTTTTACCATGATTGTGCACTTAAGTTCTTATTGCATGCATAACCATATACCTTAATATAAAAGATGAAAACTTTGGCTTAATCCATGCAACCCATACATCTTTGACATCCTAAACATGTTCACATATGGTTAACCTTCTATTTTACATGCCTCTCATGCATTTATTACCCTAGAATAGGTCTTGCACGCACCGTTTATCTTCTGTCTGTTACAGGCAGGAGGCGGTCCATCAGAGACCGCCACCGTCAAGAAACGGTCCCTGAGAGACCGCCACTACCAAGAAGCGGTCCTCCCTAGACCGTCTTCTTCTTTCTGAGTTCTGCTTCCTGTTAACTCTAAACAGATTGCAGATCAACCCTTCTAAATATATGTTAAACCTAAGTTATTAGGCTTTATTCCCAGTGTGACTTCATATTCATGATATTTGTTATATTGTGCATCTATCATGGTAGGCTTCATACTCAGCATGTTTTATAAACTTATTTTAATCTTATGTTAATTTCATGCCAAAATCATATAGTTTTGTATTAAAATTAATTTTCACATGGTTTATGAAAACTTGTTTTATTAATGATTTGATCGCTGTTTCTACACGATCCACTCTCCTCTAAGTCTATCTTAAGTACATGGCACGGATTCTGGTACGATGTCATTAGTTACACTTACACTTGATAGGAACACTCTCTTGGACATGTGATCCTCTCTGTTGGATATTCCTTCCACTGGACTAGGTGATCTTATTTCAAGACCTCCGTAAGTCTCCGCGAGTCTGAGATTCCCACTAGGATGCTGAGCTGGTTGTACCATAAAAAGCCAAAGGATTAGAAAGCACCTATCTTACCGGCATTTTTCTGTATCCTGGATAGATAGCGGCCCTCCGGAGACCGCCACCTACTGGTAGCGGCCATCCTCTAACCACAATCTAGTTCTAGCACTCACTGTGTCGAATCTTTCCTTCTAGCGTCGACTCCATCATGATTGCGGCCCCGACTTAACCGCAACTTCCAAGAAACGGTCCGACTATGACCGCCTTATCAAAGAAACAGTCTTGTCTTAAGCACATTCTTCAGGCTTGTGCTCTAACCTAGGGTTTGACCCAAGGGTTAAGTATACTTTATTTCTAGATGGTCCTAGGATTATCTGGAGCCAAACATTATGTTTAATAAGCCATTGATAAATTATAGAAATTTATGAAAGAACCGTTATGCTGCCAGATTTCCTCCATGGCACAATATCCAGCCAAATCGTCCTTGATCTCATGTTTCCCATTTTGGTGCGTTCTCTACCTTGGTTGCATTATCGTGAAACTATTGTTTGAATTGTACATTATTGGCCAAACCTTACATTATTCATGGAAGTAGCTTGATTTATAACTTGAAGATGCGGATCGGGCACTGATTGTGTCCAAGGGCTCGACACTAGCCCCCTCGGTTGATTGCTGGAAACATGCTATAAACCATGGGGTATGATGAACACTGGCATCGCATTGCACCGGGAGTACTTTTTTTATATACGGGTGAAATCCACAAGGCTATCTTATTTACGTGCTTGCTAGTACATTCTTGTTACATGACTTTCTAGTGCATAGCCTTTACAAGGTTATGAAAAGTACGTTCTCGTTACATGCTAGTATATTCTTGTTCTTGAAAGGCCACTTTATATCCTTGCTTGATTATATTCTCATGAATCTCTAGACTTTTCTTGATACTCAATCGTTACTTTGGTTTTACACCGTATGTTGTATTCGTATTTCTTTTCCCTTATTTCCTAGAGCTAAATTGTTAATTACTTAAACTTGTCTTCATGTTGATATGAAGATACCTACTGGGCAAGTGTGCTCATACCTACTTCTCTCCAATCTTTTTAGGAAATTCAAGTGAGTCGGATTTGAACTATGCTAGTGATGGGTCCGAGAGCGAATGATGGATCGAGAGAAGACCTTGAGTTGTCAAAGAGTCTTGTCGTGTTATGTAATTTTATTTTTCTTGAGTCTGATTACGAAAAGAGTCAACATTATGTAAAATCTTGATTATTATCAATAAAAGTTGTATTTTTGGTTAATTATTGTGCATTCCTCTTTTATGTGTGAATGATTAGCGCTCTGATTATATTGCTCGCTTAAGGCTTATCTTGCCGACTGTCCACGTTCCCGATATTACTTCCGCTGTACATATATCTCGGGCCGTGACAGATAAAGTGGTATCAGAGCTTAGGCATAAGTAAGTCCTAGGAATATGTCATGTCTTAGGTTAAGTCCGAGGATTAAGGACCCATACATATGAACAAGGAAGAATTTCCAACCCATGTGAGTGTGGGTAGAGCCGGGATGAGATTGTTATTTAGAAATTATCTCTAGGATAACTCTCCTCAATTTCGTAGGAATTAACAAATTGTTCCTTTTCTCAGGTATCTTTGCTCACAATGGCTCACCGTGTTAACTGGGATGAAATGCAACAAACCGTTGTGGGTCTCACCCAGGCCCTACAAATCGTGGCCCAAGCTAGCGCTCGGGCAGGCGCGGGTGATCTACAGTGAAACTTCCAGAGTTTAAACCCTCCGCGATCCTCTGGATCCTCTAATCCTGATGAAGTTGAAAATTGGATGGACGAAATGGATAGGATCTTCAACGTCATGCAATGCGCGGATCGAGAGAAGGTCCTTTTGGCCACTTTTCAACTCACTAAAGACAAGCGCATGTGGTGGAAAGTAACATCGGCCCCTCTCCAAAATAGACAGCTCACTTGGGCGGAATTTCTTGAACTATTCCGTGCAAAATACTTCTTCGAGCATGTCAAGGAAATAAAGGCTGCGAAATTTGCTTCTCTTCACCAAGGTATGATGTCTGTGGAGGAGTATGAACTCCAATTCTCTCGTCTGGCCCCTTATGCCCTGCATCTGGTCAGCACTGATATTTTAAAGGCAAACCAATTAATGGACGGTTTATGGCCTACCTTTATTCAACAACTCGACCCACAAAATATTCAGACCCATACGGAGATGGTCCAACGGGCACATCTTTGCGAAATGACCTTGGAGAAGGTTGAGAAGTTTAGAGGCAGGAAAGAGGAGTCGTGCCGGAAGTTTGATCGGCGAGACAAGAAAGAGGAAACGTTTAGCATCACAGGGTCCTACAAGTCTCGTGATAGTAAGAAGAGATCCGGGAGTGGGAATGGTAATGGGAATGGCAAGAACAAAAAGGCCAAGGAGGAAGATAAGAAAGTCATGGTGGCTTGTTCATTTTGTGAGAAGTTCGGCCACTCGGTCGAGGAATGCTGGAAGCGCCTTGGCGCTTGTCTACGTTGTGGAAGCCGAGAGCATCGGATGCCCGATTGTCCCCTCATGAAAGAGCAACCTTCTAACGGCGGACGCAAGCGATAGGCTCATCTTAATGCCATTCTGGATGACGAAGAAGCACCTAAAGATGATGGGTTGATGGAAGATACCGTTCATATTTATTCGCATCCTGCGTTTGTGTTATTTGATACTGGTGCCTCTCATTCTTTTATATCTACTATTTTTGCAAAAATCTTGCCAGTTTCACATGTTCCTCTACCTTCAGACCTAGCTATCACTACACCTTTAGGTTCCAGAACTAAACTTACAACCCACTACCCATATAGTGAGGTAACTATAGAAGGTCATAATCTCCTCGCTAACTTAGTATGCCTTGACATGGAAGGTTATGATGCCATTCTAGGTGTAGATTGGCTTGTTGATCACTATGCCTATATAAATTATCGCAATAGATAGATTTCTTTCCGTAATCCGGGTCTTCCCCGATTTTATTTTCTCGGCATCAAGTATAGGAAGCATCCTATTCTCATTTCTTCTCTTCACGCCTGCAAGCTAATCTTGCAACGTTGTGAAGCTTTCCTTGCTTCCGTGATCATTACCGAGTCTAAGGAAATCATCCTTGAGGAGTTCCCCGATGTCTTCCCATCTGAATTACCCGGTTTATCGCCCAAAAGGGAAGTAAACTTTTTCTATCAAACTCACTCCTGGAGCAGCACCTGTTTCAATAGTTCCTTACAGGATGTCCCCCATGGAACTCAAAGAATTGAAGAAGCAACTTTAAGAATTATTAGATAAGGGCTTCATTCGACCTAGCACATCCCCTTAGGGTGCGCCGATTCTATTCATTTGGAAGAAGGATGGATCCCTCAGGCTGTGCATCGACTATCGACGGTTAAATCAACTTACCATCAAAAATAAATACCCTCTGTATCATCAACTTAGAATCCAAGATGAAGACATCTACAAGACGACTTTCCGGAGCCGATATGGGCATTATGAGTTCGTTGTGATGCCGTTCGGGTTAACTAATGCCCTGACAGTATTTATGCAACTTATGAACAATATCTTCAGGCCCTATCTCAACCAATTTGTGGCCATTTTTATTGATGACATTCTCATATACTCCAAGACAAAGGAGGAAGATGAAGAGCACTTAAGAATAGCTTTGCAAACACTAAGAGAGCATCAACTCTACGTAAAGCTCAGCAATTGCGAGTTCTGGCTAAATGAAGTCTCTTTCCTTGGCCATATTATTTCAAAGGAAGGTATCGTTGTTGATCCTTCTAAAGTTGAAGCTGTGAAAAATTGGAGCCAACCGACGACCGTGTCTGAAGTCAGGAGCTTTATCGGTTTGGCTGGTTATTATAGGCGATTCATCAAGGATTTATCAAAGATCACCGTCCCTTTGACCTGGCTGACCAGGAAGGAAAATCCCTTTATTTGGTCAGAGGATTGTGAAGAAAGTTTCCTAGCTCTTAAGAAACATCTCACTACTGGCCCTATACTGGCATTGCCCGTTGAAGGGGGTGACTTTGAAGTCTACACGGATGCGTCTGGCATTGACCTTGGATGTGTTCTTATGCAACATGAAAAGGTGATATGTTACGCTTCGAGGTAATTGAAGCGGCATGAAGAAAACTTCCCCGTGCATGAACTGGAATTGGCTGTTGTTATATTCGCCTTGAAAATATGGCGGCATTACCTTTATGGGGGGAAGTTCACTATATTTTTGGACCACAAAAGTCCGAAATATCTTTTCACCCAAAAGGAGTTAAACATGAGGCAACGAAGATGGTTGGAATATCTCAAGGACTTTGACTTTTCTATCCAATATCACCTAGGCAAAGCAAATGCTATAGCTGATGCTCTCAGCAGGAGGCCGTTGGCAACTCTAGCAAGCCTCAGGAAAGGTATGACCTATCTTATAAAAGATTTTTCGCAATTGAATCTAGATGTTGATACAGATGAAGAAAGGGGTATTATTGCTAATATCCGGTCATAACTTACATTAATTGAGGACCTAGTCAAGTTGCAAGAAGATGACCCTACGTTGATGGAGATAAAAACCAATATTGATCAACGGCTGGAATTATCTATCTCAACCGATGGAAGGCTATTATTCAAAGATCGAACTTCTGCTATTATATTCGCCTTGAAAATCTGGCGGTATTACCTTTATGGGGGGAAGTTCACTATATTTTCGGACCATAAAAGTCTGAAATATCTTTTCACCCAAAAGGAGTTAAACATGAGGCAACGAAGATGGTTGGAATATCTCAAGGACTTCGACTTTTCTATCCAATATCACCTAGGCAAAGCAAATGCTATAGCTGATGCTCTCAGCAGGAGGCCGTTGGCAACTCTAGCAAGCCTCAGGAAAGGTATGACCTATCTTATAAAAGATTTTTCGCAATTGAATCTAGATGTTGATACAGATGAAGAAAGGGGTATTATTGCTAATATCCGGTTATAACTTACATTAATTGAAGACCTAGTCAAGTTGCAAGAAGATGACCCTACGCTGATGGAGATAAAAACCAATATTGATCAACGGCTGGAATTATCTATCTCAACCGATGGAAGGCTATTATTCAAAGATCGAACTTCTGTGTCGGATCATGCCGACACTAAGAAGATGATCATGGAAGAAGCTCATAAATCAAGATATGTCATTCACCCTGGTGCTACCAAGATGTACCAAGACTTAAAAAGGAACTTCTGGTGGCCCAATATGAAGAGAGAGAGCAGACTTTGTATCACGCTGTTGTAGATAAACTATCTACCCCGCCCCAAACTATAAACATGCATATATGTGAGCATGAAAGCATGAACAAAGGGGCGATAAGAGATATATGAATGAACCGTGATCGCCACCCAAGGATCAACAATAGGAAGGAAATGCTACAAGAACATAAGACCTATTGCGTACCTTGGGGAAAGAAGAGAAAACCGCAGCCAAAGGAGACCGCTACAACGTGATCATGCTTGATGAACGGGATGCGGGGAACGATGTGGATGTCACCTACTCTCCTTCCATCCGGCTAGAGGAAGAGGACCTCACGTCATGCTCATGCTCTCCTGCAAAATAAAGCCAAACAACAAGGGAAACCCATTAGAAACCGAAGTGTAGCATCGAATCCCGTATGTGATAAAGTAGCATGAAAGATTGAGGGAGAACGCACCGGGGGGAGATTTTTAACCCGTGTGGAAAGGTGGAAAAGATAGGTGTGTGTATTGTGATGAGAATAAAACAAATAGATTGAAAAATCACGCATCACAACTGCGGGAAACGGAGATGTAATATGGAGAAAAATGCATGCAAAGTGTAGATTTTCAAAAATAGGAGGGGAATAACTAAGACAATAAAGAGAGATAGAAAGCCCTTGAGTGTGGAAATTGAAGCTAATACTTCCCTCTTCAGGCCAGGGTCGAAGAGACGAGTCGGAGATGTAGCATGGCTTCGCCCCGAACCAAGAAAGAGCCCCCCTTCGCGCACTGTGAACTTGGGTTCTTTTTATAGGTCTTACAGGAAACCCTAGAAAGTTCTCCCATAGATTTAGGAGATAAAGACCCAAAAATAGGGATTTTGATTGATAAACCTCAAGTTAATACAGCGGATAATAGCCTAGGATGGATAAAAACCGAGGTGGAGACCTATCCTCATCGAAAATAGATCAATCAAGGAGTCCAAAGAGTCCTACGGCGAAAAATCGGAGTTCAGAATCATCCGGATTCTCTGTCGAAGAAACGGTCTATCGCGAGACCGCAAATAGATGAAGACGGTCATAACATGACCACCATTTGAAGAAATGGTCATAGGGGTGACGGCCAGGCGACTGGGGGCGACCGGGATGATTTGGGCACAAAAATTGAAGAAACGATCTTCCTGGGACCACTAATTGATAGTGGTGGTCTCAGTCGGACCGTCATTTGATAAAAAATAAAAAATAAAAATAAAAATTTTTACTGTTCATGGAGAACGCTGTCGCCTAGGAGACCGCCTTCAGGAGCCTGGGCGGTGAAGTTCCAGACGCCCGTTCGGTCGTCCAGACAGCCCGAAATGGACCTAAAAGTTGGGGAATGGAAGATAAAGGCCTCCAAAGCTCAATGGGCTTGAAAAATGGTCAAGAAATAGGCTCAAAATAGGCTTAAAGAAGGTTCCAAAATAATAGTTAATTCAGGGCATTATAAAGGAGAATAAGAGAAATAACTTGACTTGTAGGCTTAAAACGGGTGTCAACAGCTGCGTCACTCAGCAAGTTAAGGCGGAACATCTAAAGTCCGCTGGTAAACTACATCATCTAAAAATTCCCGAGTGGAAATGAGAAAGTATAGGGATGGATTTTATCATGGGTCTGCCAAAGACAACATGTGGACATGATGGTATATGGGTGATCATAGACCGATTGACTAAATCTGCACACTTTCTACCTATCAAAAGTCGATGGTCTATGGATATTCTAGTAGCTTTATACATGAAGGAAATTGTTAAGCTACATAGTGTCCCTATCACGATTATATCTAATCGAGACCCTCATTTCACATCACAATTTTGGAAGGGTCTACAACACTTGTTAGGGACCCGACTCAATTTTAGCACTGCTTTTCACCCACAAACCGATGGTCAAACTGAAAGGACAAATCAAGTGGTAGAAGAAATGCTCAGGGCATGTGTTATTGATTTTGGTGGGAGTTGGCACGACCACTTGTCTCTAGTGGAATTTATCTACAATAATAGCTATCAAGCTAGCATTCAAATGGCACCATTCGAGGCATTATATGGAAGAAGCTGCCGCTCACCTATATGCTGGAATGAAGTTGGAGAAAGATAACTTCTAGGCCCTGAAATTATCAGGGATACTATCGAAAAGGTAAAACTCATTCGAGAAAGACTCCATATGGCTCAAGATAGGCAAAAATCACATGCTGACAATAGAAGGCGAGGCCTAGAATTCTAAGTGGGAGACCATGTATTTCTCAAGGTTTCTCCAGGTCGAGATATTCGAAGGTTCAGAATTAAAGGCAAGCTCACTCCGAGATTCATCGGCCCTTTTGAGATTCTTGAAAGGGTTGGCGAGGTCGCTTATCGGATTGCCTTGCCCCCTCAATTAGCTGGAGTCCATGACGTATTTCATGTTTCTATGCTCAAGAGGTACGTCTATGACCCTTTCCATGTTGTAAATCATGACGACTTGGTGATTCAAAAGGATATGACGTACGAGTAAACGTCAATAAGAATAATCGATCGTGAAGTACGTCAGCTACGAAATAAAACTATTCCCATGGTAAAAATCTACTGGAATAAAAGTTCGGACCAAGACGCGACATGGGAAACCGAGGAAATTATGCACAAGAGGTTCCCGGAATTATGTGATTGTAAGTATACTCTTCACAAAACCCATGCAATGAATTTGGGGACCAAATTCTGTTAAGTGAGGGAGGGTGTAACACCCGAGAATTTTCTAAGAAATTTTTGGAATTTAATATAAATATTAAGCATTTAAAATGGCTCAATGGGTCCTTAAGTGAATTATGGGTTAATTAAATAAACCCAAAAGCCTTACATCACCCAAATAATTGAGCCCACTTAAATTAGGCCCAAAGACCAATTTCTTAGACTATTAGGCCCAAGCCCACATCTAGAAACGTAAGAGGATTATTATCCTAATTTTAGTAGATAAATAGGGATAATTATAGGAAGGAATTTGAATACCATTCAAATTCTGGCATCTTGGCTAGTAGAGGTCTATCGCAAGACCGCTACTTGATGAAAAAGGTCAAAGTAGACCGCTACTAGGTTCCGTGAACGCAAGTTATAGAAGCGTAGAAAAATGAGATTTTTCCCATCCTAATCCTCATGATTCGAAGCTACTTGGCATGGGAATCTAGTGTAGGACTCTTAGGGATCGATCCTACTCCAAATTAGGACTCTAAGTTCGATCTAATCCCTCAAATCCTAGCAAACTCTATAAATAGAGCCCAGATTCGACCTGCGCGAACCTTACTTTTGGCTCACGTATTTCGAAGGTAAGATGTCGTCATCTTAGGGTAAGACTTTAGAAGTTTTTATTCTCTTTTGTATTGTCTAACTCCCCTCCGAATTCCATGATAGGAGGTCAAGCAACCGAAGAGCTAGAGCGTCCCGAAGTTGCTGTTTCTCTATAAACCGCGTAGGAATAGATGTGTTCTCCTAGTGAAGATCAGAAGGTTAGGGACTCAAATCGAGGTATTTTTAAGTTTATCCTTTAGAATAAGTTGTTCCTCTATATATCTTCTCGTCACCCTCTAAATTTCATGAATTTAGGCTGATAGGATAAAGAGTTAGAGCATCTGGAAGTTAAAGATTCCACACAGGACGTGTAGGAACTTGGATCTTCTTCCAGCAACAAATTCAAAGTTTAGAGCCCCGTCCAGAGGTAGGTCATCTCATGACTAGCACAAACATCATGTTAGGAGTAAAAGCCCTCTATTTTCTCCTGATTTCATGCTTTCTACGCAACATATTTCATGTTTTACCTTGATTGCGCACTTAGGTTCTTATTGCATGCATAACCTTGTACCTTAATAGAAAAGATGATAACTTTGGCTTAATCCATGCAACCCATACATCTTTGACATCCTAACACAGTTCCCATATGGTTAACCTTCTATTTTACATGCCTCTCATGCATTTATTACCCCAGAATAGGTCTTGCATGCACCGTTTATCTTCTGTCTGTTACAGGTAGGAGGTGGTCCATCAGAGACCGCCACCGTCAAGAAACGGTCCTAGAGAGACCGCCACTACCAAGAAGCGGTACTCCCTAGACCGTCTTCTTCTTTCTGAGTTCTGCTTTCTATTAACTCTAAACAGATTGCAGATCAGCCATTATAAATATATGTTAAACATAAGTTATTAGGCTTTATTCCCAATGTGACTTCATATTCGTGATATTTGTTATATTGTGCATCTATCATGTTAGGCTTTATACTCAGCATGTTTTATAAACTTATTTTAATCTTATGCTAATTTCATGCCAAAATCATATAGTTTTGTATTAAAGTTAATTTTCTCATGGTTTATGGAAACTTGTTTTATTGATGATTTGATCACTATTTCTACACGATCCACTCTCCTCTAAATCTTTCTTAAGTACATGGCACGTATTCTGGTATGATGTCATTAGTTACACGTGCACTTGATAGGAACACTCTCTTGGTGTGATCCTCTCTGTTGGATATTCCTTCCACCGGACTAGGTGATCTTGTTTCAAGGCCTCCGTAAGTCTCCGCGAGTCTGGGATTCCCACTAGGACGCCGAACTGGTTGTACCATAAAAAGGCAATGGATTAGAAAGCACCTATCTTACCTGTGTTTTTCTATACCCTGGATAGATAGTGGCCCTCTGGAGACCGCCACCTTCTGGTAGTGGCCATCCCTTGACCGCAATCTAGTTCCAGCACTCACTGCGTCGATTCTTTCCTTCTGGCGTCGACTCCATCATGATTGCGGCCCCGACTTAACCACAACTTCCAAGAAACGGTCCTACTATGACCGCCTTATCAAAGAAACGGTCTTGTCTTAACCGCATTCTTCTGGCTTGTGCTCTAACCTGGGGTTTGACCCAAGGATTAATCATACTCTGTTTCTAGATGGTCCTTGGATTATCTCGAGCCTAACATTATGTTTAATAAGCCATTGATAAATTATATAAATTTATGAAAGTACCGTTATGCTGTCGGATTTCCTTCGTGGCATAATATCCAGCTAAATCTTCCTTGATCTCATGTTTCCCATTTTGGTGCGTTCTCTACCTTGATTACATTATCATGAAACTATTGTTTGAATTGTACATTATTAGCCAAACCTTACATTATTCGTGGAAGTAGCTTGATTTATAACTTGAAGATGCGGATCGGGCACTGATTGTGTCCAAGGGCTCGACCCTAGCCCCCTCGGCTGATTGCTGAAAACATGCTATAAACCATGGGGGTATGATGAACGCTGGTGTCGCATTGCATCGGGAGTACCTTTTTTATAAACGGGTGAAATCCACGAGGCTATCTTATTTACATGCTTGCTAGTACATTCTTGTTACATGACTTTCTAGTGCATAGCCTTTACAAGGTTATGAAAAGTACGTTCTTGTTACATGCTAGTACATTCTTGTTCCTGAAAGGTCACTTTATATCCTTGCTTGATTATATTCTCATGAATCTCTGCACTTATCTTGATACTCGGTCGTTACTTTGGTTTTACACCGCATGTTATATTCATATTTCTTTTACCTTATTTTCTAGAGCTAAATTGTTAATTACTTAGACTTGCCTTCATGTTGATACAAAGATACCTACTGGACAAGTGTCATCATACCTACTTCTCTCCAATCTTTTCAGAAAATTCAAGTGAGTCGGATTCGGACTATGCTAGTGATGGGTTCGAGAGCGAATGATGGATCGAGAGAAGACCTAGAGTTGTCAAAGAGTCTCGTCGTGTTATGTAATTTCATTTTTCTTGAGTCTGGTAATGAAAAGAGTCAACATTATGTAAACTCTTGATTATTATCAATAAAAGTTGGATTTTTGGTTAATTATTGTGCATTCCACTTTTCTGTGTGAATGATTAGCACTCTGATTATATTACTCGCTTGAGGCTTATCTTGCCGACTGTCCACACTCCCGATATTACTTCCGCTGTACATATATCTCGGGGCATGACATCTGGTCCCGACACGATCACTCACCTTCATCTGGTTAGTCAGGTGGTGCACATAATAAATTGTCACGTTGTGACTGGCACGCCCATACGTCTAAATAAAACCCTTAAATAAACCAAATAAAGGCAATCCAAACAAAAAAGATATTAATAAATTTTAAATATTTAAATAAATTTCCCATTCCCACAAGTTGGTATGCCCGGTGGGACTTTGATCTCCCTTCATCTTTTCACCAAAGTAGAAGGTCCCGGGGCCTTCCCTAAAAATACTGACTGTTTGCTCGTTCTGTTTCGTAGGGAAACAATGGCATGCGGACTTGCTGGACTTACCTTCGGCCCTCAAGTGGTTGTTGCACATGCTGAGTATGGGTACTTGGCGGTGCCCACTGCTTTTGGAACTCTGCCACCAGTGGTGGGGTTCCCCAATTTCCTTGGAGTCACCTTCGTCGGCCTGCTGAGGGTCAAGGACGAGGAAGCTGAGAAGACTGTTGCGGCCAAGGCCGTAGCCCCTACAAAGGCGTGCTATCCACGGAAAACCACTCCATCTCGCCGCATGATCTCATGCTTTGTCCACCACATGGACTACAGTACTGTCCCCGCTAGTGACAAGGCGTCCGCGGGGAGGAAGAAGAATCAAAGAATATGACCTACTGCCATTCCCCAAGACCGACTTTCGACCTCCGAAAAATCTGTCTTGATCGGTGGTGTTCGAGTATATTTGAACGACCACCACGCTGAAGCTCTACCGGACCGCATCATCTCGGCAGTTCCTACACAAAATGCTTTCTAGGTACTGGCAAGCCGAAAGGCCAATTTGGACGAGGATGTCCGGGGGAAGCTGGCCCCCAAGCTACCAAGGTTCAAGCAAATATGGGTTCCCAAGAGGACCCGAGGACCGGCCCCGACCCCGCAGAATTCAATGACAGCCACTAAAGACCCCAAGAGTGGGGACAATAGAGATGCATCAAGGGAAGAAGAGGTCATGCCAATCGCCTCCCCACCTACTCATAGAGCCTATGCAAGACAAGCAGATGCTGTCCAACGTTTGAGATGATCAGACAGAGTTGCCCTACTGTCACGGCTATCCTACATACCGTCGACACAGAACCAGTTGCTACCCCCTACCCTATCTCCTTGGCGTAATCAAGAAGAAATGACCTGGGTGGTCTGGAATTACTTCTATGGCTTGGGAAGTTCCTCCCTAAGTCGACAAAGGCTGCTCCGCACCGTCAGCACCAAGGAAACAGAAGCAGGAGAAGACAGAAGAGGAAAGGCATCATTCATAGACGTCAGTAAATATGAAGAAGGTCGGGAGGCCGAATGCTATGAAGTTCCCCCACGGCGGGAGGAGAATAAAATAATGCCATTATTTGAAAGGTTGACCTTCCCTAGTCAAGCCAGGAGAAGAGCTTGGAGGTAAAGAAAAGGATGCGGGTCTTCACTTGCAACATGATAGGGACGACCAGCAACTGTGGGGTCCCACTTGAAGAACTCGAAGAGTTGGCCAGGCTAGCCGAAAGGCCTGGGCTAGTCACAAAAACAAGCGAAGCCGCGGGCGCGATGTCTGAGAGTACCCCCGCTGCGACAGCACTAGACCCAGTTGTCTTAATGATGCTGCAAAGCTACCGACAAGAGATTGAAGCTTTGAAAAAGTAGCTAAATGAAAGAGCTGAACAAGCTCCTATCCCCTGGCAGCAGGATATGTGTCACGCCCCGAGATATAGATACAACGGAAGATGCTCGGGGAAACATGAGCAGCCGACAATACGCCTGAAGCTAGCAATATAATCAAAGCGCAATAAACATCTACACATAAAGAGGAATGCATAATAACTGCCCAAAAAATGTAACCTTTATTGATAATAATGATCAAGGTTTACATAACATTTGACTTTGACTCGAATGACTAACTTGACTCAATAAAGAGAAAAATTACATAATGGACTTATTACGCTTATACTAACTAAGGCTTCTCTCGTTCTTTACTCGCTCTCGGATCCGCCATTTGTATAGTCCAAATCCGACCTGCTAGTACTTCCTGAAAAGATTGGAAAAGTAGGGTAATGACCACACTTGCCCAGTAGGTATCTTCGTATCAACATGAAGGCAATGTTTAAGTAATTAATCATTTAGCTCTAGAATGTAAGATAAATGAAATGTGATAAATCATACGACAATAAGCCAAAGTAACATCGCAAGTATCAAGGCATAAAAGATATGAGAGTTCACGTAGAATGAGAGCAAAATCGAGAACGAATATAGCATGAATATAACTTGCCCTTTCATGAACGAGAATGTACTTTTCATAACCATAAAGGCTATGCACTAGAAAGTTATGTAACGAGAATGTACTAGCAAGTATGTAATAAGATAGCCTCGTGGATTTCAACCGTTTATAAAAAAAGTACTCCCGGCGTAATGCGACGCTAGTGTTCATCATACCCCATGGTTTATAGTATGTTTCCGGCTATCTGCAGAGGGGACTAGCGTCGAGCCTTGGACACTATCCGTGCCCGCTCTTGCATCTTCAAGTTATAAATCAAGCTACTTCCACGAGATATAAATAAAGTTTCGGCCAATAATGTACAATTCAAATAATAGTTTTATGACAACAATATCAAGGTAAGAACGTGCCAAATATGAAACATGAGATCAAGGATGATTTAATGACAAGGTTATGCGACAGAAGGAAACCAGCAGTATAACAGTGCATTCTTAAAATTTTGATAATTCATTAATAACTTATTGAACAAGGTGTTAAGTTCTAGGCAATCAATAGACCATCTAAGAACATAGGAAAATCAACCCGTGTTAAGAACACTGGAACAAAAGACGATCTTATCTGGGCCGTTTCTTGAATAGGCGGTCATGTCCTGGTCGCAACCTGAAGGAGGCGGT
Organism: Amorphophallus konjac; assembly: GCA_022559845.1. NCBI lineage: Eukaryota > Viridiplantae > Streptophyta > Magnoliopsida > Alismatales > Araceae > Amorphophallus > Amorphophallus konjac. The sequence goes on along the minus strand of CM040120.1, from coordinate 332,322,451 downwards.
CACGTCAAGACCGTTTCTTGATACAGTCGACACCAGAGAGAAAAGAAGGGTTGACGTAGTGGAACTCTGGAAAGTGGCGGTCATGGTCGGGCCGCTACCAGAAGGTGGCGGTCTCCAGAGGGCCGCTATCTTGTCCAGAATGTTGAAAACGCCGGTAAACTTGAGTGCTATCTAAACAAATGGGCTTTGAGGGTACAACCTGCTCGGCGTCCTAGTGGGAATCCCAAGCTCGCGGAGACTTACGGAGGCCTTGAAACATGATCCCCTAGTCCAACAGAAGGAATATCCGGCGGAGAGGCTCACAAGTCTAAGAAAGTGTGCCTATAAGTGCAAAGTGTAACTAATGACATCGTACCGGAATATGTGTCATGTACTTAAGAAAGACTCATAGATGAGATGGAATCGTGTAGAAAACAACGATCAATACATTTATAAAACAAGTGTATAACCCATGTAAAAATAGCTTTAATACAAAACTATATGACTTTTGGGCATGAAATTAATATACTTGAAAATAAAGTTAAAACATGCTAACATGAAACAAAACGTAGTAAGAGTCATGAAATCACTTCTAATCATGAGATAATGCCAGAAATAATAGGCCAAGGCATGGTTTCTATCATTGTAGACTGGGGATATACATATATATAGACTGGATATGGAAAATAAGTTGCGGTCTTGATGAGGCCGCAATCTATCGCAAGGCCGCTATCTGACAGTAGCGATCTCTGGTGGACCGTTTTCTATCTGTGGTAGATAAACATGAAAATCGAGGTACAGGGCTAATCTAGGGCAAACTAAGCATGGTAAATGATGCGGGATGACTACGCGAACCTAGGACTCTAACTCGCAACTCGTCCCTAGTGAGGGAAACGCGGGATCGTGTGCGGTTGAGGAACCGGCAATGAGCTAGGGTGGTCAACTTTCTCTCGAACCCAGATCGAGTCACGGGACGGGTCACACTCTCTCTCGTAGCGGTGATAAAATATATCGAGCTAATTAGCCTATCACTTACAGCAGCATATGAAAATATACGAACTGAGCAAAATGCGAAGAGAGGAGCGGACACGATACCTCCACGCGCCGGGCGTGGGGAAGACGACCCCGGCCAAGTTTCGTACTCCCGATACAGGCAATTTCAATAATTTACAGAATTGAATTCACTACCCACTCCACGTAGAGAGGTAAAGGACTACACAATAACTCCGGGAGCACTGAACTCGGGTTGGCGGGTAGCACGTTGATGGTCCCGGGCGGTTGCAGGCGGCGGTTCCAATTCGGCGATTTGATGGCCGGCAGGATAGCCAACACGGACGTCCAAAGGGACGTCTTCCTCCGGAAGGCTTCTGAGGGCAGCGCTCCACCGGGACGAAGGCAGCAGGTCCCTGGTCGACCTCCAAGAGCGACGGACATTGATTCTGCACCGGCATATTTCTTTAGGAATTAACTTTGACTCCTTCTTCTGCTGTCTCGTTTCAGGACAGGCCTACGCGGTCCGGCGAGATCGGCTACTGTGTTCAGGTCCAACGTCAGATCGACGTGAGACCAGCGTCGTTGGAAAGCTCTCTTAGAGATCTTCGACCCTAGGTGAAAGCAAGAATTTCTCTGTGAAAATTGTGGCTGAATTTCTAACAGAGTGATTCACAGATCCAGATCTGACAGGGCAGAAAATGGATCTGCCTAAGAACGAGGGTTGATCGGAGGGGAGACGATAAATCTGGGTGTAGGGATTTTTATGGCTGAGAAAGGGGGCTATGAGGGACGTGCTCAAATTTTATGGGAATTTCCAGAGGTGGTTTTCAAGGGGAAATGGGTTTTATAGTGGTCAGGGGTCGGATCTGGATTACAATAGATAGAACAGATTTTGGTCTGAGTATTAATTTTTCAGAGGGGAAAAGGAACTTCTAAATTCGTGGAAAAATTTGTGGATGTGGGTTTTGGTGGACAGAAGTCCCAGTTCAATTTTAAGCTCATTTAGAAATGGGGAAGGGGGTCGAACAAAGGAAGAACATGGCTGTTGGAACAAGATCTGCACATGGACAGATCTGTGTAGGTCTAGAAACTTAAGTGGAAAAGAAAATGAAATGAAGGCCTAAAATCGTGGGAATTTTTCTAGAGATGGGGATTTATGTGGGGAACCTACACTCAAAATCTCAGCCTCGTCAGATCTAGAATTTGGGAGAGAGAATTCCCGAAGTAGACCTCTGTCCAGCAGAACAGCACTCTGGACAGCAACTCGGGATATGCTTCGCGGTGGCTTGTCGGCGGCATGAACGGCGGTGGCGGCGAAGGATCTAGATACTTAAAAGAAGAGATAGAAGTGGGCTTCTCACCCTGGAGAATGTAGGAAGAAGAAGAACCAGAGAGGGGAGAGGGGAGGGGCGCACCTTGCTCCTTGGCTAATTTCACTTAAAATTCTTTCATTAATTCTACCAAATGGAAAAATACAAGGATATATAGAAATGTGAAAAAGACCAAGCCTACCCCTAGATCTAGGATTTGGGGAGGGCAAATGGGGTATAATACATTATTCCCCTATGTGGTCAAAACCCAAAATAAATAAAAATACAACATGTATTAAATAATAATATAAGGGGGGCGCCCCCTTGACTTAAGGGCATCCAATTTTGAATTTTTTTCTACCTTGTCCCCCTTTGGTCCAAGTCCAACTTTGGACTTTGAACTAGCCCCACATGGGCCCTAGATCCTAGGTGGACCAATGGGAGAGAGGGTGGGAGACCCTGCTGGACCCACTGGCATATTACAAAGAAACCCAAAGACTTTAAAAACTAACCCTTTGACTTATAAAGCCTTACAATTGCAAACCCAATTAGCTAAGGGTATAAATACAAACAAAAGGACACAAATACAAAAATAAAATGTACGTGCTCAGAGTTGATTCTCATTAGTAAACATGCTGGGCTGAGATATAAAACATGCTATGACAAATTTAAATCACAAAAAAACATGGGTTTGCATGAACTAAGCCAAAGTTTTCATCTTTACTTCTTAAGGTGCAAGGATAACATGCTATGAAGACTATACATGCGCGATCATAGGAAAATGTAAAATACTCTATGTATAATGCATGAAATCATGAGAGAATTGAGGGCTTTTAATCCTAACTTGATATTTAAGCTGTTCATGAGATAACCTACCTTTGACCTGGGCTCTAGATTTTGAATTTGTTGCTGGAAGATGGTGCTAGTTCCTGTGCGTCCTGCGTAGAAATCGTAACTTCCTGGCCTTCTATCTCTTGAATCCCTTGACCTAAATCCATGAGACTTGGAGGATAAGTAGAAGATTCGAAGGGGAACAAATAGTTCTAAAGGTACAACTTGAACTTACCTCATCTAGGGCTTCTAATGGCCTATTCCTTCTCAGAGAAAACTCGTTCCTGTGCAAACTGCAGGAAACCGGCAACTTCTGAGGGTTCTATCTTCTCAACGGCTTGACCTCCTAACATGAAATTTGGAGGGAAGTTAGACAATACAAAGGAGAACGAAATCTTCAAAAGGAATGACCTGAGATAGTGTCTCCTTACCTTCGAACTTCACGAGCCAACATTAGGGTTTGCGTGGGTCAAAGTTAGGGCATATTTATAGAGGTTGAGTTACGGCTACTAGATTAGGTCGAAATAGAGTCCTATTTTGGGCTCAATTCAATCCCTAAGAGTCCTGGATAGCTTCCCACGCCAGATAGCTTCGATCCCAAGTGATTTGGATGGGAAAAATCCAATTTTTTCACGCTTCTATCATTCACGGTTTCAGAAGAAGATTGCGGTCATTTGAGGACCTTCTCTTGTAGGTAGCGGTCTCGCGATAGACCGTCATTTCCTTTTGGCGTCAGAATTTGAATAAAAATCAATTACTCTATAATGATCCCCTAGTTATCTTATTAAGCTGGGGATTTATCCTAAGGACGGTTCTAGAGTTGGGTTTGGGCCTTCAAGCTAATGGACTGGGTTTATGGGCCTGATTCAAGTGGGCCGAAGAGCTTAGTTATTAATTGGTCTTCCAATTTAATTTAAAAAGTCCATTTCTCCTTAAATAGCCTATTAAGTCCATTTATGATCTTAAATAATTATATTTAAATCCAAAAAATTCTTAGAAAATTCTTAAAAAATTCTTGGGCGTTACAATATGCATGCCGAGTCATCCCGGGGAACTCTTGACCCGATCGGTGCTGCACCTCTAGCTATTTCTCAGCCAACAATAGGCCCTGATGAGGCCTCTCTCGAACCACACTTCCTACAGCCACCACTGGCTCAATCGACGCTTCAGCAAAGGCAGCAATTGCCACCAATGACACTGCCGGCACCTCAAGCTGCGGCTTTGACCACCCCTGTTATGCAGCAACGTGCGCATTTCCAGCCAAGACCAATGGACTCGTCCGTGATAAATAATTCGATGGTGGAACAAATGATTGAAATGAAGTTGGCCGAGAGGACAGATGATGATCTCGGTGCTTTTGATGTCTGCAAGGCGCCGTATCCACCGTAATATGCTGCAAAAATGCTTCCGCCCAGCATCAATAAACCGCCCAAGTTCGAGAAGTTCAACGGGCATGGCTCTCCCAAGGAGCATATTGCTCTCTATATGACAGTAACGGGCGATCTGGCAGCAGATGAAGCCCACTTGCTAAAATTCTTCAGGTCCTCATTGACGGGCCTGGCTTTTGAATGGTATTAAAACCTGTCGATCGGCTCTATCAGCGACTGGGCAGCTATGTAATGGAAGTTCTGAGAACAGTTCCACGTTGCTGAGAGAGGGGTCACAGTGGCCGAGCTCTATACCTCCAGGCAGAGACATGATGAAATAGCCTTGGAGTACATTAAAAGATGGCAGGATCTTAGTATGAGATGCAAGTGTCTGCCACATCATGAGGATGCAGTGCAAATCTGCAAGCAAAACCTGAGGCGGGAGATCCTCGGGAAGATGATTGGAATTGAAATCCCATCTTTCGATCGGTTAAACAAGGTGGTGGCTGAAATTGAAGCTTTCATCTCCAGCTCCCCCTCTGCCCTAGCTGCTGCAAGTCAAAAGGGCAAGTCTGTCAACAAGTGGCCAGTTCCCAAGGAAGTTCATACAACCGACTTCAAGGTGTATGACCAATAAAAAGGAATGGAGACAGGAGTTTGCCAACCTGCCACTGGCTAAGCCCGCTGATCAACAAGAAGGCCCTCCTCTATGAGCCGAGATGATGAAACCCTACTCTTTCCCCAAGGAAAGGACTCAAGCCCTATTTGACTGGGCCATTTAGTACAACAAGGTTACTCTCCGAGAGCCGAAGAGACCGGAAGATGTTAGAAGAAAAGATAACCCTCGTTTCTGCCCGTATCATCAAATGATTGGGCACCCTATTGAAGACTGCTACGTCTTCAAAGATTCTATTGAAAGGCTAATCAAGAAAGGGGAGCTACAAATGGACGATTATAAGTTTGATCCTCCACGTCCTCATGAATTGCCCGATCTGAAAAGGGCAATCAATATGGTATCTTTATACCTGCAATTGCCTAAACGGTAGATGCCAGCTACAAAGGGGAACAAAAAGAAAGAGCTAAAGAAGAAATAGGGGTGCATCGTTCTCTCCTATAATACATTATCAACCTTGCCCAGCATGAGCCGAGCCACTGTAGAGGAAAATAAAGAATTAGGTCCTTCCCAACCTGATGTTGCCGTGGTAGTAGAGCTATATCAAAAACTTCAAGAAGTTGAAGCATTAAGAAGAGAATTATGTAACATGGGGTTATACCTAGCTATATTTGGGCAAGCTGGCTCGTCATCCGAGGCTTTGCAAAGTGGCATGAGCCATTCGAAACCTCACCAAGGCCTACTACGCCTCGAATATCACATGATTATACAAGGGGCACTCCCTCTCATCAGCTACAATGCGCGCTTCCCGCACTTCTCTCAGCTTCTCAGGCGTCTCAAGGGGCAGCTACCACACCTCAGGTAATGCCGTTAATGAGCCTGCCTCTACAAATAGCTGACTCGCATTTTGGTCCGACAGCTCTGGCGGTAATGGCCGAGCTAAGGGCAAAGTGGGCAGCTAAGATGAAACTCGCCGAAGGAGAAATTACTGAGGCAACGCTATACATGACCGAGCAAGAGAATGATGAGTCTGCTTCGGATTATATTCAACAGTGGAGGGAGCTCAGTGCAAGATGCAGACACCCACCCCACCATAGGGAAGCTATCCAACTGTGCATACGCAGCATGAAGACAGCCAACCTAGTGAGGGCAATTGGCGTTGAGATCAAATCCTTCGAGTAATTGGACGATCTTGCCACTGATATTGAAGCCCTGCTGGCAAAGCATTGCCCTGCTGCTGCTACCCCAATTCAAAAGGATAAGCCAACTAAGAAGCGGCTAGCATAAAATGAAATAAACACTACGGATTTTAAAGCCTTCGAGCAACAAAGGAGGAAAATAAAAGAGGCAGCCAACCCTTCTCTCGCCCAGCAAGCCAAGCAGGGACCTTCGCTAAGGGATAAAATGAGGAAGCCCTATTCTTTTCCAAAAGACAAGACTCGGATCCTCTTCGAGTGGTCCTGTGAGAATGGCAAGGTAGTGCTCCCGGAGCCCAAGAGACCAAACGAGGTCGAAAGAAAAGTCGATCCCCGATTCTGCCCTTATCATCAGAGGTGGGAGCATTCTATTGAAGATTGCTATGTAATCAAGGACATCATAGAAAGCCTTATCAACAAAGGCGAACTACAAATGGGCGAGTATAGGGTGGACCCACCTCGCCATCGTCAAATGCTTGTCCTTAAAACAACGGCCAACATGACCTCTCCATATCAGTCGGCACAACACATCTTTTGAAGTATATTTAACAGCTCCTTCGACTGTGGCAAGTAGCCAAACAAAATGCAAATGGTGTTCCGCTCTGGGGGTAACTGTTGAAGATAATAAACCCAAGGATAAGATGCTGCTCCGCGACTCAACACACTACCGACTCTACTCAAGTCGACTAATTTATTAGCCTAGTCAACCAATGGCAAGGCTGACAATAAGAGGAGATGTAAGGAAAAATCTCTTTCCAAATGAAAAGACCCGACGCGATGCAACTGCCGCCATGTATACTCGAGCACATGATAAAGGATGCTATACTGAGGGTGGTCTATGCCCACTATCCACAGTCCCTCTCAGGTTACTCCGAGTAAGAGGGGTCAACTTAATAAACAACTGTCATATGGGGCTAGCTCACCCGGGAGATACTCACTAGCATACTCATTCCCCGGAGTCACCACAAATTCTATCCCAACATACACCTGACAGGGGGCAGGGATGAAAAGATATTCAGCTCTAATCAAACTTCAAAGTGCTTCTAAGCACAGTAGAAGTCTATCACCCCCGCAACCACTGTTCGTCTACACAAGTTACCCAATTCAAAAGCATGAGTAGCTCTTATTCAACTATCCACCCCAGTCTGGGGGCGTAAAATGAGAATGAAATCTCCAGCTATCCACCCCAACCAGGGGGATACAAGAGAAGGAAAAGAGATGGAATTACTCAGGATACACCAAAGTCCCACTAGGAGCTGGATAACCCACTATAGAGGCTAATAGCTCAACAAGTTTGACTGCTGAAGATTCCAAGCTCCTCACTTGGAGGACCCACTTCTTACATCTTACTCAACAGAAGGATGAGATTCCTCCTTCTCCGGGAAGCTACTCGAGATGACTTGATACGCGGGACCGGGCTTCCTATATGAAAAAGAATATCATAGAGCAGCTTCTAATACAAAAGGGCCGAGAGAACTACACTTGGCATAAGTACTGGAAGCCCGAGCGGTAGCCGTTTGGAGCATCTCCAATACAAATCAATAACAAAAAGAGGACAGCTGTTGATATTGCACATGGCTGTCGCCGAATATCCTCTAGGGACAATGTCAATCAACAGTCCCACCCATGCTAAGAAACCCTCATTGGCCACCAGGCCTCCTATTTCAAATGTGACTCTGGGCCACGTTGCAGTACCCCTCCATTCTTAGCCTGGGTCCTCCAACCAGGTCGTCAAATAAACTAGCTTCTGGCGCCTAACCGCGATAATATATGAGCCCTGCAAGGGGATGCAAGGACAAGTCTTGCCGGGTCTTCCACATCCTAGGCCCCACTCTCCTTTTCAAGCCAATAGGCAAATAGCTTTCGACCTCTAATGGCCCACTGCAGCACCCCCCGTGTCCCACCGGGGTTCACGGTGCCTTACCAACTTCTCATCCCACAAGGATACCTCCCATTTGTCCCGCCTGGGCCGGGCCAATAAAACTTTTTCGCTTGACCCTGGGCGTTCTGCCCCGGCAAAGCTCTCAATTATTGCCCCCCATCCCACTGGTTCAGGCTTATAAAGCCTTGCCCTTGGCTTGAGGCTCTCCGCCCTCGTCAAGTTCCTTGATATTTACCAACAAGTCCCACCGGTGCAGTAGTAGGGCAGTCAAATCCATTAAATAGTCCCACCGGACAAAACGGCCCATGCTAAGGACTAGCCCGTATCGGGAGACAATGATTCAAAAGAGAGAGAGAGAGAAGAGAAAGAAAAGAAAAATGACGGTGAACAAAAAATGAATGATGAATGATGATCGGCAAAGAAGCAGACCACTTTTAGCAAGTACCAATCTCTAGCTCTGTCGATTGTCGATACTCCCCCTGGCCTAGACCTCGCGTCTCTGCCAGGTTTGTTGACCTTGATGTCCCACCAAGTAAACATTTATATAGCATACCTCTCCCTTGTCTTTAAACCTTCCATTTGGACAAGGCTAGTTGACCTCGACGTGTCGTCAGGTCGATCGCTATATTTTGCCTTGGTTTAGACCTTACGTCTCTGCCAGGATGGTTGACGTTAATGTACCATCGGGTCAACATCTATATCACATATCTGCCCCGGCCTAGACCTCACGTCTTCGCCTGGTTGGTCGACTTCGGCATGACGTTCGGTTGACATCTATTCTATAGTCTGCCCTTGTTGCAGACCTTCCGTCTGAGCAAGGTTGATGTGACACACTCTTGGATTTTAGCAAGCAAGCACAATTCGCAATCGAAAAGGACCGATAACGACGGCCACTCACCCGACACTCACCCAAGACCTGGGGTAACTCGGGGATGCCGAGTGGAGGTTGTGAGGGTTGGGCCCTTGCTGGTAGAGGGCCAGCAAGGCCAAGGGTTCTCCCGAGGGTATGGAGGCCCAATTCAATGGAGCCGACGTTGTGCCAAGGGCACGGGTTGCACTCTCTCCCACGGCGGTCACTCAAAGCAATGGGGCTTGAGGACCGGGCGCTCACTCTCATGGACTAGCAGAGCTTATGAACTAATATTGAAGGAACAAGGCATCCAAAGGAGAGCAAGGGTAGAGAACTTACTTGATCGTCTTGAAGAAATCGGTCTCGCTCAGAGACGTGGGCGAGCGGGGAAGCGTGGGTTCCCCACACGCTGCGTCGGTGTAGCTTGAACATGTTCAGAGTTTTACACCACTATGCCCCATGCAAGGGGGTTGAACTTGGGGAAGGGAAGCCAAAATTACATTCAAACAATACCTCCCGCATGGAGGGGCTTTAAGCTGGCCGGGCGGGGAGGGGAAAACTGAAATAGAAGCCAAACGGATGGATGATGCCGATTCTACCCGCCCTCTGGAACAGAGGATAGACAGTTGAAGTTGATGCTGCTACGGCCACTCCCAAAGTTTTTTATCGATGAGACCAGTGGGAAAATCTTCGGGGTTGGATCAGGTTGACGTCCAATTTTTTGGAATTTCCTGGTTGACGGTGCTGGTCGGGGAAGGGCTATGAACAGAGACCCTGAGTTATGGTCTGGACTGCTACGGTACCACAGCAGCTGATAGAAGAGGCCGCCGCGAGCGCTTCCAATCTATGAATAAAGCGTGGCTGGAGTCGTTGGAATCGTTGTCAAGTCCTCTTCAAGAGGAGACCTGCGGGAATGCCAGATGATGTCGGAGCAGATTGGGAGAGCCCAAAGAGTGGATAGGGGTCAGTTCAGTCCCAGAGGGGACAGAACTGCGCACCTGGGGGAGAAAAATGAGAAATCATAGCTCCGGATCCCAAACGTGGTTCCGCTTCTTGATACTGGAAGTAGACTTGTTGTAGATGTTCTCAGCCAAGCACCGCCTCCAGATCTTTAAGGTGATGGCCGTGGGAGCCTCTGCAAGACGCCTAAGGTTGACTGTCTGGTAGCAGATGTGCAGTCCTGCGGTGAAGACTCCTCCGGGCAGCCACGAACTTAGAACGAGACGAGACCACCACTGTCACGAAGAAGACAGGGATACGCTTCCGACGGTACCACTTGGGCATCTAGGGACACTAGGATAAAGTCGGGGTCGCCTCTGCAAGCTGTTGGTACACTGCTGCCTGCGAACTGGCCTGTGCAGAGTGGTGATAGGTGATGGGAAATGGGGGTAGATGGGAAAGGAAATGAGGTGGATGTGTGGGGGGGCAACCCATGGCTGTGAGGGGGTCTGGGAGGGGGTGTTCCAAGGCATGGGAGTGGCAGAATAGGGGCTGGAAGGAGGTCTAGGAGGTGGAGGGAGGGAGAGCTGCGAATTTGGTTGGAAGGGAAAGGGTATTTGAAAATGGGTTTAAGGGTGGGATTAATTTCTGATCTTGGGGATGGAAAGAGGTGTGTGGGGGAGGTAAAGGGGGGGCTTAGGGAGTGAGGAATTCTCCCTTGGGAGATGAGAGGGTGCTTGTGGAATGGGAGTGGGTGGTTGGTGGTTGGAGGGTGGAGTGAGGAGTGATGGAATCTCCCTTGGGGCTGGGGTGGAGTTAAGGTGGGGTGGTGGGGAGTTGGAGATGAGTTTTTGGAGGGGGGGAAGAGAGAGAAAGGTGGTTGGGAGGGGAGGAGAGAGAAAGGGGCGCAGGTTTTAGAGAGAGAAAGTGGAGGAGAGAGAAAATGGCTTCCTAGAGAGAGAGGTAGAGAGAGAGAGGGGGGGATAGGGGCTTCTCACCCACTCAATTGGCTTCTCACCAAAAGAAGAAGATTTAAGTTGGACACTAGAAAATATAAATATTCATTCATTCATTAACTTCAAATGGGGGGGAATGGGATCCTATATATAGGCAACCCACATTTTACAAAAAGTCCCTGACTCTTGCTACAATGACAAATAACCAAGGGGGTAGGGTGAGCTCCTGGGCCTAGCCCAATGAATTTGGCCCATTAACTAATCTAATCAACCCTATGACACTTAACTTAGGTAGATGACTCATTAACCTAGGTACATGACTCAAATAAAAGGAAAATTACAATGGTATGACTCAAATAAAAATGAGGAAATACAACATATGACTCAAGATAAATGAATAGACCATGTTGGACGGTTTCGGGGTGAGGAGACGAGCTGTGAGTGTGGGCACGGGAGGTGATGTCCCCATCATACTCTCGGGGTGCGGAGAACTCGACTCCGTTGAGTAAGAGTCCTTCCCTCCTCGGAGGGTGTAGAAGTGGTACCGCCCACAAGTCTTCCGAACGAGACCGATCCATCCACCTGACGAGATTGCGCTCATACACCTTGCTCTTGGTGGCAGTGACCTGTTCATCCATTATTCGCTCAATTCGCTCACTCTGGGCTCTCCTGGCTAGTGGACTCTTCTCACGGGTGGGTGCTCTCTCAATGAGGGGAGTGGGCTCAATATCCTCACTGGGTACCACCGTGGGACCCTTATCCACTAGGTCGGCCACGTTGAATGTGGGGCTCTCTCCGTACTCCTCGGAAAGATCTAACTCATAGGCATTAGTGCCAATGTGCCTCAGAACTTGGAAGGGACCAGCCCCACGAGGCCTCAATTTGGAGATGGCTCCTGGGGAGAGCCTCTCCATCCTCACCATCACAAAGTCACCCATGTGGAATTCTTGGTGATGCCGATGGGAGTCAGCCTGCCTTTTATAAGTCTCATTTTCCTTGCTGATGTGCTTGCAAAGATTTTCATGCAATTTTGTGAATGCTGACATTCTAGGGGTGATGGGTGGACCTGGGCAACCAAAAGTAGACCAATCATGCTTTGACGCCAAGAAGACTTTGATGGAATGGAGAGGACCGGGGCAACCATATGTGGACCTATCATGTAATGTTGCTATGTAGACTTTGGTGGGCCTAGGTGGGCCGGGGCACCCGTAGGTGAACCTATTTTGTAAAGTGGTGATAAATGTCGGGGGACCCGAACATCCATAGATGCTTTTGACATGTGTATGACCAATATTAAATGAAGGCGGGCCGATACACCCGAATATGAACCAATCATGCATCCTACTTGACATGTAGGTGATATGAACGAATGGACTCGACTTATGAATCATGCCAAGTGGTGTTGTACGCCAAGACTTATGCACTCTTGTGTCAAAGATGTCTCCTATGTGTGGGCTTTTGGACTTCCATTGGAATGGGTCAAAGGGGTCTAGGAAGGTGGATATCATGAAGTGGGGCACTTCTTCGATCTCTAGGTGGGTGTTGCCTATTGTTGGGTCCCGTAGTGCAGGAACACGGATCTAGAGGGGGGGTGAATAGATCCTACTACTAAAAACTATGTCCTATTAAAAACACAACTAGCACACAGCGGAATATACAAGATTGAGTAATTTAATCTAAACAGGTTTAAACTAGATTCACTCAATCTCACCGAGCTCACACGATTGCACAAACAGATAGGATAGAGAACACACCATCACAATAATCAAACCACAAGACACGGGGATTTTTAAGGTGGTTCGGGACCACGACGGGCTCCCTACGTCCACCCCTCACCAAACCGGTGAGGCTTCACTACACGCTACAAATGTAGCAACACGGGGACGAACCCCAACAACACACACGCTGCTTTCGCAGCAAACCACACACATACGAGGCCTTGCCTCAAACTACTACCACAGCAGCACACACACACACACACACACACACAACGTTAGGAAACACACCCCGAACAAGATACCTCACATGGAGATACAACTCCGTCCACACACACGTAGGGCAATGCCTACACAACCACACGGGAGTAAACTCCCAACCACACACGCGGATATACTCCGCACAAATCGACACACAAGAGACCACACACACACTCGGAGACCCCTTTCTCCGAACACCCACACGAAATATTCTGTCAAATGTATATGTAACAAACACAAATATATGCTATGACCTTCCACACAAATTCTATATATGTAAACTAGAAGAATGCATCAAGTATAAGGCTCCCCCTTCTTCATCAAAATCTGATTCTCCTTGCTCGTTGACGGATGTTCCTAATCTTGACATCATCTTCTTCCTCTCCTCTAGCCGCTTCTCTTTTTCTTATTCCAATCTCCTCTCTTCACCTGAAAGAGTAGATAGACATAATGAGTTCGATCTTTAAGCTAATCTCAAACAAGAATATAGACATGAATGGTTTAGAGATTCCCCTCTTCTTCACCTATACAAAAGAATATATGAGCATTAGAGATGTTGTATCACAAAGATTATAGCTCATATATATAAGCAAGAGAGAGTGAACAAAGAACATGTAAATGATTATTACACTTCTTAGATGCCCATTCAAAACCTTGAACAATCTCAAACAAAAGATATAGAAGTGAAAGATCAAGATTACTCCCTCATGAAATGCTTCTACAGGATGAAGAACGTTCTTGAAGCAATTGTGAAGAAATGCAACACAAACAGAGGTTGGATCTTGATTTCGGATGCCCCTTTCAGTTGTATATGATCTTGGGCCTTGATTCAAGCTTCTTCCTTTCGATTTCAACTTCAGAGCAAGGTGGAAGAGGGCTTGAAAGCTTCAACTTCGAACCTGCACACCAAAGAATAGTTTTCAGCCCTCTCCATAGGGTTTTCACTCCAATAGGATGTTTTATAAGCTTAGAACGGTCAAGGGACAGCTTGGAGACCAGATCAACGAATTAAAGAGACATATAGGGCATTAGGATGTGATTGGTAGGACTTTTGGGGCAAGAAAACGGCAGTCAAACATGGTGGCTGGACGTTCGAACGGAAGGGGTCGACCCCGGGGTCGACCCTCGAGCAAACAGAAGCCAACCAGAACCAAATTTGTGGTTCTGGGTTACAGGGGTCGACCCCAGGGTCTACCCTTCAATGGGTCAACCCCAGGGGTCGACCCTCGTGCTTCCAGAACCCAAACAGAACCTGATTTAAGGTTCTGGGTTACAGGGGTCGACCCCAGGGTCGACCCACGGGTCGACCCCTTTCAGCAGGTTTAAAAAAAAATAGCTCTGCGCGCTTCGACGATAGGAATTAATTCTCCTAGCTCCGAACTCCGATCGAAGCAAGACTGAAGGCGTTGGAAAGAGGACTCCCAGAGATACAACATATAATTTTAGAGGGGAGATCCAACGGTTGGATTGAAAATGGTGAAGACTGTAAGACAGTCTGAGTTTGAAAAATAACTAAAACCTCCATCAAACCAAAGGGAAACAATTGAATAAATGTTACCATAATCCCATGAAGATCAACAATGATTTTTCATCCTGAAAAATATGATAAAGCAAGGTGTTAGTTGAAAATTAAGATCTTTACATCAAGCATTAACACTATGACCATGTTCATAATAAATTGCTTCGTTGAACCTATTCCAAGAGTGAAAGATGGAACTTACAACATTGTTTTACCTGAGTTTCACATTGTCCTTAAATGCTTGTTCGTTTATTGAATCGTTCATGTAAGAATCATGGAGTTCCAATATTGAATTACCATTGCATGATCAACAAATTTGGAATCAAGGTACGCATAACAATGTTGAGTCACATTCCATGTGATCAATCCACAAGCTCATCAAACCACATATCATTCCCTCCATTCATTTAGCATTACTAAAGTACACATTCATGATATGTGGCTTAATATGACATGATGCTCAATATGAGAGGCTCAATATGACATGATGCTCAAAATGACATTTATCCAAGTATGTTTTTCACAGAGGCTTCTCATTAAATACAAAGTAATCTCACCAAGTGTAGAGACAATGTATATGCAATGTTTGTGCTAACTTTAAAGCACGTATGCATCCACATGATGATAAGCCTTGTAGAATTACAATTCATCCACATGATGATAAGCCTTATAGAATTACAATGCATCCACATGATGATATCCCAAAAGAAATAGTTTATGATCATTTCCACAACCAGTTCAAGTGAAGAGCATTCACGCACAAGGCTAAGCAACAAAGGTATTTTGTAATCATCAAAATCACATACACAACAATCTCCCCCATTTTGATGATGACAAAATATTATGATATAATGCTCTCTCTCCCCCTTTGACATAATCAGAAATGGGGATCATAATGGGGAATCTAGAAGGGCAAGAACCCATGGACAACCGGATTATGAAGAGAACCAATGTGCACAATATGCATGAACTAATGGCAGAACTATTGGATACCAATTGTCTGATACCAAATGTTGAAAGTGAAAATGCAAATGTGGACAATGTGGTCATGTAGAATGTAAGATGACAAAACGATATGTAAATGCACATGAGTTGCAGCAATTGGAAATGGCGTATGGCATGAACAATGATGAGCCAGCAAATAAGCACTCAAACACCAATAGAGAGGTATTGACTCACGCAAGACCTGATGAGTTAAGCAGATAAGATCACATGCAAAGCTTCCCCATTGACATTGACACATTAGATGACTGTTTTTGATTTTTAAATTTTTGATTTTTAGTTTTCTTGTGAAATGCATGAAGCATGATGTATGAAAATGATGAGACATGAATTGCATACAATGTAATCAAGCAGATATCTATAGATACATGCAACATAACTCTTTCACAAGAAGTGATACCAATTGATATACAGTGAGGGGATAGGTGTAGGAAAAGTGCAAGTGAGTCATTAAGTTCAGAATGCTCATGTTTACACTTAGAGGATTATGTAGATAAATAAGAGAAGATGTACAGCATGTCATTGTAATTAATCAAATTTTCAGAATACATATCAAATCAAATTACCATGTGCAAGTGAGTAACATGAGAATGAAGTTTAGCCATATGGATAACCAGATTTTCAAGTAAACATAATAGTAAGTGTACAAACTGCATTTCAATCTAGAGAACAGCGTATTGGAGGCTTCGCTCTGCCTCAACAAATTATCATCAGTAATTTTCATACTGACAATCTGAATTTTTCTAAGAAGGATCAGGTTCAAAATAATTCCTTTTTACGCGAGGAGACACATGGAGCTCATGCCAGAATCCCCGGTTACTCAGAATACTAAACCTTGTCACCTCATTTGAACAGAGATACTTTAGTCAACACTTTTCAGAAATGAACCACATCACGTCTCAGGTGACATGTGCCCAGTTTACTCAGTGAGACTTAGCATTGCTCTGCCTTTCATATCAATCATTTTTTGTATGTGGAGGCAGGCAGCTTTTTCCTCAACTGTCTCTTATCATCCATGCAGCAAGTTGAATTACTTTAGAGTGTTGAAATGAAATTCCTATATCCTTATGAACAACACTCAATTTCACATTAAAGTGCATGAAGTGTACAAATTTGATTCAACATGTATGGAGAAAATTTAACTCAAAATAAAATAGTGCAGCTCCCCCTATGTAAATGTAATAAGCATGAAATGCTCCCCCTAAGAGTTTGACATGTAGCACACTTGTTAAGACTCAGATGCAATATTATTTAACAATGGAGTGTTTGGTCTTAGAAATTTCAAGGAAGGGGTTGAATAACATATAATAACATGCAAGCATACAATGGAGATATGCATATGCAATGCAAAATGAAAAGGTATGCAATCTCAATGCTTGAAATGTTGGCTCCAAAGATATGATGACCAATGTTGGAAGTATTCTTTTTGACATTTATGCAACATGAAATGTTCAAGATGATGCATTTCAAAATATGCACTATATGCATGCTAGAAATGCCAACTATGTAACAAGACACACGATGGGCTTCATCTTCCAAAAGTACTAATGCAATGTGATGCAAGATTTCAGATTTCACATGACACTCTATATGCACCTAATGCAACTAATGCATGACACGCATTATCAATTGTTAAAATGTGACGACATAATTTTTTTCTGAAAAGAGAATTCAGAAAATTCATTCAAAGCATCAAAATCATCACATGTGAACTTTTCTTGAAAATAGTTGTGCTTTTAACCAAAAAGATGATTGGCACATTGGTAAAGACCATGAAACATTGATCAACTTCAGTCCTCAAGATGTTCAGCCATAAACATAATATCATCATGCTGAGAGAATGGAAAAACATCATTTTCAAAATTTTCAGCATGCAAAACTCCCCCATAATCAATGCATGATTTTAGAAAATTCATTTAAGTTGGATGTCATATACATAAATGATTCATGGTACCGGGCGGAGGCATATTCTCACGCATGGTGATTGCTTTTAGACAGGCTTGACCTGCCCTTCCACATGTCACCATTTTATATACCATGTAATCATTGAAATGATGATCAGAAAAATACAATGCATTCCCATATGACATCGGGGGTTTAGCAAAAGGCATTCAATGGCTACACTCTCATATATACTGCTCAGATGTTCCAATACCATTCAGCCAAGCATTCATCATCCACATTGTCAAAAGCAACCAAGGGGTATTCAAAACTTCAAAATCATTGTCTATCAAGATATGGCATTAACATCAAGACCAAAGAGCTTCAAATAAACACTTTATTTTCTCACCTTTATCTTGAGTTACCTTTATTGACATTTTCAGATTCTTTGCTTTATTCCGCTTGTTGTCATCTTCATCAACATGCTCCTAATCTCAATAGAAGTAGAACAACTTTGGCATTGAAGTCTTCTTAAGCTTCTTTCTTTCTCTCCTGCAAGAAATAGAATGATATTAGCCAAAGGAGTTCCATTGAGACCCCAAATTCGCATTTCATATAAGGCAGCACATAAGGATATGACAAGATCAAGAACCCCATGCCAAAACCCTTCCAAAACCCCTCCAGGGTAATGGGGTTAAAACTCAAACCAATCGGACCTCAAGATGGGTATTTCAAAACCCAAAGTGTAGACCTATTCTGGATCTAGGCACATGGTGATATATTCAAACATTTGAATTCTTACCATGATTTCAAGGGTTGATGGTCATAATCAAACATGCACTGTAAAGAGCTCAATTCATGTCAATATTAAGCCAATGCATATGAAGAAACTAACTTCAAGTCTTTTCATCACATGTGACTCTCTCTCTCAACCTGTAAATTTGAGAGTTAAATTCCAGCAACATAAACTTAGAATTCACAACTTGATGTGCACAAACCTGAACAACCAACTTACAAATCAATGTCAATTCAAGGACAAGCCCATGTTAACCAAGGCATCACACCAGAACTGGCCTAGTCGACTTAAAGCCTTCCTCTTGGTCACATGGCAATCCTGCAACAAAGTTCTCATTTGGTTGTTTTGGGTACCCAAACTTTCATGGGTCCCGGATGATTAGTTGCACCTCTAGTGGGTGCCTTCCACTATTTTTGGGCATGCATATAATCAAAATACATTAAGGAGCAAACATGCATGGTATCCCCAAATTCACCACAATAATGACAACAATCACGTGACTTCACAGAATTCTCATAAACATGATAATCAAATTTCTGTGATCTAGCATGAATGTTATCATTGTAAGCATGGAAATTTTTCTTCTTCACAACACGAGGATGAGCAAGCAATTTCTGTGGGTTGGCGAAAGTATAATTGTTTTTGACTTTGAAATTATTTCTTTCATTTGCTTGCCAACACTGTGACACACGGTGTCCTAGCTTTCCACATTTAAAACAAACGACCCTTTTTCTTTCGGAAACAAGTTCATTTTTGCATGCTTTCAAATCATCCAATTTCATAATGAAACAATCATTCATCAAATGACCATGCTTACCACAGTAATGACAATTGACATTTGTTGAGTTTGGAGCATGGTTTTTGTGACTTTTGTGAGCATGAATCCTATTTCTCCTAGGTTGAGCCTGAGCCTTGGGATTTGATTTCTCAACACAAGAAGTATTTGACATATTTGTGGAACATGAAGCATGCACAAAGGATGTTTGAGTCTTCAGCCCAATAGCTTTCTTTTTGGTGGGTTCATACCCAAGACCTTCTTTTTGAAAATTTACCTTGGTCCCCAAAATCTTATTCAAATTTTCTTCCCCATTCACAAGCTTAGACAAATAAGCATTCAGATCAAGAATTTCCTTTTCAAGTGATGAAATATGTAATTAATAAGAAATGATCTCATTATCCCAAGAGATGACTTTTTCATTCAATTGGGCATTGATGATTTTGTAGCTTTCCATTTGTTGTTCAAGCACATGCATCTTTTCACAATCATCAATAACCAAACTTTTCCCTTTTTCAAAAGCAAGTAATTTTTTAGACATGGTTGTGTTTAGATGTTTCAATTTTTCATTTTCAGATTTTAACAAATCATTTTCTTTTTCAAGAAACTTCATGCTGCATTCAACCAGAGATGTCTGAATTAATATAGCATTATTTTCCTTTTTAAGTTCTTTATTTTCATTTGCAAGTTTATCATTCATAATCAATTCATTACAAATATCCTGATCAATTGAGTTTGATTCCATTTTATTTCTTAGATCTTTTTCAGTTTTCTCCAATTGATCGATTTTATTCTTGAGTGCAACATTCTCATTTCTCAAACAAGCAATAGTTTCTTTGTGACATTCAACATCGTGCTCTAAAAGTTCATTGAAGTTAACAAGCTCAGAACATTTATCACAAGAACCATTTTCATGGACCAAGTTTTCAAATTTCTTTTTCAATTTTCTGTTTTCTGACTTGACTTTCTTATATTATTTTGCCAACTCATCATAAGCTTCAACAAGATCGTCAAGAGTAAATTATTCAGAATCAGAATTTACCTCTTCTGTATTTTTGTCACTTTGTTGATCAGCATCA
The DNA here is from genome assembly GCA_022559845.1 of Amorphophallus konjac. NCBI lineage: Eukaryota > Viridiplantae > Streptophyta > Magnoliopsida > Alismatales > Araceae > Amorphophallus > Amorphophallus konjac. The sequence goes on along the minus strand of CM040120.1, from coordinate 332,302,507 downwards.
TCGGCCATGAGACATTTTTGCTTTTCCTTCTCTTGAGCTTTGATCAGCCGGTCCATTAGCTCCTTCGCCGTCCGACAAGAAGATGCAAATGGATACTTGTTACTACTTACAGAAGCTTTCAATAAACTCAAAGCAGTAACATTATCATGATGCATCATTTTATCCTGATTAGACCACTTGGTCTCATCTAGAGGTAATATGTGTGGACCATGACAAATCAATTTCCAAAGACTAGGATTAATAGAATTGATCACCACACACAATTTACCTAGCCATGAATTAAAATTCAAACCAGTGAAGATTGGCAAACAATTCATTGATATATGTTCAGTAGAAAAATTCATGATTGCGGAATGCACTGGGATCACTCTGTAGATCGCAGGATCTAGGGACAACAGAGCCTCGCTTTGATACCAATTGTTGGGTCCCGTAGTGCAGGAACACGGATCTAGAGGGGGGGTGAATAGATCCTACTACTAAAAACTATGTCCTATTAAAAACACAACTAGCACACAGCGGAATATACAAGATTGAGTAATTTAATCTAAACAGGTTTAAACTAGATTCACTCAATCTCACCGAGCTCACACGATTGCACAAACAGATAGGATAGAGAACACACCATCACAATAATCAAACCACAAGACACGGGGATTTTTAAGGTGGTTCGGGACCACGACGGGCTCCCTACGTCCACCCCTCACCAAACCGGTGAGGCTTCACTACACGCTACAAATGTAGCAACACGGGGACGAACCCCAACAACACACACGCTGCTTTCACAGCAAATCACACACATACGAGGCCTTGCCTCAAACTACTGCCACAGCAGCACACACACACACACACACAACGTTGGGAAACACACCCCGAACAAGATACCTTACATGGAGACACAACTCCGTCCACACACACGTAGGGCAATGCCTACACAACCACACGGGAGTAAACTCCCAACCACACACGCGGATATACTCCGCACAAATCGACACACAAGAGACCACACACACACTCGGAGACCCCTTTCTCCGAACACCCACACGAAATATTCTGTCAAATGTATATGTAACAAACACAAATATATGCTATGACCTTCCACACAAATTCTATATATGTAAACTAGAAGAATGCATCAAGTATAAGGCTCCCCCTTCTTCATCAAAATCTGATTCTCCTTGCTCGTTGACGGATGTTCATAATCTTGACATCATCTTCTTCCTCTCCTCTAGCCGCTTCTCTTTTTCTTATTCCAATCTCCTCTCTTCACCTGAAAGAGTAGATAGACATAATGAGTTCGATCTTTAAGCTAATCTCAAACAAGAATATAGACATGAATGGTTTAGAGATTCCCCTCTTCTTCACCTATACAAAAGAATATATGAGCATTAGAGATGTTGTATCACAAAGATTATAGCTCATATATATAAGCAAGAGAGAGTGAACAAAGAACATGTAAATGATTATTACACTTCTTAGATGTCCATTCAAAACCTTGAACAATCTCAAACAAAAGATATAGAAGTGAAAGATCAAGATTACTCCCTCATGAAATGCTTCTACAGGATGAAGAACGTTCTTGAAGCAATTGTGAAGAAATGCAACACAAACAGAGGTTGGATCTTGATTTCGGATGCCCCTTTCAGTTGTATATGATCTTGGGCCTTGATTCAAGCTTCTTCCTTTCGATTTCAGCTTCAGAGCAAGGTGGAAGAGGACTTGAAAGCTTCAACTCCGAACCTGCACACCAAAGAATAGTTTTCAGCCCTCTCCTTAGGGTTTTCACTCCAATAGGATGTTTTATAAGCTTAGAACGGTCAAGGGACAGCTTGGAGACCAGATCCATGAATTAGGGAGACATATAGGGCATTAGGATGTGATTGGTAGGACTTTTGGGGCAAGAAAACGGCAGTCAAACATGGTGGCTGGACGTTCGAACGGAAGGGGTCGACCCCGGGGTCGACCCTCGGGCAAACAGAAGCCAACCAGAACCAAATTTGTGGTTCTGGGTTACAGGGGTCGACCCTTCAATGGGTCGACCCCAGGGGTCGACCCTCGTGCTTCCAGAACCCAAACAGAACCTGATTTAAGGTTCTGGGTTACAGGGGTCGACCCCAGGGTCGACCCACGGGTCGACCCACTGGTCGACCCCTTTCAGCAGGTTTCAAAAAAAATAGCTCTGCGCGCTTCGACGATAGGAATTAATTCTCCTAGTTCCGAACTCCGATCGAAGCAAGACTGGAGGCGTTGGAAAGAGGACTCCCAGAGCTACAACATATAATTTTAGAGGAGAGATCCAACGGTTGGATTGAAAATGGTGAAGACTGTAAGACAGTCTGAGTTTGAAAAATAACTAAAACCTCCATCAAACCAAAGGGAAACAATTGAATAAATGTTACCATAATCCCATGAAGATCAACAATGATTTTTCATCCTGAAAAATATGATAAAGCAAGGTGTTAGTTGAAAATTAAGATCTTTACATCAAGCATTAACACTATGACCATGTTCACAATAAATTGCTTCGTTGAACCTATTCCAAGAGTGAAAGATGGAACTTACAACATTGTTTTACCTGAGTTTCACATTGTCCTTAAATGCTTGTTCTTTTATTGAATCGTTCATGTAAGAATCATGGAGTTCCAATATTGAATTACCATTGCATGATCAACAAATTTGGAATCAAGGTACGCATAACAATGTTGAGTCACATTCCATGTGATCAATCCACAAGCTCATCAAACCACATATCATTCCCTCCATTCATTTAGCATTACTAAAGTACACATTCATGATATGTGGCTCAATATGACATGATGCTCAATATGAGAGGCTCAATATGACATGATGCTCAAAATGACATTTATCCAAGTATGTTTTTCACAGAGGCTTCTTATTAAATACAAAGCAATCTCACCAAGTGTAGAGACAATGTATATGCAATGTTTGTGCTAACTTCAAAGCACGTATGCATCCACATGATGATAAGCCTTGTAGAATTACAATTCATCCACATGATGATAAGCCTTATAGAATTACAATACATCCACATGATGATATCCCAAAAGAAATAGTTTATGATCATTTCCACAACCAGTTCAAGTGAAGAGCATTCACGCACAAGGCTAAGCAACAAAGGTATTTTGTAATCATCAAAATCACATACACAACACTTAAGGTCATGGCTCCTTTGGTATTACATGGGTTATGGATGAGGTGAGCTTGGCCCAACATGGTGGGTGAAAGTAGGAAAGGGTGGGTGGTGGGTGATGTGGGTAGGTCACATGGGTACCCGAGCTCCCAAAGGAAGGGGTCAAAGGGATCATGGAAGGGGCCACCTAGAGAAAGGAACTCCATGTCTTCTAGGTCCTCAAGGAGGGGTGGGTCATTCTTCTCCAATGAAATATTTGGGCCGGAGTTTTTGGTGGGTGGGTCGGCCATGAGGTGATGGTTTGGTTTTCTACCCGATATAAGGAACTCTAATTCAAGGATATGGTCGGGCTCATCAGGTGTGGGGAGGAATAAAAGGAGGTCGCTAGTGTAGCAACGCACAGTGTAAACCGAGATGATAGACCCAACACATAGGTGTAGGAGGTCAAGGTTCCTAGGTTGGTTGGCCACTGTGGTCAGCATGCCGGTCATCTTCATTTGCCAAGCTAGGCCCTTAAGAAGATCCTTCAAAGATTCCACTTGGTAGTATGATTGGATGGTGGTGCGATAGGAGATGAAGGGCACTATGGGGAGGTGTCTCTCCAAGGGAGGGTAGACATGGGATGTGAGAGGGTGAACTGGTCTCTCCTTTAGCCATCCAACCAAGGACCTACTTATGATGATCTCGCTCCCAATTAGAGGGGTCAACGTAGAGTGAAGTTCAAAGTGCGACACTTCTTCCTCAACTTGGGCATGAGTTTCTTTCAAGGTGGGGAGTGATTCCGGGTTGGCATTTATCCCCATGGAATCGGGCATATGGGTCATGGTCTCCTCTACCAAGCGGGTGGGAAGGTCTTTTGGTGGTAGGGTGACGATGGTTGGTGCATGGCGCACCCTGCGTGGTGGGCAAGGTTGGACTCGGGTTGGCATTGGTAAGGGAAGTAGTGGAGGCTTTGGTTGGAGTTGGATTGGGGTGGGGAGAGGGAGATGGGTGGGTTGAGGGGGTTTGGGTTGATTGGTCTTGGGAGGAGTGTCCCTTTTAGGGGGCGAGGGAGGGATAGTGGTGGGGACCAAGGGGGCTTGGATAGTGAGGGTTGTGGGAGGGGGTTTTGGTTGGGGTGTGGGGACTCTTATGGGGTTAGGTGGGGAGGTGGATGCTTGGATCATTTGGGTCTTAAGGGAGAGGATTTGGTGGCGAAGTGTAGTGATGATGGTTGAGAGGGAATTTGTTGGGAGTGGTGGGGGTGGAGGCCTAAGGGTGGTCTCAAGTTGGCCGGGTGGGGATGGAGGAGTGGTAGTGCTCCTCGGGCTAGGGGTGTTTGAGTAGGAGGGGTGGGAATATTTGGCGATGTATATCTTCCTAAGTTCTACCTTCATCTCTTCCCATGAGTGAATAGGTTCTTATCTTTCAACCCTCCTTAAGCCCTCTATGCTCCGCCACTTTTCCTTGGCTTGACCCCGAAGTCGTCCCTTGGCCTTGAGGACTCTCTCGAGTCCATATACCCAAGTCTCTTCAAAGTACCTTTCTATGGTAGCCTCCCACCTAAGGTAATCACTAGAACATGATCCGTCAAAGATAATATCCCTATCTAGAATGAAGTCCATGGGTGGCGAGTAGGCTAACTAGGAAATGGCCATGATGAACGGGGGGATAAATGCAATGGCCCTAGGACAAGACTTAGTAGAGACAAGTCTAGAACTTTCTCTGATACCAATTGATGTGACACACTCTTGGATTTTAGCAAGCAAACACAATTCGCAATCGAAATGGACCGATAACGGCAGCCACTCACCCGACACTCACCCAAGACTTGGGGTAACTCGGGGATGCCGAGTGGAGGTTGTGAGGGTTGGGCATTTGCTGGTAGAGGGCCAGCAAGGCCAAGGGTTCTCCCGAGGGTATAGAGGCCCAATTCAATGGAGCCGACGTTGTGCCAAGGGCACGGGTTACACTCTCTCCCACGGCGGTCACTCAAAGCAATGGGGCTTGAGGACCGGGCGCTCACTCTCATAGACCAGCGGAGCTTATGAACTAATATTGAAGGAACAAGGCATCCAAAGGAGAGCAAGGGTAGAGAACTTACTCGACTGGCTTGAAGAAACTGGTCCCGCTCGGAGACGTGGGCGAGCGGGGAGGCGTGGGTTCCCCACACGCCGCGCCGGTGTAGCTTGAACCTGTTCAAAGTTTTACACCACTACGCTCCATGCAAGGGGGTTAAACTTGGGAAAGGGAAGCCAAAATTACATTCAAACACTACCTCCAGTAGGGAGGGGCTTTAAGCCGACCGGGCGGGGAGGGGAAAAATGAAATAGAAGCCAAACGGATGGACGACGCCGGTTCTGCCCGCCCTCTGGAACAGAGGATAGACAATTGAAGTTGACGCTGCTGCGGCTACTCCCGAATTTTGTTATCAATCAGACCAGTGGAAAAATCTTCAAGGTTGGATCAGGTTGACGTCCAATGTTTATGGAATTTCCTGGTTGACGGTGCTGGTCGGGGAAGGGCTACAAAATGGGATCCTGAGTTATGGTCTGGACTGCTACGGTACCACAGCCGCTGAAAGAAGAGGCTGCCACAAGCGCTTCCGATCTCTGAATCAAGCGTGGCTGGAGTCGTTGGAATTATTGTCAAGTCCTCTTTGAGACGAGACCTGCAGGAATGCCAGATGATGTCGGAGCAGATTGGGAGAGCCCGAATAGTGGACATGGGTCAGTTAAGTCCCAGAGGGGACAGAACTGCGCACCTGTGGGAGAAAAACGAGAAATCACAGCTCCGGATGCCGAACGAAGTTCCGCTTCTTGATACTGAAAGTAGACTCATTGTAGATGATCTCAGCCAAGTACCGCCTCCAGATCTTTAAGGTGATGGCTGTGGGAGCCTCTACAAGTCGCCTCAGGTTGACTGTCTGGTAGTAGATGCGCAGTCCTGCGGTGAAGACTCCTCCGGGCAGCCACGAACTCAGAATGAGATGAGACCACCACCGTTGCGAAGAAGACATGGAGACGCTTCCTACAGTACCACTTGGGCCTCCAGGGATGCCAGGATGAAGCCGGGGTCACCTCTGCAAGCTGCTGGTACACTACTGCCTTCGAACTAGCCTGTGCAGAGTGGTGATAGGTGATGGGAAATGGGAGTAGATGGGAAAGGAAATGAGGTGGATGTCTGTGGGGGTAACCCCTGGCTATGAGGGGGTCTGGGAGGGGATGTTCCAAGGTGTGGGAGTGGTAGAATGGGGGCTGGAAGGAGGTCTAGGAGGTGGAGGGAGGGAGAGCTGCGAATTTGGTTGGAAGGGAGAGAGGGAAATGGTATTTGAAAATGGGTTTAAAGGTGGGATTAATTTTTGATCTTGGGGATGGGAAGAGGTGTGTGGGGGAGGTAAAGGGGGGGCTTGGGGAGTGAGGAATTCTCCCTTGGTAGATGAGAGGGTGCTTGGGGAAGGGGAGTGGGTGGTTGGTGGTTAGAGGGGGGAGTGATGGAATCTCCCTTGGGGATGGGGTGGAGTTAAGGTGGGGTGGTGGGGAGTTGGAGATGAGTTATTGGAGGGGGGAAAGAGAGAGAAAGGTGGTTGGGAGGGGAGAAGAGAGAATGGGGTGCAAGTTTTAGAGAGAGAAAGTGGAGGAGAGAGAAAATGGCTTCCTAGAGAGAGAGGTAGAGAGAGAGAGGGGGGATAGGGGCTTCTCACCCACTCGATTGGCTTCTCACCAAAAGAAGAAGATTTAAGTTGGACACTAGAAAATTTAAATATTCATTCATTCATTAACTTCAAATGAGGGGGAATGGGATCCTATATATAGGTAACCCACATTTTACAAAAAGTCCCTGACTCTTGCAACAATGACAAATAACCAAGGGGGTAGGGTGCGCCCCTGGGCCTAGCACAATGAATTGGGCCCATTAACTAATCTAATCAACCCTATGACACTTAACTTAGGTAGATGACTTATTAACCTAGGTACATGACTCAAATAAAAGGAAAATTACAATGGTATGACTCAAATAAAAATGAGGAAATACAACATATGACTCAAGATAAATGACTAGACCATGTTGGATGGTTCCGGGGCGAGGAGACGAGCCGTGAGTGTGGGCACGGGAGGTGATGTCCCCATCAAAGGTGGGTTAATCTCGACATCTCGTCAGGTCTACATCTATATCCTCCCTTGGCTTAGACCTCATGTCTTTGCCAAGTTGGTTGACTTCGACATTTTGTCGAGTCAAACAACTAGACTCTATCCTTGGCCTAGACCTCATGTCTCCACCAAGTTGGTTGACTTCGACATTCTGGCGAGTCAACAACTATATTTCATCATGGCCTAAACCTCGTGTCTCTGCCAGGTTGACCTCAATATACCTTCGGGTCAACATCTATGCAACATATCCTGCCGTTGCTTCAGACTTTCAGTTTGAGCAAGTTTGGTCGACCCTTGACATCTCGTCGAGTTGACATCTATATCTGCCCTGGCCTAGACCTCACGTCTTTGCCAGATTGGTTATCTTCGACATGATGTCATGGTGTGGACACCAGATCCAGAGATAGGCACGACTCGGTAAGCCGTCGGCACCGAACACACAGCACTACTCGGGAAACGCAGGCATCCTTGTGGCTTGGAGACAGTTTGGAGTCTTAGCCATGAATCAGGACCGTGCTTTTTTTATCTATTTGGAGTTTGTAGGCCATTTATGAGCCATTTGGGTTTTATTTGGGTTACTAAGGCATAGTTTAAAGGGTTTGGGCCTCATTTGGTTAGCAAGGCCCATTAGGCAAAACCCTTTGGGTTGGCCACTAGGATTTATTGGGTTTTATCTTCTATTTGGATTCTAGATAGGATGTTGGGCCACAAACCCCCTTGGAGCCCAATTGGGGCCACCTCCTCTCCCTTGGGCATTCCAAGCCCATTTGGGGAATTCAAAGCCCATGGTGGTCTAGGAGGGGGGCGCCCCCTTCCAAGCCCCCTATTGTTGACTTAGAATAGGGAAGATTATCCCCTCCCTTATTTTCCCTTTCCCTCTCCCACTATTTAGGGGTAAGTCTGGTCATTAAGTCTAGGGTTTTACCTCCTATAAATAATCTCTTGTACATAATTTAGCAAATTAATGAAGCATTTTTGTTGGAGCAAGCAAGGGCCGCCGCCTCCTCCTTCTTCGTCTTCCTCCTTGTAGCTGTGAAGGCTGCAGATCAAGGGTGTGAAGCCCTTTCCTTGGGAGCGATTCCCAAGCCATACCACCTCCGCTGGGTATGACGTCCAGCCCCCTTCGCAGCCACTGCCATCCGAGCCACCATCGGACCGCCACAAGCTTTGTTCTCCCTGGCTGTCCAGATATGTACGCAACAGGATAGAACCTAAAAGATCTGGTTAGTACGCCCCCTTCCTCTGGTCGGATCATCTCCATTTCACCATATTGTGTTCGCCATGTCCTCACCTTTCTCCAGTAATCCCTCTTTGCCGCTAGATCCCCATTTGCCCCGCCTCCCATCACCGTTTTCCCACCCGACGTAGTATGCCTTGGTGTAGATCTGCATGACAGAACCCTGCATATCAATTTTTCCCGCCCCCTAAACCCCCTCAGATTGCCACCAAAATTGGTGTGCACGACCACCACATTCCAATATCTCACTCACATTCATCCCGCGATCCAAATCCCCTGTTTGCCCTCGTGTCCATGCCCATTTTCCAACTGGTTACAGTCTGTCTTGCATACCCTACCAGCATGAGGTTCATGTCGCACAATCTCCCCAGGAAAATCAGTTTGGTGGATAGATCTCATATTATTTTAGATCGTGTCCCATCGAGCGCCCTTCTCAACGGCACTAGTTTTGTCATGCCCCGAGCGCGGAAGGAACCCGGTATGCGTGACGAGTTATATCATTCATGTCAATCAGAGCATAAGTGTATTCGACACATAGACAGAGCGCGTAAAAATAGAGATAAACCAAATCCTTTATTAACCATCAAGGTAAATCTTATTACATAATCTCAACAAACGAACTAAGGACAATCTTGACTCAATAAAAAGGAAATTACAATGATTGACTTAAAAAAGTAGAAAAAGACATGACTGGATAGACGCTTTAATAGACGGGTGGCTCTATGCTCTTCACTTAGGTCTATTCCCTTTCGAGTGATCCTCGTCATCGGAATTACCTGAAAAATATGGGAAACACTAGGGTGAGTGAACGCTCAGTAGGAATTATATCTCAAGTACAAGCTTGCTTTAAGTAATTACATGTTACATGAATGCAAGTCTAGCTATGCATGTACGCATAAAAATGACAAGAGAGTAGAGTATCAAGAGTTAACAAACTAGCAAGATTTCAAGATATTCATATAGAATGAATCAAGATGGTCAAGCATGTAAATATATCAAGTCATGTCACGAGAATTGGCTATTATAATATCAAGCAAGTAAATACCCATTCCGGCCCACGCAAGTCATGTCATGTCAAGTCAAGTCAAGTCAAGTCAAGTACGAATCATGGAATGCCATAAATTAAGCTAGTCATGCACTTTGGTGCAATGCCACACCGTGATCAATATAGTCCCAATGGGCACAAGTACTTTCGGGTGCTCCTCCGAGGACCAGATCGGGCCCTATACACACAAGTATTGAGTCATGTACAATTTTTAACATCCACTATAGTTATAGCCAATATAGAGTTCCAAAGGAAAACCATTGTAGGATGATAAGGTAGATTTCACGAGTGAAGGAGTTCCAGGGCTGAACTTTGAACAAATATGACTCAGCATTAAACCACACAAAAACCAAGACAATGTCATGAAACTGGGTAATTGGCGCCCACTTAGTCACCACCAATTATAGAAATAGCATCAACTATATGGTCGCTCATTCCTGTGAACAGTACAGGCACGAAGAATTAGCAACTCGTCAATCAGTTGCTCATTCATAAATAGCATCCATGTTACGGTCGCTATAACAGTAAACTGCACCTTCTGACTGGGCACCAATTACTTCTGGTGTCCAAGTCCAGGTTGCAGATTCAGAACAAATAGCACACTTCTCAACAGAGGCTAGAACAGTGCTCTTTGAGGGCCAAACATCACGTTTCTTTAGAGTGACGTGACAAAGAAAGGTTCGAGGGCTTTAGGGTACAACCTGCTCGACGGCCTTGAGGGAATCCAAGGCTTCGCGTAGACTTACGGAGGTCCCAATGATGAAATCACCAGTCCGAAGGAAGGAATATCCTACGGAGGGTTCAAACATCACCGAGAATTGAGTGTGTAATCGATAGAATCAAAACTGAGACTCCATCTACGGATGTGAGATGAGAGTGTCAATAGACCCTCGATATGGGCCAGAAACGCGATAAAATAGTGATACATGAAATCAACGCCTGTACATAAGTCGCTATTCAATGAAATAGCGACCTTCTGAAAGGTCGTTCAATCCTAATTTATAATAGAAATTCCAAGATAATAATAAAATTAATGACAGTGTATAAAGGCGTTAATTTCTAGAATTGTTCAGAATTAACATTTATAATTTCAAAATAGCGACTATATGAGATGGCGTTTATTATTTAAACATAGGCATTATCTGGGTCGCATATACATGATTTTCAATATAAATACTTTTACCTGATTTTCTACAATATAGCGCCACCATAAAGGGGCGTTCATTCTTTAAATAGCGACATGGGTGCTATCGCCCATTCTTTGTCTAATGCTACGCATCGGGCAAGTACAATCACAGACACATGGTATTTTCAGTTTATCAAAATAGGAAAGTGAAGACATGAACAGATTGAGAAAAATATCAGGATTTCAGGAACACGCTCATGCAACATTTTTAACGTTAGGTTTTACAGATATTAACTTTTAAGCAGATGATATTTATTAAATGCTAAAAGAAATAGCGGATTGACAAAGGGTCATTCATTAAACGATGCCCTGACTGTTGTCGCTATTTCAAGAGAATTAACGACCATGCATGCGGTCGTTCATTAAATAAGCGCCCTTGACAGGGTCGCTATTTACTAAAACGCAGTAAAACTATGGAACAGAAATCATGGTATCATGCTATAAGACCTATATGTATGAAATCACTGTGATTAATAGGTTGGGCTTCGTGACTTTAAAAAAACGTACCTTGTTTGCTTGGTTTGGACGACGAACGAAGAAAATAATAAGAGTATAAGCAGCAGCAACTCCAGCTACAGCAAGAGAGGTATGATGTAGCACGATGAAGAAGGAAGGAGAACAGTAACCGTAGCTCTTCAGAAGCAGTCGGCAGCGAGGGAAGAAAATAAGAGCAACTACGGCAACAGCAACACTCGAGTAGCAGGTACTATCAGAAGAAGCAAGGCTTCTTCGTAACACCATGGCAATCGCAACTGAACAGTGAATCGGCTGTAGCAGCCACTCACGGTCGTGAAGAAGAAGAAGAAGGAAGCAGATGCTCCTTCGCGGTTGCAATATGGCGGTCGCTCTAGCAGCAGAGAAGTGACGTCGACGCAGGGAATCAATACGAGCAGCAGCAGTAGCCAGGGCTCGTCGATGCATGGTGTTATTTATAGAAAAAGAAAACCTACAGGGTTTTTGAGTTCTAATAGAATTTAAATTTCCATGCATGGATTCCTTTTGGGTTTAGACTTTCCATGCATATCTTCCTACTGCCAAATCTGCAGCCACTATCCTAATTGGGGTTAAAACTCTAACGCATGCATGCTTCGTACGTGAGGATGGGCATGGCCTTTTTGGAATATATCTATATTCCTATAACTCCTTTGGATGTATAGAAGGCCATGGGCCTTCTTTGCCATTTTAAGCCCATATATATAGACGGGTTAATACTCTTTTTGATCTTAGGCCAAACTTCACCTTCGTGAGGCCCATACACTTAAGGCTTTGTTATAAAGGTTGAGACCCATCAGTTATAAAGGTTAGGTTTGACTTGGGCCCCTTTTAGTTTTATTGATTTAGGGAATTTTATTTCCTCTAATTTATCGGAGTTGCTACACCCTCCCCCACTTAAAAGAATTTGGTCCCCAAATTCAATCCTGTATAAACATGGAGGTTGCAGAATACTTACTATCTGGAAATAACTCAGGGAATCTTTTCTTCATAGATTCTTCAGTCTCCCATGTGACTTCTTGTTCTGAGCACTTGCTCCATTGTACTTTGACCATGGGAATTATCTTGTTCCTTAATGCATGAACCTCGCAATCAAGGATCTTCAAAGGCTTTTGTTCATATGTGAGATCCTTTTGTATCACTAGGTCGCCATGATCTATGACGTGGGTCGGATCGTGCACATACTTCTTCAACATAGGAATGTGGAACACATTGTGAACCTTGGACAGTTGAGAAGGCAAGGTGATGTAGTAGGTGTTGACACCCATTTTTTACCGATAAGTTGAGTCGTTCCTCTTACTCCCATTTGTTGATGCCTCGAGTGGTCCATCACTCGTTGAGGCTGTCCTCAGGCATGTTTTGGGCCAGTTTTATGGGTAGCCTCCCTCCTTGGTTAGGTCCAAGTTGATTCAGGGCTTAACGGGCCTTGGTGTTGGTTGAGTGGGCTTTTCTATGAGTTTTCACACCCATGTGCATGTACGATTCCTCCCTGGCCGCCCAATCCATGTGCGGTTGACTGTGGACCATTCATATATTTTGGAGTATTTTGGTTAATTTTCTAAATTTCCACCGACAAGTCTTTATGCGGTCCTCCTCTAGCCGTTTAACTTGATGCACGGATGGATGGTGACCGCTCATCCCTCAGAGTCCTGTGCTTGATGGTTTTCTCAGATCATTATCCAATTAATCTATTTATCACCGACAAGGCTAGAACGGTTTGTCTTTGGCCGCTCTACCTTTGAACGGTCCCATCCGAGCCGTTCATCTATGAGAGTCCAATGGCGAAGGTTTCGGTCAGTTCGATGGATAATTTGGATTATTTATACTTTATTTTGAATTTCCACCGACAGGGTTGGACGGCCAGGAGCTGGCCGCCCATCCAGTTGAACGGTCTATCGTAAGACCGTTCATCCGTTCGAATGCTGAATTTCAACAGATCTTATCCCTTTTATCCGTGGTTTTATCCCCAACTTCTCCTGTCATTTTCTCCGCGGATAATCAACCATTTTTAGTGCCGTTTCTACTGGATAAGAGATAATCTATTTATCTACGATTTTTCTTTGATTATCTCGACCTGAAAATGCCTCTAAACCCTAATTTCGAGCTAGGACTTTAGGTGCTCTATAAATAGACCCTAAAGGCCGGGTTTAAAAGGGGGGGAGATTTTTGGTCGACGGCGAAGCCCTGCCGCATTCTTGAGCGACCTAGCACCAAGGAGGGAGGCTTTCTACATCCACACAAGCTTCCGGTTCAGGGAGTAGTCCAGTTTTTGAGTCTTTTGTGTTTGATAGGTTTCGTCACCTCTTTCATTGCATGCATTATTTTCATTACTTTCTCCCTACGTTCTTCTTCATCTTCATTGCCATGCACACACCCACCCACGTTTTTGACACCCTAGGGGTTTAAAATCCCCCTGGTATCCCCCTTTCCACTTATTAATGTTCACTCCTTATTATTTTGACATCTACTACACTGTCCAGTTCTGATTCGGGTTATTTCTTTGTATTTTTACGTCGTTTTGCAAGTCAGCAATCCCTAGCACGAGGCCCATCCCCTCTGGCCGGCTGGAGAGGGTGGAGGTTGGACCCCTTTGTGATTCTGGCTTGGTGGTCTTGCGCGGTGCTCTACAGTCCGTTTAAGAAGACGTGTGGTGCAGACTGGACCGTCCATCCTCTTCCTGCGGTCATGACAGAGCCGTTCAACTGCCAGGAGCGCTTCATCCCGCATCTTCTACAGCGTCCTTAAACGGTCTATAGTGAGACCGTGCATCCTATAAGCAGTTCTTCATGAGCCGTCCATCTTCCCAGCGCTGCAGGTCAGGCGAGTGTCTCTCCCTCTTTCCAAGGCACGGCGTGTTCATCACGCTCGGCACTTTGGTGGCGATCACAGGTTTTTACACTTCCCTTTCCTTCAGTCTTCATTCGCTTTTCATGTCGGCTATGGTAGCATAGGCATTGGGAAGGCATTTGGAAGGAACGGACGGGAGGAGAAATATATCTACACCCTTCTTTTGTGGCGATCACGGTGGGACCCCTAGTGCCCATCGTGTTAGTGATTTGCTGACCCCTTGTTTCGTTGTGCTAGTCTTCTTCTTGAGGTGATTGCAGGTTGGGTGCGTTTTCTGCCTCCTGGAACGTGAACGGTTCTCCCAGAGCCGTTCATCACCTGTGCGGCTTCACATAGACCGTCCCTCTTCGCGAGCAGTGCCTGTTCTTCTGCAAGCATCCTGTCACAGACAGCCTCCCATCGACCGTCTAACCCTCTGAACGGCCTGTCTTTAGCCGTCCAACTTTCTGACACAGGTACGCTTCTGGGTGTTCTGGTTATAGGTGCACAGTTGCTGGAGATCCGTTCCATATCTTACGCGGCTGTCCACGGACCGTTCTTCCCGGTACGTTCCTCATGTCTGTCGTCCTTTATTTCTAGCACTTTGTGATTCTTTTGCAGTTATTTTGTCGTTCTGTTTCTCTCTAGCTTATACGGTTTTGTCCAGACCGTCTGTCTGTTTGAGCGGTCTCATATAGACCGTCCTTGTGGTGCTACAGTGCATTCATAGTTCATTTTTGATTGCCATATTCCATAATATTCGTGATCTTTGGTGCTAGTTATTGATCTCCCCCTGCTCCCATATCATTGATGCATGATCATTTTCGTTACTCATATATTTGATTGATCATTGCTTGATAGTTGCTAGGCTAGATTTTACATGCACTCCGGTGCACATAGGAGCATCCACCTCTTTCATAGTAGTTGCATTCCTACCAAGGTAGGGTTTCCTCTCGTCTCCATACTCCTTGGAGCCGACTAGGGACCTTGCTGAGGACCTCCGTAAGCCCCCGTGAGCCATGGATTCCCACACGGACGCCGGGCAGGTTGTACCATATCCACCCCCAGTCTAGGGTTTGCATCCGCGAGTGAGAGATCCCCATAGAGTCACCCAGTTCCTCATTTCCCATTCTGGTTAGGTACCTTGTGGTTGAGCGAATTTATATATTAATTAATCCACTAAGGTCCTACAAGAGGAATTTAAAAATTGTCGTGCATCATTTGACAACTTGGTTGCTCATGTGCTTGATTCTCTTCTCATCTCTCCTCTCCATTGGATGCTTGGTCGTTTGAGGTTGTGCTTTGCTTAGGATTGATTGCTCTAGTCTTGAGGTGTTTTAGTGTATGTGGGGTTATTTCTTTCCCTCAGGATCATCTCCTAGGGTCAGTTCTCATTTCCACTCTTACTTTAATCCTTTGTTTGATTCATCTTCTCCCATGTCGTCATACAACTTCTCCCAGTCCCACGAGGACTCCCTTCCTCGCGGCCTTCTTGAGGACCCACCTAGGGTCACCCACATGAAGGGAGGAGAGGGGACTACCCCTCCACTCCCGACCATTCTTGGTGAGGGTTCCCAACCCTCTCTTTCCGATCCATCCATGCAGAATTCGGCCAATCAGATTCTCAACATGATGGCCCAGCTGGACTTTACCCAGCTCCATCTCATCCGGCAAGCCTTGCAGGGGGCCGATGCCCCGACTTCAGCTCCTTCTCGTGGCATGAATGCTACTGCCACCACATCTTCTGTTGCTGGGACCACCTCTGTGGCCCCCATTGACCTTACTCCCACCCGTCCTCAGATCCTTCGGTACTCCGGCATGGAAATGAGTCAGGCTTCTACCTCGACCCATCAGTCGCTCGATAAGGGGAAGTCTCAAATCCCCTCTATTCCTTACCTTGATCCTTATGTCGCTGTTTCTTCATCGCCGGAGGCCCTTATAGCCCCGGCAGACTTTACTCGGTTACAACCAGGGGCCGCCCAGCTGGCTCATGCGGATGTGGGTCCTTCCTTGGCCCATTATCCATCTTACGGGCTGCCCCCTCAGTCAGCTTTTCCTTTGGCTACATATCCAGTTACTGCTCCTCCAGCTCCTTCTCCTCCATCCCGGGAACTGGAAATTCTTGATAAATGGCCTGCTATGCAGCAACAAATTGACCTCCTCCATAAGTGGGTTGGCCCGCAATCTTTGGCTGACGTCCCTATTCCTAACTTCAGGGACATTCATTTTCCTCCTCAGTCCGAGCTCCCCGTGTACCGAAAATATGACGGGAATGGCAACCCGTTCATTCATGTTCGGGAGTTTCTTTACGAGTCAGCGCAGTTCCAGCATGATGATCGCCTGATGGCTTATTTATTTCGCCGATCATTGGAAGGGGTCGCCTTGGAATGGTTTTATACTTTGCCTATGGAGGAGGCCAAAAATTTCAAGATAGTCAAGGAGAGGTTCATTCAAAGGTTCCAAGATCGGGTCGGTCCTGAGTATTCCTTCACCGACCTGGTAGTAGAAAAGATGAAGCCGGAAGAGGACTTTGCAACCTACGCAGATCGATGGAGGCAGATGGCCTCACGTTTGCCCGGGCAAATCCCAGAAGAAGAGAAAGTTAAGTTGTTAATCTCCAATGCCACACCAACATTCAGAAATATTTGGGCAATGAATGACATTTCAAATATGCACCAGTTATACAGTAGAGCTCGGTTCATACAAACCCAATTTAAAGACTCCCCTATTCATTCACTATTTGAGACCCAGAAACCCAAAACCACCAGGAAATCCTAGGGCCCCGTCACTGAGGGAGTACAGATGAATGAGCAGGTCCAGGCTGTTCAGTTTCCCCACCAAGCCTCTCCACCTTGCTTCCCGCAGCCTCCACGCAACCCCCAGTTTGCCGCTCCGCCAATTCCCCAACCCACTTTCCAGGTTCCGCAACACCCGCAACAACCACCACCACCACCCCAACAGCCTCAGCGGCCGCCACAGTATAATAATGTTCCTCCACCTGTCGCTTACGGACCTGCTCGACCGAGCCCAAAAAGGACCCATTACCCTCCTCTTCCGGAGACATTGCCTGATATTTTCTCTGCTTTGATGTATACTGGTGATATTCAATTGCCTCCGGAGCATCAGAATTGGAATCCGGCCGCCGATCAGTCCCGATATTGCATATATCATCGGCAGCCCGGGCACACAATAGAGCGGTGCTATCAGTTTAGAGATCTAGTGTATGATTTACATGAGAGTCAGAGGATTGATTGGGCCTAGATGCACCAGCTGATCGAGGACATCAAGCAGAGGCAGAGACAAGCCAGGCCGCAGCAGGCGGCGCCCCAGCAACAGTAACAACAACAACTCCAGCAGAAACAACAACCCCAGCAGCAGCAGCAGCAACAAGACCTTGGGATCCATCAGAATCCCATGCCGATGCATCAACCCGCTCCTCAGCAACAACAACAGCCGCCAGCGCCGGCACCAGCCCAAGTAAACATTGTTCAGTACCCAGCCCCCAACGCCGGGTGGACTTTTGATGATGAAACCCCCGCACACCTCTTGGCCTTCCACCATAACCATTCCCCCGCACCTGCTATCCCCTCCGTTCTCAGGCCCGCCGTTCTAACCACCACTCCACCCATTATTCCCTCCGCATCACCCATCAGACCCACCACATTCCCCTCCACACCGCCTGTCCTTTCGCCATCACCCACCATACCCTCCATCATCACCCCTCCACTTAACCCCTCGCCCATTTCCCCTTTCCCAGGGCTCATCAGGCCAACCTCTGCCATCCTCACCCCCATTTCTACCCCTTCCACCTACCCCACCGGGCCAAGCGGGGGTCCCTCTCAGGCCGTGCCGGCACCACATTGCGCCCTTCGGAGCGGGAATCCATTCCACAAAGTTTACCCTTCTCCTCGTGCACCCGCACCTACCCCTCAACCTTCTTCCTCCCCAGCTGAAGATACAGACCCCGTGCCAGGCACGAAGTACGACTTGTTACAGCACTTGGAGCGGATGCCGGCCAAGATTTCAGTTTTGGAATTGATCAAGAGGTCGCCACTATATCAAGATGCTTTGAAGACCTTTTTGCAGAAAGTGATGGTGAATGAAGATGTGGCGGTGGATAGTTTACCAACGATGTTGGCAACCATCACAAGGGGGCCCTCTATTTCATTCTCTGAGTCAAAACTAGCTCCCCCAGAGGCACGTCAGATGCCACTTTGCATTACCATTTCTTTGAATAAAGTGGCTATTGAGTCTGCCCTTGTGGACACAGGAGCATCGATAAATGTGTGTCCATTAAGTACCCTCCGTGCCTGCAACATTTCAGAGGATATGCTTAAGCCGACACCCACCACCATAGCAGCATATGACAATTCCAGGCGTGCTTGTCACGGGGTCGTGACTGTACAGGCCGAGCTAGGGCCGTTGGTCATGGACGTGGGGTTTTATGTGTTGGACATAGACCCAATGTTCAAAGCTATTTTGGGTCATCCATAGATAAACAGTCCAAATGTCGTCCCTTCAACCGCCCACCAATGCCTGAAATTCCCATTCCAGGGCCGGGTGGTTAACGTGAAAAGCATCTCCACTGTCCAATATGTTGATGCTATTTCAGACAAGATTCTCCCTACACTGTGGCCAAGCAATAGGCCAGTTTTATCAGTAATGGACTTGAATTATCCATGGGCATATGCGTCACGCAAGCCCGCCACTACACCAACAAATGTCAAGATCAAGTCCAAGATAAGAGATTCAAAGGGGTGGCACATGATTCTGAAACTGGGTTATCAGCCGGGCCTGGGTCTCAGCGCACAATTACAGGAACGGACCAAGCCCGTCCCTAAAGGCAGGAAGATGGGCCACCGAGGCCTTGGCTATCGTAATTTCGCAATGTCGATACTTGGAGACTCTGGGCCGTTAACATGGGACTATCGACAGCATTTTGAAAGGCCCGCTGCAGCCCGGCACTTTGAAGAAGCCGCCGTCCAGTTCCGAAGAGGAGGCCGATGATGCCTGTGTTATTGCTGACCCACCACCGCTGCTGAAGGGGTTGGTGGATGATATGGAAGATTTTGCTAGTTGTTTTGAAAAGCTGTTCAGCAAGAGAGAAGACCGTCCAAGGAAAAAGGAGATGCAGCTGGTGAAGCATTCTTCAATGCAGCTGGTCCGCCGGGGGCCACGGGAAGTGGGGAGCTCTATCACTACCTTTTCCATGTCCCCGTCCCGTCTGACCTCTTTGTTTCAACAGTTGGGATTTGTCCCCCGTTCCCCTCCAATTCTGGTCGACCCGTACTTCACGGAGAGACCACCTGAAATTTTATTTGTTCCGTGTGCTTGCGGGCGCTGCCTGCTTATTGATCTTTCAACCTTGTTTACTCCTCCTCCTCCCAATGCTTAACTCCACGAGATGTGGTTTCGCTCCTTTGATCCATTCTTCGATTGCATCTTCCCTGATTTGTTCCCCATGCAACTACCTCCTCTTCTGTCTTCTTCCTCCTCTTGTTGCGTGATCTCCTCCAGCCTAAAAAAAAATGCTAATTTCAAAATGGAGGTTTCAATGGAAGATTACACTGTGTTCTGCTCAGATTCCCAGGGGCATGAGACCCCTGTTCCTTTTCGGTAGATTTCCTATCACCTAGGCTAGGTGTACAGTGTGCAGAGTCTCCTAGGTTAGTAGAGTCAGTTGGGGTAGAGTCTAGCTCGAGTCTAGTCAGCCCGTCCTCGTCTGCAGCACACCCTGTGATGCGTCGTCCTAAATCCATCCCTGATAGGTGTATACACGCCAAAATCGACGCTATGTTGAGTAAATCTCATGTCACCATGTGACGCCCCAAAGTGGACTTCAATATTGGCTTAACATGAAGTTTTTCTATTTTTCATGTTTAAATTGTGATTTCTTAGCATTTTTCTGTGTTGAGTATAATTGACGCCTTAAGTAAGGGCGTCTTTTAATTAACGGCGTAGTCAAGGGCGCCTCTTCATAAACGGACGGCTATGTATAGTGGCGTCATTTCCTGGAATTTTACGAATCCTAAGCAAAATGAAAAATCACAGAATTGACGTCCCCCTTAAGGGCGTCTCTTGTTTAACGCCTTTTTGAACATGCGTCATTTCAGAATTTTCAATAAGGAAAGTATTTTGTTGTCATAAATAAGTCCAGGAATTGACGCCACTGTAGGATGCGTCATTTTAATTAACGCCCTTGGTGAAGTCGTCATTTTTAATTGACGCCCTTCGGCAGGTCGTCATTTTTACTTTCAAATCCGTTTCGCCTGCTTCTTTCCAGTAATGATCCTTACCCCATTTTGCATCTTGTGTTCGATTGGGAAGAGGGTTTCTTGTTGGAGAGTCATTACCTTGTTTTAATCCTTGTTTTGCAAGGATTTTTAGCCTATAAATCCCCCCCTTGATCTTCCTCGCGCGAGAGGACCAAAAACACAGAGAACACAGAGAAAAAGAGAGAGAAGAAGAACGTTAATATAGAATAGGGAGAAGAGAGTTTAATTTTTTCTTGCAGGCTTCGCTTCAAGTAATCTCTCTTCCTCTTGGAGATTTCTTCTTCTTCCACGGTCATCAGCTCCTACTCAACTGGCTTATCTCCCAGTACTGCTGCATACACAACAGAGAGGAGATTGTCCTCTTCCTTATTAGCATTAGCATCATCATCATCTTGTTCTTTCTAGCTACTTTGCTAGAAGACATTGTCACTTTCACATCGTATACATTACTTTGCATACTTCGCATTCACATCTCCATACCTTGTTACTCCTCTTAGGGGTTTTAAAAATCAAAACACACCAGGTGTGTTCATGCTTTATTTGCTTGAATTCATATCATTAGAACCTTGATACTATGCACCTTTGGCTAATCCATTCTTTCACTTGTTTTGTGTGTTTTCTCGCAAGGGTAATCAAGCTACAAACCCCATTCATCGGTCGGCCGATCGGAAGAGGAAGGAAAAACTCACAATCTCCCACGCTCAACACAAGGTATATGCGATCATTTTTATTCTTTTTGAGGTAACCCCTCTGGCGATCACACTTCCCATTAGCACCACGTGCTTCTTTTATTTTTCTTCTTTTCTTAAGTGAATTTTCCATAATCTACAAATTAGCGATCACGGTGGGATGCCTTTTGTTTTTAGTTTGATTACCCCTCCATTATGCTCCACGTAGCACCCTCCCATTGACACCCTCGCGTGTCCCTCCTTTGGTACCCTCGCGTACCCCTCCATTGTGCTCCACGTAGCACCCTCCCATTGACACCCTCGTGTGTCCCTCCTTTGGTACCCTCGCGTATCCCTCCATTGTGCTCCATGTAGCATCCTCCCATTGGCGCCCTCGCGTGCCACTCCTTTGGTACCCTCGCGTACCCCTCCTTTGTGCTCCACGTAGCACCCTTCCCTTTGTGCACCACGTGCACACCTCCCACTGATTAGACTTTTTTATCTCTGTTTGATTTCTGTCTGATTGTCAGGGCTGTCGGTTCTTTGAACTGAGTAGCGCCTTCCACACTGCCGTCATTTATTCATACAGCAACCGCGACTGAGGCGTTGTTTCAGTCATTTTCCTGCATTTTGTCATTTTTATAATTCGCGTCCCTTACAGAGGCGTCATTTCATCATTCAACGCCTTACACCAAGGCGTCATTTAGTTGATTATTATCATTTTAATCTTTGTCTCATTACTGTTTACAGTGTTTTGATGCCCCTTTACAGAGGCGTCCGTTCGTCATTTGACGCCTCACTCCAAGGCATCTTTTACTTACTGTTGCTTGCTGCACGATTTGACGCCTCCCACGGAAGCGTCTTTCACTGATTCAGCGCCTTATCGCAAGGCATCATTTTATTGTCATTCTTATATTACCAGTACTGTTTATTGCTATTTGACGCCCCTGCCCAGAGGCATTTTTTATAGAATCAGCGCCTTGCATCAAGGCGTTATTTACTTCTGTGCCCACAAGAGCATTGATTATTGTTGTTTTACTCGCTTGAGCTATTTGATATCACCTGCTTGATATTGCTTGCAGTAGATCGCATTCAGGGCATACGGTTTGGGAGACCTCCTCTCCCCACACTTTTTAGGAGCTACACCCCTCTTGGTGAAGGAAGGACTCTCCTTTGAGTATTCCGTCTCATTGGGTCGAAAATTCCTAAGCCAAGCCTCCGTAAGTCCTCGCACCCGTGGATTCCCTCACGGATGCCAGGCAGGTTGTACCTTTGAAGTATCCGGAGTATAGTTGACCCATACGTTGGAAAGGAGAGAGATAAATCTAGATACCCGGAGATTATACCCAAATTTTCAACCAGGATTCACCTTCAAAAAGAGAGAACCTAATATTGAACTCATCCTAATCTTCAAGGAAAATCTTAAAATTTTTGGGACTCATTACAACTTGTGTGCTTCTCTTGCTTGAAAAGGTGATATTCATCGATTATATCTCATTGCTGGAAATTTATTTCTTTTTCCTTAAGTATGAAATTACGTTCAGGTAAAATCATCAATATGGCCAACTACGGGTACAGTTATGACGGTTATGAGGAGGGTCACTCTGACCCATTCTATGAGATTCCCTCTCAGGATTCTGTTTATTACGAGGGAAACTACAATTCTTCTTCTACTCAGGTCCACATGGTGGACGCCACCACTACTGCTTTGGAGGTTGAGCCTTCTTCCCAGGCCCAACCTACTACTCAAAATACTCCAGGGGACACTTCCCCTTCTCTCAATTTCAATGAATTCCTCAAGGTTATTGCTCAGCTGGATGACTCCCAGCGCCAGGCAGCTCAAGCTGCCCTCCTAAAGGGAAAGTCTATCCCGTCATCTTCTAATCCTCCCCAGGCCATGGGTGGCCACTCCATTAATTCTCCCAACGACCCGGAAGTCGCACCTAGGGTACCCTCGTGCCCATCAACTCCTGTTATGACTATGCCGGCCCAACCGGCAAGTCACTCCGTTGCTAGGCCTCAACAACCTCTTGTTTCTCAAATTTTGAGAAGGCCTACGACAAACCAACACTCTTTTCGTCAGGCCCCAGCCGAGTCTGATAGCCATGCTCTACTCCTCCAAAAGATGGCTAGTATGGAGGAACAGCTTAAGAGGGTCACTACATCCAAGACCGCTCCTGAAATCATGCTTCCCCCTATGCCGGTTTTTCATCTACCATCGTCCGAAATGCCGAATTTCTGGCGATATAATGGCACGGGCAACCCGAACATTCACTTAAAGGATTTTATGTATGAAGCATCATTCTGGCAGGATAATAAGAGCTCATTGGCTTATCTCTTTAGGCGGTCTTTAGATGGCCCAGCATTGGAATGGTTTTATTCTTTAGAGCCGGCTGACGCCGGTGACTTTGATATAGTTCAACGGAAGTTTGTGCAGAAATACAAGGACTGTGTGGGTCCCTCCTTGTCTGTTACTGATTTGAGCCCGAGGAGGACTTCGTCTTATTTGCTGATAGGTGGAGGGCTATGGCCGAAAAATTAAAGGATACATTGTCGGAGACAGAACAGGTGAAGATGATAATATCAAACTCCACTCCACAATTCTGGCATATTTTAGCCATGAACAAATTGAGCACTATGGAGGAGCTCTATGAAAGAGCTAGATATATACAGACCCAGATGAAAGATTCGCCCATTATGGGCATGTTTGAGCCAAGGCCAAAGGTGATAAGGAAGAATGTTCATTCTGGTAATGCTGGCCCAACTACTGAAGGCATTGTCATTAATGAGCAGGTAAGCGCGTTCGGCAATTCCACTCCTTTTCGCCACCCTCAAAATCAAGGGCCATCACCACAACAGCCCGCCTTCCAGAACCAAGTCCACCAGCCAAATAATAATCCTCCTCAAACCTTAAGGCCTTTTCCACCTCCTCAACAACAACAACTCCCCTTTGCTCCACAAAACCAATATCACCAAGTGCCCCCTGCCAATTATGCACCGCAACAATCGCAATAACCGAGAAGGCTAATGGGTCCACGAAGAGCACAATACCCGCCGCTACCTGAGAGTTTGTCAGACATTTTTAATGCTCTCATGGCCGCTAACCTGCTCACATTGCCTAAAGAAAGGGCAGTATGGCCGCAAAATGTGGACACCTCCCAGTATTGTGTCTTCCATCGGCAGCCGGGGCACAACATTGATTATTGTTTTCACTTTAAGGATTACATACATGACATGAATGATCAAGGTGATATTAATTGGGA
Organism: Amorphophallus konjac; assembly: GCA_022559845.1. Classification (NCBI taxonomy): domain Eukaryota; kingdom Viridiplantae; phylum Streptophyta; class Magnoliopsida; order Alismatales; family Araceae; genus Amorphophallus; species Amorphophallus konjac. Next base: position 332,278,237 of record CM040120.1, on the reverse strand, counting down.
TGAGATGAGGAGGGTCATCGCTACTTTGAAGGCTCGAAGGCCTCCTCGGCAACCACCAGTTCAGCAACCACAACAAGGTCAGCAACAGATTCCACAGCAACAGCAGGCTCCTGCACCCCAGCCAAATATGGGGATTGTTAATAACCCGCTACCGGAGCACCCGATTCAGAATCAATAGGTAAACCTTGTCACCTCGATCCATGAAGTGGAGAGAGGGCAGGACTGGCATAATGAAAGCGCCTCTGTCGGGGCCATTAGTCAAAATTCCAATCAACCACAACCACCACAACTGATAAGAAGGCCTCAGCTTGTATCTCCTTCCCAGCCACAACGTACCCTTATACGCTCCACCGCTCCTTCACAGCCTCTTCTTTTACGCCAAACCCCAAACTCCCCTCCACACCAAAATCCTCCACCAAATAGACCTCTTCTTATCCGCCGCTCACCGGCAGCCGTCACCCCTCCCGTTCCACCTCCACCTACCACTACCGTGATTCCAAGGCCCCTCCTTATCACCCGGCCTTCGCCTTTGCCTTCCGATAATCCCCAGACGGTGAGGCCCCTTGCAAGAACCTCTCCCCCTACCATTCCAGCACCCAATACCACTATTCCCTCTACCTCCTCTACCCCTTTACCCACTCCAGGCCCGACAGAGGCGCCCCGAACCATGGTGCTCCGTAGTGGATGGATGTTCCACTGAGTGTTTCCCCAACGGGAGCAGGAGCCGATACAAGAACAAGGAGAACAAGAGCAAGAGTCTACACCGGGCACGGAGTATGATTTGTTGAAACATTTGGACAGAATGCCGGCCCGAATTTCCATTCTAGAATTGATTAAAAGATCAACCACACATCAGCTAGCCTTGAAACAATATTTGTAAAAAGTGATGGTCAATGAAGACATTCCTGCTGAACAAGTCACCACAGTTCTGAATCCGGCCAGCAATCAACCGACTATCACTTTTTATGAACACGAATTGGCTCCGCAGCCGGCTAGAAAATATGCATTGTGTATTACTATTGACATCAATAAGACAGCTGTAAAGCAATGCTTGGTTGACACCGGGGCATCCATTAATGTTTTGCCACCGAGCACCTTGAAGATGTGCGGCATTCCAGAAAATCAAATTCGGCCATCTACAATTACCGTCACAGCTTATGACAATACTAAGAAGCCGCCATTAGGAATGATCACTCTGAGAGTTGGTTTGGGTCTAGTTACTATTACAACGGACTTCCACATCTTAGACATGGATCCAACATTCAACGGCATCCTGGGCCGCCCCTATATTCAAGAACTTGATGCTGTTCCCTCTACGAACCATCAATGCATAAAGTTTCCACACAAAGGGCGCATTATCAAAGTTACTAGCATGCCCATCTTGCCGACAGAAGATATACATTTAGCAACTTCAGTGCCTTCCAGGTGGCCTTCCAATAGGCCTTTACTTTCAGTCTTGGATATTGTCGACCCGCGGCAAGATTTGCTAAAGCCCCCGGTCACTAAACCAGCTTTACCCCTAATAACACCCCTGCCTCCTCAAGGAAAGAAAAAGAAGAATATGATGAATACTCTTGGATGGAATATCTTGTTAAAAATGGGATATAAGACCGGTAAAGGCTTGGGGGTCAATCTCCAAGGTCGTGTTAAACCAATCAGGCACCAAAAGGTGATTCCCTGGGGTGGCCTAGGGTATAAAGTGCCGAACAAAAGCAAAGATGAAGATGGGCCATGGGCCGTCATGACCTCCACTCTTAAGACAGACCGGCAGCCTCTTACATGGACCCTGCAAACACATTTTATAAAAGGGGGAACTCATAATGATGAGCAAACCACGCTCGTTACTTCTATGCTGTGTTGTGCCCTTGTGATTTTGATGATAGCAAACACTATAAGTCACCATTTGCATATGTGCATGAAAGATCTTGTTGATTCATTTAAGTGCATTCATATGTGTTCTTGTATTTGTGAATGTGTGCTTGTGAATGGCATTCCATTATATCTGTCTGACATCTGGACAGAAGTGTTGTGAATGTGTGCTTGTGAATGGCATTCCATTAGTTCTGTCTGACATCTGGACAGAAGTGGGTCGACCCCCCTCTTAGATGGGTCGACCCCCCCAAGATTCGAATGTCTATACTTTGGCTGCTGCATGCTCACACGATCAGTTAAGTCCATACATTGCTTCTAGCATGCACACATACACCCAAGTATAAACACTGCTGCATGCTCACTGCATTTGATGTCCTGTCTGCACATTGCTTAAGTCTGTACAGAGTTAACATTGTCTCGCACACAAGTTCACTTCCAAGTCTATACATTCTTGCATTTTGTGCTTCACGCTTTGTTCAAGTCTATACACTCTGTTGCATATTGAACGTGAAGTCTATACATCATCCACCGTCTCATGCTGTGTCTCATCCAAAGTCTATACATTCACATGTAGGCAAAGTCTGCACATTGGCAGCACTGTGCAAGTCTATACATTGCCTTTGGGCATCCAAGTCTATACATTGCCTTTGGGAATCCAAGTCTATACATTGGCAGTGTGTCTATGTTTCAAGCCATTCGTCAAGTCTACACACTGTCCTGTAGCTTGCATGAGTCATAGGTGAAGTCTGTACAGTCAGTGTGTTTCACTCATCTAAAGTCTATACATTCCTTCCCATCTTTACCTACGTTTTGAACTGAGCAAGTCTATACATTCCTTTCCTTTGCCTACGTTCAGAACACAAGTCTACACACTGTTCTGTACATCGCCTTCAAGCTTTCCAAAGTCTATACATTCCTGTAGCATGCACGAAGTGAAGTCTATACATCGTGTGCTTCGAAGCTTTCAAGTCTGTACATGGTCTTGGCATTTGCATTGAAGTCTATACATTGGTCTTCGTTTCAAGTCTATACATTGGCCTTCAAGCAATTCCAAGTATGTACATTGGCCAAGTGTCTTGTGCTTTGAAGCTTTATCAAGTCTATACAGCCATGTCTGCATTGCCTTGCTTCTTCATGCATTTGCTAGTCTATACATCAACTAAGTCTTTACATTGTGTTGCATTGCATGCATTACCTAAAGTCTATACATTGCATGCATTGCACACTGCAAGTCTGTACAGCCCAAGTCTGTACATCCGAATGTCTCATTCAGCGTCTCACACTTGCAAGTCTACACATTGTTCTTCAAAGCAAGTCTATACACTACATTTGTACATTGTTCTGTCATGCACATAAAACTCACAAGTCTGAACATTGCTTAGTTGCACGCCATACACTTAGCAAGTCCATACACTCCTCCATGCATAGTCAAGTCTATACAGACTTAGCGAAAGCATTCAAGTCTGTACTCTGGTGCCGTCGTCTGCATGGTCAAGTCTATACAGACTTAGCGAAAGCTTAGCTAGTCTGTACATTGGTCTCTCAGGCATGTAAACACCAAGTCTATACACTCCTTGTTTCATGTCTATACATTCAGTTGTTCCATGCATTCTCATCAAGTCTATACAGAGCTTTCCTCAAAGTCTGGACAGCGTTTGCCTCAAAGTCTGTACAGCCTGTGTGTTGAACGAACACAAGTCTGTACATCGTCCAGCGCTTCTTGTGAAGTATGTACAATGCCTTAGTCTTCTACACATGAAGTCTATACATTACTTTAGCTTTGCATTCACAGAGTCTGTACACGGCAGCTCTGCAATGTCTATACATCGCTGACAACCAGCACTGCAATGTCTATACATTGCGTCCCACAGCCTGTACAGCATGTCTATACATCGTCCAGCTGCCTGCCGCAAGTCTGTACATTGAGGTCGCTTGAAGGGCTTCAAGTCTATACACTCTCACCAATGTACATACTTGCCTACTTGCTGCATCTAAAGTCTGTACATGCTCATGCATTATTTTCATTAAGTCTATACATTGTTTGTTGATCGACTGAAGTAATTATTTCAATGTACAGGCTGATGAATGGGCACGTGATCCAAGGTTGGCACCTGGCACATGATCCGAGGTGTCCTCTAGATAAAGGGGGCACACGCCCTAGTTGCTGCTGATATATATATGAAGTTTCTTCATCCGCAGAAGAGAGATTTTTGAAGGGGGCTGATCGAGACTGTGAGTGAAGAAGAAGAGAGGCAGAGAGCAGAAGAAGAAGAAATAGAAGAAGAGTGCAGCAGAAGAAAAAGAGAAAGAGAGAGAGCTCGTGAGGATTGAGAGAAGAAGAGTAGACAGTGAGAGAAAGAAGCAGAGAAGAAAAAGAAGAGTAAGAAGAGGAGAGATCAAGAGATAAGAAGCTTCATCAGAAGATTAGATCCTGCTGGACCGTGGATCATATCCAGGCCAGTCAGCTCCTGCGAAAGCCAAATTGTGATTTCATTTCCAGCTTTCTGTTTGCTGTGTCATTTTCATTTCTTGTTTTTCCTTTTGTTTCTCTGATTACCTTTGTTCTTCCGATTCTCTGGATAGAGGTCGGGTTCCTCCTGTGGACTCAGGAGAAGGGAGACCTTGTGTCTTCGGTTTGCAAGTGGCTGGGAGTCACTTGTGGGTTCCCTCCTGGTCTGGAGGAAGAGAGACCTAGTCTCTGGTTCCAAGTGGCTGGGAGTCACTTGGTGTGTCCCTCCGGTCTGGAGGAAGAGGGGAGGTTGTTCCCCTGGTCAAGCTGTTTGGCAGCAAGTGTTTGCAGACTGAGTCTGCGGTTCTAGCGCTGGCTAGTGGAAGCCTCACTCCGGTTTGGAGTGAGGGGTGGACGTAGGTCTTGGTGACCGAACCACCTAAAAAATCTACTATGCAGTGGTTGTTTGATTTCGTGGTTACTTCTGCTATATGAATGTTTTAGGCGCGCTACATATTTGCTCTATTGTTTAAGCCATCTGTGTTTTAATTCCGCAATATTGTTTGAGCGAAAAGTTTTTAAGGGTGGGATTCATTCACCCCCCCTCTGAATCCATCGCACCGATCCTATCATGCTGGACTGTCAAGATGTACATGCACGGTAGTTTGCTCGCCACATAGCCCCACTGGCTACTTACAAAGCCTTGGAATCCTTGCGACCAGATAAGAGAAGAAAAATGGATGACCCTGAATGTGACTGGTATAGATGGTTTGATATGGATGACATTGCCATTGCTCTAAGTCGACTATTTATGCCAATTGATCCGGAATGGTCGCCGTTGATTCATGAGTTGATTGAGAAGCCAGCAGTGATCACAGACAAGAGGCAGTTGTTAAGTGATTATACAGATACCGGAGAGCCTGATGTCCCGTTCGAGGAGGGCTACAATATAGACAGGCTGTGGGCCGGGCTCTTCCTTACCAAGTCCGTTCACCCGACGGCTGTTGTCCGTTTGATCAATCAACTATTTTTTTCAGATATCCCTAGACCGCCCGCGGTCTTAATAACTGTTTCTCCAAATTCATCTCCAATAATTCCTCCCTTGCTCCTCGAGCAATTTTCCAAACTCTCCATCACGCCCCCGTATGGGCCATCATTGATCCAATCTTTTACCAATCTTTCAATTTCAACTCCACCTCCTGTTCCCCCCTCGCATTGCCTCCTCCTAGAAAATGAAAACGAAAATGAAAATAAAAATGAAAACGAAAAAAAAATGCCAAAATTCCAATTTTTCAATCCTCCATCTCCGTTGAGGAGACCTCCTATCTCCTTTCTGAGTGTGTTCCGATCCCGGGGCCGCTCTTTCAAGATTCATTGATAGATCTGTTCTACCCCTCTGGCGAGGGGTCTTCATCTGTATCCCCTTCTGTACCCGCTTTCCCCCCTCCTTTCTCTTCTTCGTTAGGTTTTAGTAAACATGCTAGTTGTTCTTATTCCTCTGATATTAAGACTCATGGGGTAACTTCACATAAGAAATCCAAGGGCAAGTAGATTCCCCGTAGATTCCTTAGAGAATTAGCTATCAGATGTCAGGCTTGTTTAGCCATCCCCAAATTTGTGGAGAATCCGATTATCCTGCCAGAGATAGAATATGAGGATACTTGTGCTTTTAATGAGGGTTTTGGTGTTTATGAGATAATGAACGATGAAGACCCTATTGAGAGGGGGATGAAAGTTATGAAGAATATGAGGACGAGGCTGATGCTTTTGCTAGTGGCATGAGGAGATTTGATGAACCATCAGCCTCAGTAGAAGAGCCTACCAAAGAAATGAATCTGGGTACGGAGGAAGACTCTAGGATTGTCCTCATTTCAAAGAACTTGTCGCCCGATGAAGAGGAGGCGCTTATTTTGGTTCTTCAAGAATACAAGGACACGTTCGCATGGAGTTATGAAGATATGCCTGGACTAGACCCTGCGCTCATTGAACATCGACTTACACTTAAGCCGGGGTCTGTCGCGATTAAACAGCGATTAAGGCGTTTCCACCCTAATATGGCATTTAAAATGAAAGAAGAGGTCGATAAGCTGCATAAGGCTAGATTTGTTAGAGTTGTCCTCTATCCTAATTGGGTGGCTAACATCGTCCCGGTCATGAAGAAGGATGGAAAGGTTCAAATTTGTATAGACTTTCGGGACCTCAACTGCGCGTGTCTTAAAGATGACTTCCCCCTCCCTCATATTGATGTTCTAATTGACAACACGGCAGGTTATGAGACTCTCTCATTTATGGATGGTTTTTCAGGTTATAATCAGATTCGCCTGGCTGAGGAAGATCAAGAGAAAACATCGTTCACTACACCATGGGGGACCTATTGTTACGTGGTCATGCATTTTGGACTTAAGAATGCTGGAGCCACCTATCAAAGGGCTATGATGGCAATTTTTCATGATATGATCCACATTTACATTGAGGTGTATGTTGACGATTTGGTAGTGAAATCAAGGACAAGGATTGAGCATCCCAGGGTTCTAACCAAAGTCTTGCAAAGGGCACGGGAGTATCAATTAAAGATGAACCCTAAGAAATGCGTGTTCGTTGTTTCATCAGGGAAGTTGCTTGGATTCATCGTGAGTAAGGGGGGTATTGAGATTGATCCCAACAAGGCAAAGGCTATAAGAGAAATGCCTCCTCCCAGGAATTTGAAAGAAGTTCAAGGTTTGATCGAGAGGTTGCAATTTATTCGCCACTTTGTCTCCCAGCATTCACAAAGATGTAGGCCGTTCTACGAGCTTACTAAGCCGGGAGTCAAGTTTATTTGGGATGACAAGTGTCAGGCAGCTTTTGACGGATTGAAGGATTATCTCTCAAATCCTCCTGTCCTGAGGCCGTCAGTTCCAGGCAAATCGCTTGTTCTTTATATTTCCATCCTGGATGACTCTGTAGGCGTTGTCCTAACCCAAGTTGACGAAGAAGGAAAAGAAAGGGCAGCCTACTATTTGTCAAAACTTCTCAACCCTTGTGAGTAGAGGTACTCAGCCATAGAGAAGACTTGTGCTGCTTTAGTCTGGGTAGTTCAAAAACTTAAGCATTATTTCTTAGCTCACGAGGTTCATCTTATCGCTCGTATGAATCCAATTAAGTTCCTTCTTGAAAAATCTGTTCTCACCGACCGATTGGCACGATGGCAAAGCTTCCTTTCTCAATTCGACATCATTTACATTCAGCAAAAAGCAATTAAAGGCTATGCCATAGCAGAACTTCTTGCTCACCATCCCCTCCCTAGATTTGACCCCGTTTGTTCAGAGTTTCCAGATGAGGAACTAATGTCCATCAATCAGACCGATTCAATGTGGACGTTACATTTTGATGGAGCTTTGAATTCGAAAGGGAAAGGGATTGGTATTGTTCTTCTATCACCAGAGGGTATCACTATGCCACTCGCCTCTCAGCTCGCACTTCCAGTTACGAACAATATAGCTGAGTACGAGGCTCTCCTGGCCGGACTAGAGGCCGCTCATCAATTTGGTGTTACCCATTTCCGGATTGTAGGTGATAGTCAGCTTATTCTTCGCCAAGTGCTCACCAAATGCCGCACACTCAATCCTAAGCTCAAACCCTACCAGGAAATGACTTCTGTGTATACCAAGCTTTTCACCAAATTAATTTTCGTCCATGTTCCTCGTGATCATAATATTCTAGCTGATGCTCTCGCTTCTCTTGCTTCTTCCTTGGCTTTCCCTCCCGAAAGGGATTCCCATTCTATCATTATTCACAAGTGTCTCACTCCAGCTATTAAGGATCCAGCTTTCCTTAGAGTTAAGGAGGAGGTGCTTAGGAAGGTGAAGCAAGAAGGAATCATTGAAAATAAGGAAGTCATGCTATTGGACTTAGAGGAAGAATTGGACGATGAAGAAAAGCCATGGTATTACGAGATTGCTAAGTATTGCCAAGATCAATCATATCCTGGAGAAGCCACGGCTGAAGAAAAGAAAGCCATTCGAAGAGTTGCTTAGCGATACACTTTGGTTGGAGGTGTGCTTTATAGAAGAGGTCTTACCGGTATTTTGCTAAGATGCCTTGATGATGATGAATCTTGGAAGGTTGTGGAAGAGGCGCATTCCGGAGTGTGCGGCGGTCATGTCAATAGCCAGATGCTAGCTAAGAAGATCCTTAGACTAGGTTTCTATTGGCCCACTCTAGAAGAGGACTGCTCTATCTATGTTCGAAGGTGTGTTAAGTGCCAACTACACGTCGACAAAATTCATTCTCCTGCTTCTTCACTCCATCCTATATCTTCCCCATGGCCTTTTTCCATGTGGGCTTTCGATATCATTGGACCTCTTGGTGATCCGACCCTCCTCACAAAACCAAAGTCATTCATACTCACGGCGACAGAGTACTTCACCAAGTGGGCGGAAGCGGAAGCTTATGCGGAAATAAAAGCGTCAACCGTTTGCAAATTTATAATGAAGAACATCATTGCAAGGTTCGGCATCCCGAGTACCATCGTCAACGACAATGGACCGCAATTCATCTCTCAAGAGCTTCAGGACCTCTGCAACAGGTATAACATTGCATTGCACCATTCATCTCCTTATTATCCGCAGGGCAATGGCCAAGCAGAGGCAACTAATAAAACTTTGATTAAAATTATCAAGAAAACGTGTGAGGCTAATAAATTTGCGGATTGGCCAGAAAAATTGGTTGAAGCTCTTTGGGCCTATCGCACTTCCATTCGTACCCCTACTGGGCAAACCCCTTTCACCCTCACTTATGGAATGGAGGCGGTAGTTTCTTACGAGCTTCTTATCCCTTCTCTATGAGTACAATTGGACAAGGAGCTCCCCATTGATGAGCATCGCGAATCTCTCCTTGCTCAGTTGGAACTCCTAGACGAGAAGCGTTTGGCTGCCGCCGAGCATGCACGCATTTATCAAAACAGGCTTTCACGTTTTTACCAAAAGAAAGTGATTGAGAGAAAATTCAAAATCGGTGAGATGGTCATTAAAAGAATTTTTGTAAAACCTGGTGGACCGCGCTCAAAACTCCAACCTAATTGGAAAGGTCCTTTTGTTATAAAAGATGTTTATCCTGGCAATGCTTACAAATTCATTAATGCTGAAGGTGAAGAGTTAACTCATCCTTGGAATGGTCTCTATTTGAAGAAATACTACCCCTAAGTCAAAACCAAAACAAAAAAAAAAGAAAAAAGCAAAAATAAAACAAAACAAAAAAATTGAAAATCGTAGGCAGACATGGTACATGGGCCACGAGCCTCAGTAATCATCCTTAATTCATTCTTCAGTCTCGAGGATTTAACCTTTGGGTCAACTCCACACACACACCACACGCTTTACTCTTAAACTCAAGCAGCCCAGAATTCGAGGAAGGTCCGACCCAAACTAAGAATGTAAAAACCTTACCTATTCTCTTCTTTTCGGCTCACGAGAGGGAGTACGAGTAAAGGGTTACTAACCAAGCCTGCCTGCCGCCCTAGTAGGTGGAAGTCAGGGCCCAAAAGGGAACAAAATGCTTAAAGCCCAAGTACAATAAGGTCTTTATCTATTCTGAAAGGAAAGAAAGAAAAAGAAAGAAAAATATGATAAAAGAAAGTATGTCAAGAGGGCAAAGTCCCCGCAGGGAAAACCCTGGTCGTAAGCATGCATGAATAAGGGCGAAAAGAGCAACGAAATTTCCCTAAGCCAAAAACTGAATCCCAACAGGCATTAGGGCAGGGGAGGAGCGTTCCCCATTCTCGAAAACCTTTCGTGAGCTTCCTCAAATTATTCTTCTATTCTCCCTCCATGGTGGGTTGTAAACTCAAAGAATGGCAAAGATCACCCAAGAAGAAGGGGCTGCAAGAGAATATAAGTAAAAGCATAAGTCATTTATCACGTTGACCCCTTTGTTAAGTTTTTCGAGAAAGATTAATGAATTTAAGATCATGATGGCGTAAGGTTTAAAGGCCCCGTGCTATGTCTGCTTTCAAAAAATATATATAAATCAATCAAAAAGGAAAAAATAAAAAAATTCACGCCTTTAATTAAGCCGTCATTTTCAAAACAAAAAAATGGAAAAAAATGAAATAAAATAAATTCGTGCCTTCTATACAGGCGTCTCTTTCAAAATTAACGACTTTCATGAAGTCGTCATTTTCAAATCAAACAACAAAAAAATGTGTTTTTCAAAATAAACGCCTATCGTGGTGGCGTCAATTTCACAATAAGCGCCCGTTTGCGAGGGCGTCATTTTTAAAATTGAATAAAAGAAAAAAGAAAAAATATATACAAAACAAAAAAAAATGGAATATTGTTATACATATGCCTGGTTGCATTTTTGTGTGGGCATCTTTTATTTTGAGTTAGCATTTGCTTGCTTGCATGTCGCATTTTCCCTATGTTTGATTATCATTTTGCCTTCATTGATTAAAGGCTTGGCCCCTTGACCCATTATCAAGGTCAAAGTAAAGACATCCCCTTGCTTATTGAGCAAGGGGCCAAGCCGAACAGATGGATTAACCTGTTTGTTTAAGTGTGAACTACAACTACAAGCGTAGGGCAAAAGTAAAAGACAGAAAGTGGAAGAAAAACACAAGTACACAACTACACAAGTGCTCAGGTAACAAAAATTTCAATCTCATATATATATATCATGAATATCTGAGTACAGGTGTGAGGGTGGAGGAGTACAAGTAAGTCTCTCAGCTCTCGCCTCCACCCTCCTCTCTCCTACTCTCGACCTCACTCTCGTCCCCACGACGAGGCGCTGGTGGAGGGGGCATGGACCCCCGTGAAGTAGCTGGAGCTCGAGCCGACCCCTCTGCCTCGCTTCTCTGTCGGAGAGAGGAACCTGCTACGAAGGTGGAGCTGGTGAAGCCGTACCCCGCAGCCCGCGCTCGCTCTCGGCCTCGCTGAAGGCGCTCCTCGGACGCTCATAGCCTCTCCTGGGTAACGGCTAGCTGGGTCCTCAAGTCCGCAAGCTCCCCCTCGCGTGCTACCCCCTACTCACGATCCCGGGCACGGTCCGCTTGGTGCTGCTCACGGTCACGGGCACGGTCCGCCTGTTGCTCCTCGCGCTCTCGAGCACGCTCTCTCTGCTCCATCTCGAGGGTGACTCGCAGCTCCGCCACGTCCTGAGGTAGCTCCTCTCGCCGCCTCAAGGCCTTCTCAAACTCCACGATCCACTGCTCGCGGATCGCCAACTCTGTCCCGGCCAAGGCAGCCCGGGTAAGTGCCGCCTGTAACTCTGAGGACTGCAAACATTCAAACAACTCATCAGTTTCATATATATAATTTGATGATTCATGAAATAAGCAATTAACAACTGAAAATAAATAACTCACCCAAGTGGCCATCGCCTGCAGACCCTCGTCAACGCAGGTAAGAGCGGACCGGAGCTCCTCAGTCTGTAAACACAATTTTTCATGAGCATATCATACAAACAATTGAATAAATTTTGAGTTTAAGGTTTAAAGCATACCCGTGTAACGAGGTCGCGCTCTGCTGCCTCGGCCCGTGCCACCGCTCCAGCTAACTGCTCCGCTAGTACAGTCATTCTGCACTAGGTCCTCTCGAGTTGGAGGCCTCTCCCGTCGATCTCACTGCTGCTCCCTGCTGGGCACGCTGCATTCATGGAGATTGTCAGTGGCTAATCATCAATAATTCAGTAATTCATATGCATATAGATAAATTAAACACTCACCAGGGTCTCAAGGTCTGCCCGTGTGGTAGCCAACTGGGCCTCTAGGCTGTGAAGGTGGGTCTGCATGTCCATCGCCACTATGTCCCATGCATCCTGCATACACCACATATTAGTCGCATAATAGATATATAAAGCATTTGCATTTAATTTAAAAGATAAGTGCATTCATACATACCCCTAAGACCCTCATCTGGGGTCGGCCGGCGTAAACCTCCCAGTAGCGTCGGAGGTACTCGGAGCTATCTGCTGCCTGGGAAGTGACTCGGGTCCCGCGACGCTGCCAGTCGGCGTACTGGTATGAGAACCGGACTCTCTAGTCGATCGCCTTGGTGCGACTGCGTGTCTTCTTGCCTATCCCACACGGCTCTCCAACCTCGACCCATTCCTGGTGTAGGCCGAGGGTCCTCATCACCAGCCTAAGCCGTAGCGGCTCAATCTCGCTCAGACAGTGAACCTAAAGCTCATATCCAAAGCGAGGTCGGCCCGCTACGACCCAGGGCTGGCCCTCATCAGTCATCCCCTCATAAGGTCTCCACCTCACCTGCATTCACAAGCACGCGTATCATCATATCATCATCATATCAACATATTTCACATAAAAATAAATAAAAATTGCATACCAGTGAGGCGGGGAAGTCGTGGAACTCCCGTCGTAACACTCGCAGCTCGTAGGCGAGTGGGGCTCCAGTCACCACTGGTAGCCAGCGCCGTGCCAGAGGGAATGATCCCTCACCTCCAGGCCGTGGTTCAGCACGCCCCATCGGCATGTACAAGTGGCTCCATATCTGCATCCATGCATTGCATTAATAAGACATTCATATGCATAAAAAAAAAGAGAAAGAGAGAAAGAGAAAATAAAAATGCATACCTGAAGAAAGGGTGAAAAGCCTCTGACAGTCGTCTCTCGACCTGTCCCCGTGGACAAGTCGACTATCAAGTGCGCCAGCAACGCCTCTCCCCAAGCATATCTGCCGACACCCTCCAAGTCCTCGAGTATCCCTAGGAATCGGCAGTTGATGATGTCGCCCTTCGTGCCGAGCAGCAACCTCCCGAGCATCAAGAATAGAAACCTCCTCAAGTCTCGATCTGCTCTCCCTCTCAGTCGGATCCTGGCAGTAGGCAGCCCTAGCCCCGTCAATCAATCTCTGTGATAGCTGCTCCAGAGACTCCTTAGACCTCTGCCTAGAATCACCTAATCCCATAGCTATGGTAAGGTCGGTGCGGAAGATAGTCCTACACTCACTAGGCGTCTCATATACTGTCTCTAGCCCTAGTAGCCTCTGAGTAAGCTCACTATAATCGGGTAGGGTGATCCCGCTCACCGCCTCTCCGTCTACCCTCAGCCCAGTAATCCTAGTAACATCCTCTAGGCTAGGAACCATATGACCCCACGACATCAGAAATGCCCTGCTAGACCTATCCCATCTCTCTCTGAGCACCTGGATCAAGGGTAGGTCTGGTCTAACTAGCTCTATGCTAATGAAGGCCCCAAACCCCATAGCATCTACCCTAGCTCTCTGGAACTCGGGGAGTCCGTAGTAAGCTGCTCGGACCTGGACCCAAGAGATCCGTGTCCTCATCAACCCCTGCATGCAACAAATAAAATTCTCACTTAAGTTTTCAGGAGGTTATTCGTCAAGTTCATTTACTGTTAATCAATTATTTGATGCCAATGTGTTTCTGGTAATTTCGTGTGTAATTTGAATTGACGACCTACCCTGGGTCGTTGTTTATTTAAATGACGCTCCTGTGGGGGACGTTGTTTTGAAGGTAATTTTCTAAAATTCTGAGAAATTTTGAAAAGACGCCCAGCCCTGGGTCGTCAGTTGTCTAAGTAATGCCCCTATTGGGGACGTTGTTTTAAAAGCAATTTTCTATCCTGAAATTTCATTTCTGGAAAATGTTAAATTGACGACCTCCCCATTGGTCGTTACCTAATGAATTGACGCCCCGGTAGGGGGCGCTATTTTTCTGGGGTTTTAAAGCTATTAGCATGCGAAATAAAAATAAAGTAGAGACATACACATTAAAAATAAATGAAATGGCATGTGAATTAACAGCATAATGATAAAACATGATGATTTACAACTGACGACATGCTGCAGGGCACGATTTCACATTAATCAATTTCAAAAATTTAAATTGACGACCCAAGCTTGGGCGTCGTTTTAATTGACGACACCCCTGGGGGCGTCATTTGTCTGGTTTTCCCTCGACCGAGGCTGAGAGCTATGGAAATGGGTGGAAATTGAAAATAAAATAAAAATAAAATCAAAAATAGGGGGTCTGGGGACCTACCTTGCGTCGTCCGGGCACCATTAGCCCTCCATGGAGGGGCTGCCGGGGTTGGCGCGGTCACCGTGGTTGCCCGGGTCAAGGAGCAACCGCCGCCGCCACTGGCGTTTGCTCTCCTTCTCCTTCTTCTCCTCCTTGTTCTTCTTCTTCTCCTTCTTCAGCCCCTTCATCTTCTTCCTCGTCATCCTCGTCATCGTCGTCACCATCATTGTCTTCATCTTCTTCTCCATCGTCTTCTCCTTCTTCTTCGGTCGCACCGGCTTGCCCCACCATTGGAGCCTCCTCGGACGGTGGTGCCTCCTCGGCCGCCGCCGGAGGAACCTCCTCCACCGCTTGTTGTTCGCCTTCCAAATCCACGACTTCGGGGGCCGTGACCCGTTGCCGCTTATGACCACCGCCAGCCATGGGTTTGAGAAAGGAGAGAGTAGAGAGAGTAGAGTGAGAATGGGAGAGACGGAGATGGGGGGCTCGGTTAGGGTTTACAGAAGAGAGGGAAAAGAGAGAAGACGAAAGAAGGAGAAGAAGGAGGGGAAAAGGGTTTTAACGGTCGAAAAGAATTGACGCCGTGAGGTAAGTCATTTTTACATCAATTGACGGTCTGAGGAAGGGCGTGATTTTTTGAGTTGACGACCTGAGGCTAGGCGTCATTTTTCTTCGCGTGGGAAATTGCAACCGTCGTCAGGCGCATTAATGGGACAGTGACTGATTTGATCGATCGTCATAATTACTATTTGAATTTGACGCCCATGCAAACCGGTGTCCGTTTTTAATACGCAACATGATCGAAGACGTCATTTGCGATTTTGAATTAATTTAAGGAATTGATTTAATGGAATTGACGACATTATCTCAGACGTTGTTTTCAATTGACGCCATGCAAGAAGGCGATGTTCATAACATAGAACCCGAAACTCAGCTTCTTCAGACAGAATTGCATGAATTGGGAGATATGATCATTAATTCATTATTTTGGCTCAAGTAAAGGAAGAATCTTTATTTCATTGAAGAAAAATCATGATTACATCTATTGAGCCATCATAGGCCTTATCTTCCTAAGTGCTAGTACATATGACTTGCATTTGTCTTCCTCTTCTTCTACATGTGCCTTGGACTTATGGAGTAGTCCAACCTTCCACTGAGCCATTATTGTCTTGATTTCTTCTTGGTCTTCACTTGAGCATAGTTCCCTTCTTTTGAGTGGAGGTAGATGAGAAGGTTCTTCAAAGAGGTGCCGAGGTAGCCCGAGCTGTGGGAGGCACCGGTGTGCGTTGTAAAGGACGAAGTCGGTACCGCCTATCAACCGAAGCTCTATGTCGGAGGAGATTCTTGAGCGAAGATCTTGGGTCTTGAGAAACCCCGGTGCGCAAGTGAATCCGCTCTTTGGCATTGTTGTGAAGTAGTCCCTCCATTCACTTCTCTTCTTGAGCTTGGGTACTCGATTGGTCACCCTCTCACATAGGCCTAAAGAATTTGTCATATATCGAAGAGGGCTCTTTGAGAATATCTTTGAGGCCGCTTGAGTCTCTTGGTATGGGTCAAACTTTAGGTGGAGGTCCACCCAACAAGCTAGAAGGAGCATTGACCCATAGAGAGGCCGTCCTAAGGAAGCCGAGGTGAGCCCATTGTATAGGTTGGCTAATACCACCGGACCTATTCTTTTTCCCTCCCATATGCTAGCTATGGCACTTAGGTGGTGTTCCTCTAGGTGGTCTTCCATTGAAGGGAATAATAGAGCTCCCGCTATGCATATGACGAATCCCTTCATCACCCTCTCCAACAAGTCTTCATCTTCTTGAGCCTTGTCCATGTTCTTGTATACCCATGAGGCTAACTTTAGAAGGTTGATCCCCTTATGAGCTTTAATTTGGTTCACTAGATTTGGGCTTTGAATGAGGCTAGTGAGTATGTCTTTAGCTTGTATTGGCCTAGCCATGTGAGCCATCCTAGATTCCTCTCCTTGTTTCATCTTCCTCAAGCCTAGGAGTGCCTCTACCTCTTCTAGGAGAATAGTAGCTTCAAAGGTTGGGAAGAGGAATGTGTGAGTGTGAGGGTGCCACAATTCTATAAGAGCTCCAATGGAGGCCCAATCTAGGTGAATGTCATTGTAATGGGTAGCATGGGTCATGATGCCAAGAAGGTGCCACCTAGAAAGGAAAGATTTCATATCTAAAGAGAGCTTGGAGAGTAACAAAGGAAGCCACTTAATCTTTAAAAACCTCCTTGGACCAGGAACAATTGGGTAATCCTGAAAAAATAAAAGAAAGAAATAAGAAGAAGAGAAAATGTAATTAGAAATTTTGAAAAGGAAGAAAGGAAGAAGAACAAAATAAAAGCTAACGTAAGAACACTTACTTGGCTGTTGGCAATTCTCCCACTAATATGGCCTGGAACTTCAGAAATCCGTGGAAAGCTCATCCTTGGCTTCTTGGAAGGCCTTTGCTTCTGCATCATCATGTTCATCTTCCTGGAAGTTGTTCTGCAAGTGCTTTGCTTCTGTTAAAGAGGGTTTCAATTCTTCTGTCAGATCCTCTACAAGTTCTCTGTCTGCTTCGATGGTTTTATATGCTCAGAAGAAGAACGGTTGCCTTTTATAATGTTTTGAATGCTAACGGATATCATGGTTTGCGTCTGATTGAAACGAGTTGCTGGAAGCTTAATTCCGAGCAGGAAATGAAAATTGTTAATTGACGACGCGCCCTTCGGCGTCATTTGTTTAATTGACGACACACTCAGCGTCGTCATTCATTTAGCGCCTCCATGGAGGGCGTCATTTGCGGTTCAATTCCAAATCAAACTTCAATTGCAATTAACGCCCTCATTTCTTGTTTTGACGCCGCTGTAAAGGGGCGTCATTTTCTGAGCTTATGCTTTTAAATTGCTTTACAACATTTTGAACCTAAGTGCTATATGTTACATTGAAATTATTCATGTTATGCACTTATGATCATATTATGAATTGTCTTGGGCTGATGATTCTTTTGATGAGCTAATGAGCTTTGGAGTGCAGAAGTGCAGGTTGTGCAAATCTGGAGATGCTTGGATTGACACAAACCCACGATCAAGATTATAAGTTCAAATAATGCTCGCCCATTCACATTTCTTCATTACACGCATTTCGATGCATGTTCACATAAGTTTAAGTATCATAGGTGCAATGTTTAAGTCTGAGCAATGTCTAAGTCTGTACCTTCCCTCCGTCTTCCATTTCTAAGTCTGTACATTCCCTCTGTCTTCCATTCCTAAGTCTAAACATTCCCTCCGTCTTCCATTCCTAAGTCTAAACATTCCCTCCATCATCCATTTCCTAAAGTCTGTACATTCCTCCGTCTAAACATTCCGTCTGTCTTCCATTTCCTCAAGTCCAAGCATCCCTAAGTCCATACATTACAAGTCCACACATTCTGAAGTCCACACATTCTGAAGCCTACACATTCTGAAGTCTATACATCCCTAAGTTTATACATCTCATAAGCATGTCTATACATCCCTAAGTCTATACATCTCATAAGCATGTCTATGCACCATAAGTCTATACATCACGTTGCTTCACACCGAGTCTATACATCACATTCCTTCATCCTAAGTCTATACAGCGCATGCTTCATCCAAAGTCTCTACAAGTCTGTACATCCGTCAGTCTAAGTCTGCACATTCATTCAAGTCTATTCATCCTAAGTCTATACATTCTTCCACGTCTAAGCATTCACACGTTTGTGCATCTCCACCCTGAGTCTGTACGTTCATTTCCAAAGTCGGTACACCCCCCCCCCCAAAAAAAATCCCAAATAAATCCAAAAAAATCCCAAATAAATCCAAATAAATAAAAAAAAATCCCAAATAAATCCAAATAAATCCAAAAAAAATCCCAAATAAATCCAAAAAAAAACAAAAAAAAACAAAAAAAAAATAAGTCCAAATAAATCCAAAAATTCTCAAATTCAAACCAATGTTGTTGAGTGTTTTGATTGTGCTTTCATTGCCTTATGCATCTTTATATCTTGGCTAACGAAGTTTGAGCACAGGATAATAAGCTCTTGACCCCACCGACTGGGCATCACCATCTAAGCCACACGGTGTTTGCACCTCATTTCTCTGTTCGCTCATTGCTATCACCATCTTCCTGTATGCATTTCTGTAAGCATTATTACTATATGATATTATACGCTACTATAGCATATCAAGGACCTTGTGGTTCTAATGAACTTGGAATTTGAGTTCCCCTTCATCAACAACAGTGATAATTCCAGGGGAATCTTGATCACACGGATAGGCCGTTGAGTCATTTAAGGTTTGGGACGATGGTTCCACTTTCTGAGTTGATGCGTGGACAAACGGGCTTCGGCTTAGTGTCAACTTAGAGATCTGGATTCTTGACCAAATCTAGATGGCTTAACAATATTATCATTGATTATTTTCTATTTTTAGTTTGATTTAATTTTTCTTTTAGCCCAGCATGCATCATGTAGGACCTTGAGCTTAATGATGAAAATCTTCATATTACGCCAATAATGAAGGTCACTCGCTCTTAATTGAGTTGGCATGAGACATTCCATTCCAGATCAAGTACTTTATTCTCCTTGAAGCCATTCAGGCTAGTTCCTTGAAAAGCGTTCATTTGCTGGGTCTTCATCTCAATTCATTTTTATTTTCCTACAAATCTACCTTAGTTTTAGCACGTCCACATTGGCTGGTAACCGCTCTCCAATGGTGTCTCCCTTTCGTGCCCTCGTGCACATTTTTTCATTTGGTTTAATCCCTTCGGTCCAGCTCATCAATGCTTTCTTGTAATCATCCGGAGTTGTTTCATTCAGAGTCTTGGAAAGATTTCCAGCGCTTAGTGTCAAAGGCGTGTCACATCACACCTTGACATCTACTTATCAGTTTGTTCCACTTCATTCCGCTTGTTTCACTTTCACTTCATTCCGTCTCACTCCCTTGCAAAGCAGACGCCAAGGCGGGACAGCTGTAGACACGCCAAAATCGACGCTATGTTGAGTAAATCTCATGTCACCATGTGACGCCCCAAAGTGGGCTTCAATATTGGCTTAATATGAAGTTTTTCTATTTTTCATGTTTAAATTGTGATTTCTTAGCATTTTTCTGTGTTGAATATAATTGACGCCTTAAGTAAGGGCGTCTTTTAATTAATGGCGTAGTCAAGGGTGCCTCTTCATAAACGGACGGCTATGTATAGTGGCATGATTTCTTGGAATTTTAGGAATCCTAAGCAAAATAAAAAATTACAGAATTGACGTCCCCCTTAAGGGCATCTCTTGTTTAACGCCTTTTTGAACAGGCGTCATTTCAGAATTTTTAATAAGGAAAGTATTTTGTTGCCATAAATAAGTCCAGGAATTGACGCCACTGTAGGAGGCGTGATGGGGACATCGCTTACCACTTCCCATTTCTCCATGGGTCCCGATGATCGCCATTGTGTTCGTCTTGATTTCTTGAGTCGAGTTATGTAATTTTCATATTTTTCTGGAGTCCTATCATTGTAATTTTTCTTTTATTTGAGTCAAGTCCCTAGGTTAATGAGTCAGCTACCTAAGTTTATTATCATTATGTCGGTTAGATTGGTTAATGGGCCCAGTTATATGGGCTTGGCCCAGGGGCGCCCCTTTCCCCCTTGGTTAGTTGTCATTAGTCCAAAAGTCAGGGACTTATGTTGAATTGTGGGATTCCTATAAATAGGACCCCAATCCCACCAGTTGAAGCTAATGAATATTTGATAAAGTTTGCCAAAGCAATTGTGCATCTCTCTCTCTCTCTCTAGCTCTCTCTCTCTCTTCTTCTCTCTCTCACTAAAAGGGGCGAACCCCTCTCTCTCTATCCCTCTCTCTCTCTCCCTTGGGCGCACCTGCCCCTTCACCTCCCTCTCTTGCCACCTCATCTGCCACATCAGCCTCTCACCCCTTCACCTTCCCAAGGCCCTTAACTCCACTTCAATTTCCCCCACTTCCCAAGCAACCCTTCCCATTCCCTATACACCCTTTCACCTTCCCAAGGAAGACTCCCCTATCCTAGGCAACCTTTCCCATCCCCAAGCAACCCCTTCCTATTCCCTAGACTTCCATTAACACCACCATTAACCTAACTCACCAATTCCAAAGGAAGCCCTACCTATTCCCAAGCTACTTGCCCCCCCATCACTCCACCACCTCCCCCCTTGACCATTTGCGCACCCAGCCCATCTCCCTGCTAGCTTCGCCCCTGACCTTCCACCTCACCACCCCTCCCACCTCCTAAATCACTCCCCTCCACCAAGGCATCCATCTCCCTCACCCCTCCACCAAAGGAACCACCCTCCACCCTTTTCTCCCTTCTCATTTGCATACAGCTGAATACCAGTAGACTGACAGTCTGTTGAAGCACTGCCCCAGCCTCCATCCCGGATCTCCTGGGGGCGTGGTCTACATTGACGGAAAGCTCTCCTAGTCGTCTTCACAGGCGAGGCGGTTTCGTCTCAATCCGAGGTCGGAGCTGTCCGGGAGAACCATTCTCCCCCGACTGCGCAGGACTCCCTCTGCAGAGCACCTAAACCCGATTAGAAGCTGCACCACGACAAACGGTGGAAGATTCAGGCCAAGAGCCCTTCTACAAAGTTCTACCTCCTCCAGTCCTCTATCAGAATCAAGAAGGAGAACCGCGTTCGGCATCCGGAGGCCAAAGTTATTGTTTTTCTCCCTTGGCTGCGTGAGTCTGCCTCCCACAGTCTGCAACGACCTGCCTCCACTCTTCTGAGTCCCCCAGTCCTCTCCGACATCAGACGGCTTCCCCACTAGTTTTTCTGCGAAGAGGGCGCGTCCACGGTTCCAGAAACTCCGGAGGTTCATGATTCGGAGTCCAGGAGCAGTCGGGGCACTCTCTGCAAACGGCTGTCAGAAACAGGAAGCTGCCGCGCCTAGATTCTATCTCCCTGATCGAACCTTGTCCCGGGCCTGCAACTGCAACAGAAGAATTCCGAAAAATTCAGAGGCATCCTAGTCCCAGATACGAAGCGTTCCCCACTGGTCTCGCCATCAGAAAAATTCCAGAACGGGATCTACGGCCTCGACATCAACTGTCAGTCAGCCATCGCAGAGAGCAGGCAGATTCGGCCTCGGCTTCTCCTTTCGCGTTTCCGGCGAATCTCCCCTCCCCGCCTGGCCGGCTCACTGCCCCTCCTTGCGTGGAGGTAGTGTTTGCATGTAATTCAATCATCCCCACCCCAAGTCCACCCTCCTGCGAGAGGTGTAGTGAGTGTAACTAATTAAACAGGATTCAAGCTTCACCGGCGCAGTGTGCGGGGAACCCACACTTCCCCGCTCGCCCATCGTCTCTGACCGGGGTTGGTTTCTTCAAACCAACCAGGTGAGCTCCTGCCCTTGCTCCCCCCTTAATATCTGTTTATTTAATATCGTCAAACTAGTTCGCTGGCTAGTGAGAGAGTGCCCGTTCCCGGAGCCACCATCCTGAGTGGTCATCGTGGATAATAGTGAGTGAGTGACCTTGTGCCCCCAAGGCACCCGGCCGCCCTTGATCGTGGGCATCCTACCTTCGGGAGGGAAAACCTTAGTTGCGCTGGCCCTCTACCAGCTAGGGTCTTTCTCCCCCACCTCGACTCGGCATCATCCAGTCACCACGGGTAACAGGTGCGCACGGTGAGACGGTGTCTTCCAAGCTTTCTCGACTTTTGTGAATGTGTTTGCGAATTAAGTCCAAGGGATCATTGTCACTTGCTGCATTCCCGTCAATGTTTCACATCAAGGCGTCATTTTAATTAATGCCCTTGGTGAAGTCGTCATTTTTAATTGATGCCCTTCGCCAGGTCATCATTTT
Organism: Amorphophallus konjac; assembly: GCA_022559845.1. Lineage (NCBI taxonomy): Eukaryota > Viridiplantae > Streptophyta > Magnoliopsida > Alismatales > Araceae > Amorphophallus > Amorphophallus konjac. The sequence goes on along the minus strand of CM040120.1, from coordinate 332,256,096 downwards.
TACTTTCAAATCCGTTTTGCCTACTTCTTTCCAGTAATGATCCTTACCCCATTTTGCACCTTGTGTTCGATTGGGAAGAGGGTTTCTTGTTGGAGAGTCATTACCTTGTTTTAATCCTTGTTTTGCAAGGATTTTTAGCCTATAAATCCCCCCCTTGATCTCCCTCGCGCGAGAGGACCAAAAACACAGGAACACAGAGAAAAAGAGAGAGAAGAAGAACGTTAACAGAGAATAGGGAGAAGAGAGTTTAATTTTTCTTGCAGGCTTCGCTTCAAGTAATCTCTCTTCCTCTTGGAGATTTCTTCTTCTTCCACAGTCATCAGCTGCTACTCAACTGGCTTCTCTCCCGGTACTGCTGCACACACAGCAGAGAGGAGATTGTCCTCTTCCTTATTAGCATTAGCATCATCATCATCATCTTGTTCTTTCTAGCTACTTTGCTAGAAGACACTGTCACTTTCACATCGTATACATTGCTTTGCATACTTCGCATTCACATCTCCATACCTTGTTACTCCTCTTAGGGGTTTTAAAAATCAAAACACACCAGGTGTGTTCATGCTTTATTTGCTTGAATTCATATCATTAGAACATTGATACTACGCACCTTTGGCTAATCCATTCTTTCACTTGTTTTGTGTGTTTTCTCGCAAGGGTAATCAAGCTACAAACCCCCTTCATCGGTCGACCGATCGGAGGAGGAAGGAAAAACTGACAATCTCCCACGCTCAACACATGGTACATGCGATCATTTTTATTCTTTTTGAGGTAACCCCTCTGGCGATCACACTTCCCATTAGCACCACGTGCTTCTTTTATTTTTCTTCTTTTCTTAAGTGGATTTTCCATAATCTACAATAGGTTTTTGCAAGATTTGGCCGAGATGTGCCATGCCCTCCTTAGGTGCCCAGAATTTGTAGCGACCGCGATTGTTTTAGAAGAAGATGAGGAATTAGATGGGGAATGGAGCAATGATGGATTAGGGGTGTATGAAATTGTGAATGAGAAGGACCCAGCTGATGATGAGGAAAGTGAGGTGGACGACGCTGCCGATCTGTACGCGCAAGGTTTGAAAAGGTTTGACGAACCGTCCTCGGCAGTGGACGAACCCACTAAGGAAGTTAATCTTGGAACATAAGAGGATCCCAGGCCCATTTTCATTTCTACTAATCTCCCTCCTCAGGTTGAAGAGGAGCTCATCAAGGTTTTGAGGGAGTATAGCGATTCATTTGCCTGGTCCTACGAGGACATGCCGGGTCTCGACCCCACGTTGGTTGAACATCGATTGATTCTCAAACTAGGGGCAACACCCGTTAAGCAGAAAGCGAGAAGATTCCACCCATAGATGGCCTTAAGGATAAAAGAAGAAGTCGGCAAATTGCATAAGGCCAGGTTTATTAGAGTTGTTTTATATCCGCAGTGGGTGGCGAACATAGTCCCGGTAATGAAAAAGGATGGCAAAATTCGGATTTGTATCGATTTCAGGGACTTGAATAAGGCATGTCCGAAAGACGATTTTCCGCTTCCTCACATTGATGTATTGGTGGATAACACAGCTGGATATGAAGCCCTCTCGTTTATGGATGGTTATTCTGGATAGAACCAAATCCGTCTGGCTCCTGAGGATCAAGAGACGACCTCGTTCACCACGCCCTGGGGCACATACTGCTATGTTGTTATGCCATTTGGATTAAAGAATACATGTGCTACTTATCAGAGGGCAATGATGGCTATTTCCATGACATGATGCATGTCTACTTAGAAGCTTACGTGGATGATATTTTGGTAAAGTCGAGGTCTCGAGAAGAACACCCTGCCATTCTAGCCAAAGTGTTGCAAAGGGCTAGGGAATATAAATTAAAGATGAATCCAAAGAAATGCATGTTTGGAGTTGCATCAGGGAAACTACTCAGGTTTATAGTTAGTAAACGGGGGATTCAGATCGATCCGAATAAAGCAAAGGCCGTTATGGAGATGTCGCCGCCTAAGAACATCACTGAACTCCGAGGTTTGATTAGGCATTTACAATTCATTAGGAGATTCATATCTCAACACTCGCAGAGATGCCACCCATTCTATGAACTGTTAAAGGCGGGACCAAAGTTTGAATGGAATGAACAATGCCAAAAGGCTTATGAGGAGCTTAAGGTTTATCTTTCTAATCCCCCGATTCTGCAACCACCCGTCCTTGGGAAACCCCTGATCTTATACATTTCTGTGATTGAGGACTCCCTAGGAGCTGTCCTGGCTCAGGTAGATGATGTAGGAATGGAAAGGGCAGCATACTACCTTTCGAGGTTGTTTAATCCCGTTGAATCCAAGTATACTGCCATGGAGAAGACCTTGTTGTGCTCCTTAGGCACAAGCATGTGCTATGTTGATTTGATGAAAACAATGCTGTTTTATTTTGATGATTGCAACACAGTGAGTGCTTTATGAGATTGTGTTTTGATGATAGTAACATAACTTATTTTATGGAGAATGCATGTGTATGACTAATATAGTGCTTGATTTCTGCTATGTGCGTTACTTTTCTATCTGCATGTAGTTTGATGACTAGCAAGTCTATACACTGCAGGGTAAAGCATTTCATTAGTCTATACACTCTTCATACATGTGCATAGTCTATACATTGTGCATTTCGTTGACAAGTTTGCACATTCAAGAAGTCTGCACACTGGCCTGTTCATGCATCACAAGTGTGTACAATGCATCTCTATTCATGAAGTCTGTACAGCCATCCACTTGAAGCATTTCTCAAAGTCCATACAATGCATCTTCTTAGCATCTCATTTAGAGTCTAAGGCATTGTCTATACACTGGACTTAAAGTGTGTACAGCGTCCGTCTCAGCCACCATCTCATTCAGCGTCTTAGGCTTGCAAAGTCTACACATTGGTCAGTGGAAAGTCTATACATTCGTTACAGTGCACACACCATCTCAACTTGCGTCTCATGCATATAGTAAGTCTATACATTGCTACAGTAACGCAAGTCTATACATCGTCCGTCTCATGCATTTTCTTAGGCTAAGTCTGTACAGCCTACCGTCTCATTCATCGTCTCACTTGACGTTCAAGTCTGTACATTGGCACTGTAGCATGCATTCATGAAGTCCATACATTCACTGAAGCTTGCTTAGCTGAAGTGTGTACATTGCATTGCATGACTTGAAGTCTGTACATCGCATGTGTGCTTCATGCTAAGTCTATACAGGCTAAGTCTGTCGGTCTTGTGACTTATGCATTCATTAATGTCTATACACTGAGGATGCTGAAGGCCTTCAAGTGTATACTCTCTCATGTTGTTCATACTTGCTGTATTGATATCTATAAGTCTATACATTGCTGAATGCTCTTCAAGTGTGTACAATGCTTGGTTAAGTCTATACGCTGCTTCATATGCAGTGAAGTCTGTACATTACTGAATGCTCTTCAAAGTCTGCATAGTGAAGTCCATACACTGCACTCGAGTTCACAGTGTCTTCATGAAGTCTATACATTACTTAATGCTCCGATTGGCCAGCGTCTCTCTTGATCAAGTCTATACACTCATTCACTGTTCATGCATTCACAGTGAAGTCTGTACATCCGTTTGGCTATGCATCACTATCCACTAAGTCTATACATTGGTAGAGTCTGTACATCAGACGTGCATGCTCGCCTGTCCCCCCGGATGCTCTCCTGGGACCGAGTATGCCCTCCAGTGACTGCTAATGCTTCCCTAACTTTGAGGATGCTCCCTGGAGTAGAGATTGCTCCCGAGAGACAGCATGTGCTCCACATGCTCCCCTGACGCTGGTGATGCTGTCCAGAGGCCATAGATGCTCCCCTGAGACTTCATATGCTCCCGTGCGAGAACGCACTAGTCTCTGGGTATTTAAAAGAATTGTATTACATGCATTCCCTTTCACTAAGTCTGTACAATGCATGCGCTTTCACAAGTCTATACAATGCATTTCATTTTACAAAGCGTCGACACCAAGTTGATAATCCGATACTCTGTCTGGCAGGTGTCAGGCATGTGATCCAAGGAGCTGAGATGCTGACAAGTGGCAGAGTCGATAGGGCGGGAAATGTGGAGACCACACGTGCCCAGTGCTGCCCCTGCTCGAGCTGCTATAAAGGGTAGTCTCCGTTATCTGAAGGAGGCAGATCGAATTGACGAGAGGTGAAGTCCATACAGAGAGCCACGATCCAGACAGAGAAGAGAAAAGAAGAGAAGAGCAAAGAGTGAAAGAAAAGGCAGAAGTGCAGAGACTTCGATCCAGCTGAAAAGAGCAGAAGGAGAGTGAAGAGAGCAGAAGAAGAGTGAAGAGAGTAAGAGATATGCATTCACTGGACCGTGGATCAAATCCAGGCCAGCCAGCTCTTAGTAGCCACATTCGTGCTTTCATTATTTATAGCTTTCAGTTGCTGTTGCTACTTGTTTTCGTTTTCCTTTTATACCTTTATTCAAGCTGTTTGTCAGCGGAGCAAGCTGTGAGGCTCAGCGTTTGCAGTGGAAGATTCCACTGGACGGCCAAGCTGTGTTGCCCAGTGGTTTGCAGAGGTGTTGCCTCTGGACGGGTAAGCTGTAATCCCCAGCGGTTTGCAGTGGAGGATTCCACTAGACAGCAAGCTGTGTTGCTCAGCGGGGCGAGGAGGATTCCTCGGACGGCAAGCTGTGTTGCCCAGCTGATGTATGGCAAGCTGTGATGCCCAGCTGTTCAAGCTGTGAGTCAGCAGGAAGCCACACTCGGGTTGAGTGTGGGGTGGATGTAGGTCTGCTGGACCGAACCACCTAAAAACCCCTTGTGCAGTGGTTTGATGTTTCTATCTGTTTGCTTCTGCTAGATGATTGCATAGGGGCGCTCCATGTGTTTGATCATAGGTTCAGTAGATGAGTGTCTAATTTGTCTTGTTAGCATTCCAGTTATCAAGTGAGCGAAATCTTAGTTTGATTGCACACTGAGTGTTTGTTTATTTCTGCCAACGCTTATTAGACTTCAAGTTTGTCTAGTTAAGCGAACTGTGCCCATTATATGCTTGAGTGTGATATTAAGATTCCATACTTTTCTGCTTAGTGGCTTATAAGAGAATTCAATTAAATCTTCAGATTATCTAAATCTGTCTTGTGAGCATAAGTTTTTATTTGGGTGAAATTTTTAAAGGGTTATATTCATTCACCCCCCTCTGAATACTTGCACCGAACCCAACACTTGGTATCAGAGCGGGTCTCTGATCTATCAGATCTAACAATCTGCAGAGGATCCTGCTAGTTTTGGTGCACTTCAGAGTGGGCTTCTTGTGCTCGTTGATTTGTTTCACTATCTTACCGATTTACTTTGATCATATGGTTTAGCGCATTTCTGTTTTGTGCATTTCATAGTGTGCTTATTGTGTTAGTTATTTTGTTTCTCCGACTTAGTGCCTTGCCTTGCTCATTTGGTCTAGGTCCTTCAGTTTTTCTGTGCTTTCAGATTGTTTGCAATGGAACCAATCGCGCTGAAGGATAGCTCCATCAAAGCAAACAGATCCAGCCACAGTGAATCATTAAGCGAGAAAAGCAGCCTCTCACGGTCTGAAATTGATGGAGACATTGAAAGGGTGACCAGTGAATTCAGTAAATTTCTGAGAGAAAGAGAAGGAAAGCTTGGTGAAGGCAGAAAGCAAACAAGGTATAATTCTAATCCTGCCAAGAATATTGACGTTAACATCTGCTACAAATGCAGGAAGGCTGGCCACACGAAGGCTGACTGTCCAGAATTCTCAAAACTCAAAGGGAACACCGAAGATAGTGATGAAGAAGGAGAAAAGTCCATATACTTAATGGCCAACCGGGGAAGTGATGATGAGGAAACCTCATCTCAGGTAAGCTCCAGATCAGATGGAGTTTCTTTTGATGAATTGATAGTGATGTATGAAAATCTGTTTAAAGTGTCCACGAAATTGAAATCTGAGAATAAAAAGTTAAAAAAGAAATGTGATAGAATAAATCTGAAAGATTCCTGTGAAAACTGTCCAAATATGAAAAAGTCTTATGATGCATGCATGCTAGATGTTCAGAATCTTAAAAAACAAAATGATTCTCTAAAAACTGAAAAACAAACATGCTTGGATAAAATGTTAGAAATAGAGAATCAGCTGAATGATAAGAAAAAGGAGCATCTAAAAGGCATGCAGGAACTTACTGAAGTTAATACTGAAATGGACAAACTGAAACTGAAGAATAACGATCTTCAAAAGAAAAATAAAACTCTTATGGTCAAAATGAATGAAATCAATGAGGAGGTTTCACAGTCTTCTTCTGCTAAATCAAATTGTAAAATGTGCTCAGCATTAAGAGAACGTAATGAAGATCTCTTTAGTGAGAATGAATGGCTAAACAAACAAACTGCCTCACTTAAAGAAGATCACAAAAATCTGCTTGCTGAGAAAATTAAAGCAGTAGAAAGAGAAGAGAAACTGATTGAAAAACTGAAGCAAATGTCTGGAAGAGAAAGATGTGCTGGAAATGAAATTGATGCTAAAAATCTTGAGGAAGAAAATAATGAACTAAAGGATGAAATTGAAAAACTAAAGTTGTTAAACACTGGCTTGTCTGAAAGACTTCTCACCATAGAAAAAGGAAAAGGTGTCCATGATGAAGAATCACAAACTTTGATCAATCTGGAACAAGAAGTTGAGAAGTATAAAATTGTAAATAAAGTCTTAAGTGAATGTGTAAATTGCAGTGAACAGGAGATAGCCAGTTATGAGCTTCATATAGCATCATTGGAAAATAAAATTCATGACCTGGAAAACTCAGCATCCAAGTTTGCAAAAATTGAAAGAAAAATAAAAACTGTTGTGAAAAGTGAGGATAAGGATTTAAAGGGGGGAACAAATTGCACTTATGATGTCAAGAACATCACTAAAAGCCAGCTATACAACACCTTTGTGCAAGGTTTAGATGTAGCTAGTACTTCAATGCAATCCCCAAAACAAAATGAAAATCTGAAATCATCTTCATTTGTATTTCAGTTCAAAGCCCAGAAAAATGAAAAGCAAACAAAAAATGTGAAAGGGGGCAATAAATTGAAAAAGAATGGTCAATTGAATAAAGTCAAAATTGTCCCTGCATGTGATGTGAATTCTGCTAGCAGTGCGGAGTCTGATAGACTGACACATGTCACTCACAATTCATCCACTCACTCACATGCATCAGAGAAGAAATTATCATGCTATTATTGTGGCAAGAAAGGGCATATCATGGATGATTGCAGAATACTGAAAGAAGATGAGCATGCTAGTAAAACATTGCATAGAAACCATGTCACTAAGAAATCTAATGCATCCTATTATTATTGTGGTAGGCGTGGTCATTTAATGAATGCATGTTTCAAATTGAAAGAAGATAACAATGTGAACTCTAGATCTTTTGCACATGCTCATGACCCACATAGACACAGATCTACTTTAGGCCAGCATACTATCTGTTTCACTTGCAACAAGCCTGGGCATAAGGCTAATGATTGCTGGTCAGAAAATCATTGGGGTAAAAATGAATCAAGAAGCAAGCATTTTAAATGCTTCGAATGTGGTAAGTATGGGCATGCAGTCAATAACTGCTGGCATGTTCAGGGAAATAGATTGACTTCTAAATCTGTGAAATTCCCTGCTTTCTATGATTCTGATAGAAATAACTTGAGTGATAAAAAGAAAAATTTTGTATGTTTTGAATGTGGAAAACCTGGCCACCGAGCTTCTGAATGCTGGTGGGCAGGTAATGGTAAGTCAAAATTTCATGCATATAACAGAACACTTCATGCTCATAATAATAGGTCTCATTCTGCTGTTGACATGCACCATAGGACCAGAAAATCTGTTATATCATGTAGATATTGTGGAAAGATTGGTGATGCGGGACGGACTGAGGAAGATGACACTATACGGTGCCACCCTCGGACTCTAGATGAAGACGGGACCAGCAACACACACCAGGGAGACACTAAGCCCGACACTACGAGCTCCCAGTGGCAAAACATCGCTAACAAAAGTAGAAGCTCACTCGGCGTCCCAAGCGAGGGAAAGCGCGGACCGTGTGCGGTTAAGGAACCGGCGGAGGTCAAGGGTAGTCCGACTCAACTTCCGGACTCGGATCGAGTCACGGGACAGGTCACACTCACTCTCACAGCAGTGACATGGGCACACGGGCTAGTACCTACGCTCTCGGCAGCGGCAAAAGACCGTATACTAGCTAAGCAAATGAACGCCACGAGGTTCGGACCATTACCTCCACGCACCCGGCATGGCGAAGACAACCCCGGCCAATTGCGGACTCCCGGTTAACACACCTTTTCAGAAATACAATATTTTGACCCACTCCACGCAGGGAGATAAAAGGTCACATGCGGGGCCCGGGAATCAGGCTAATTGGGTTGACGGGCAGCATCTTGATGTCGCCCGGCGGTGCCGAACTCCGCGTTTTCGTGCTTTCCGAACGGCGGGTTTTGCGGGCCCGTGGGGCCCACGGGTGGCGCTGGCCTCCGGATCTGCAGGAGTGGGTCCCACTGTGGTGGGGACCCCTAGTGGCACGCCTCCACGGAAGGCGGTCGGCCGGGAACACCAACCGGTGGCCGAACAACTCCGATCTCCAAGCTTTTGGAATGCTGCCCACGGATTTTTAGTTGCTGTTTTCAGGCGCGCGCTCCGGCGAAAACGGCCGCTGCGATCAATCCCGACGTCGGATCGGGACGCATGAGCTATCGTTGGAAAGCTCTCTTTAAATGCTTCAATATAGACCCAGAGAGATTTGCTGGATCTAGTCGGATCAGAAATTTAATGAATTTACAAGCCCCTGTTGTACAGTAACCGAAATCTCAGAGCTGCAGGGCACTTGTCTGAGAACCACCGTTGACCGCCTAGTAAACCTCCGATTCAGCTCTTGAGCTCTTCTTCAAAGTTGTAGGGGATCAAACCACAGAACTGGGAATATTTTTGGAATGTGATTTGGAGGTGATGGTGATTTACTATGATGTTTGGGGTGACTGGCGGTCGGATCTGGGAATAGGGGGACAGAACTGTAGCTGGGACTGAGAACGATTTTTAGAAAATATGAAATGGACGAACCAAAAATTTATAAAAATTGTGGATGAAGGGGTGGATGGAAGGAAACTCCATTAAAATGTATGGGACTAAAAAAAATCAAAAGATGGACCTAAGACATGAAACACAGGGCGGATATGAATCTGGACAGAACTCTGGCAGAACTGAAATGGAAGGGTGGACGAAAATCAAAAAATTATGAAACGGGATCTGAATGACAAACCAAAATTTATGGGATATCCTTGACACCTCTGGAACCTCCAGTAAAATTCTCAGATCGATCTGAGCTCGTGGATGAGACACAAATTTCGTGGAAGTTGCTGTTGTACTACGCGGGCAGAACTCCGATGAAGACGATGGCGGTGCGGTGGCGGCTCGTGGCGGCGGCGGCGGCGACCGGAACTGATAGGGTGGAGTCTCACCACCAGAAGGAAGCCTTCACAGCTTCAAGGGGAGAGGGAGGGGCGGCCTAAGCCTTGCTCAAGGGATTTTCTTCCAATTCAAATGCATTAATTCACTAAAATGGAAAATACAAGTTTAAATACCTTACATCTCACATCCATCCACAACCATTGGATCTAGGGGATGGGAATGGAGGGTTGGGATGGAGTGTGACACACACACACACACAAAATAATATAATATTAAGGGGGGGGGCGGCCCTTGGACCAAGGAGAGAGGGTGGACTTGGTAGGTGGGGTAGGTGGCCTCCCATTTGGACTTTTCAAGTCCATTGTCCCCCATGTGTCCAATTACAATTCAAACTTCTAGATACCCCCATGTGGCATGTTGACTGACCCCACCTGGGACCCTAGGCTGAGGTGGCCCAATGGGATGGGGCCTGGGGGGCCCGTGGGGCCCACGGGGTCCGAATTGCACATAAGCCCCTATTACAATCAAAATGGCAAACCGAATGCAATGAAATAAACACAAATTACACACATATAAAGTCTAACTAAATATAGTAAATGGGGATGCTCAAGGCGGAGTCTCCAGGCTGTCTCCGAGCCAGATGGATGCTGAGGTGGCTCGTGTCGTGCTCCGTGTGCGATACCGATGGCTCGGCGTATCGTGCCGATCAACTGCTCGGGTGTCCGCACCCATTCTCCCCGGGTGGGAGAAACTCGACCCTGTCGAGTAAGGGTCTGCATCACTCCTGTATCGCTCCAGAAGGTCCGGATCGATCCGCTGCAACTCGCCATGTGTGATCCATGTGTCCTCAGTAGCGGGCCATCCTCTCCATCGCACTAGGTAGCGCGGGTAAGATCCACTCCTGGTAACTGTCACTTGCTCGTCCAGTATACGATCTATATGCTCACGCTGCCGTGAAAAAGGGGCTGGAGGTGGAAGTGGACACTCAGGTGTGGGATCACTCTCAAGGAGAGGAGATGGCTCAAAAGGCTCACTAGGGATCACCGCTGGGTCCCTATATGCAACAAGATCCGATACATTGAAGGTAGAGCTTATACCATATTCCTCGGGCAAGTCCACAACGTACGCATTGGATCCAACGCGTTTCAACACTCTGAATGGACCGGCTCCGCGAGCTTGCAACTTCTTAACGGTTCCAGAGGGAAACCGTCCAGGTCTTACCCTGATCATGACATATTCACCCTCTTGGAACTCTCGGTGGTGTCTAAGGGCACCGGCTAACTCCTTATACCGTGCATTGCTGGCCTCACTCATGCAGACTCCTAACGTGCCTAACAAAAAGAAAAATACACAGATGCACACACGACCATACACAAACCTAATGCTAGTCCAACACAATCATATGCAAGGTGGTCCAGGATATCCGAATGTGTGCCATGCATGCATTTGACATAACCGGAGGTTAATGGCATGGTGGATTCCTAGACATCCTACGATGCACCAATCATGAACATTGGGTTTGGATGTGGGAAGTCCGGGCGGTTTGGGTGGTTTAGGTGGGCCGGGGAAACCAAAATCTTCATTACCCCCAAATGACGGTTCGGACCTATTGCCATGTAAAGGTTGCCAGGCCCGAGTAGGAGGGGTGTGATAGTGGACTTCCTTAAAGAGGTGGAATGGAGGTTGTGGGCCAAAGGGCCCATGAAGAAAGGGATCGAAGGGATCAAAGAATGTGTGACCCCTCGATATGGATTCCCTCATTTCAAGGTCCCATGTGTGGAATTCTAGAAGGTGTTGATGGTCACCTTCATCCGTGAAGGGAGATGAGACGGTGGGGGTATGATGGTGGACTCTCTCAAAAAGGTGGAGTAAATATGGTGGGTCACGGGGTCCACAAGAGAATGGGTCGAAGGGATCATAGAAGGTATGACCCCTCGGACTAGGCTTCCACAATTCACTGTCCCACATTTGGAAATCTTGGAGGTGTAAATGATCACCTTCATTCATTGTGAGAGGTGGGACGGCAGTCATAGGTAGAAAGTAAGATTCCTCCCTTGGGCAAATGGGAATGAAATTGGGCTCGGCCGGCATAGGGAGGAGTAGAAGAACCTCCGTGGTAACATGACCCATGGTGTACACGGAGGTGATGGACCCTAAAGCGGGATGAGTGAAACTACGACCTGTGGGTCGATCGAAGCCTGGAGCCAACAAGTGCGTAAATGTCCACTGCCGGTCTAACCCTTTAAGAAGGTCATCCAATGTATCCACATAGTGACTAGACCGGAAAGTGGTGTGAAATGAATTGATTGGCACCAGAGGTAGGATAGGGTCCATAGATGGGAGGGGAGATGGGGCCAGGCCAGTCTTAAGCCAGCTAAGGAGTGGCTCGGCTATAAGTAGCTTTCCCGTTAGAAACACGGGTAGCTGTGGCTGGGGTGGCTCCGAATAAAGATCGGAGAGTGAGGTTTCTCCAACCCCTTTATCCCTTAGGGCTGGAGATGTCCGAGTGGGACACTGTCCGGCAAAGTGGCCAAACCCCTGGCAGCGATAACACTGTTGTCGTGATCCTCTACGCTCCTTGATAAGTGGACCCTTACCCTTATCCTCCTGACGGACAGGGGGTGTAGGCAATGGAGCTCTCATGGGTGGGGGAAGAGGATCCACCAAGATGGGGAGAGGACCTCGGGATGGCACTCTAGATGACACTGGATTGGGACTACCGGCTGTTACCTCCTTAGGGTCATGCTTGGTTCTATCTCGGCTAGGAGGTAGGCAAGGGGGAAGCAGGGACTCAATATAATCACACTTCCTATCCACCTTATCCAAAATGATTTGGAAGAGTTCGGCAATGGTGGGGTTTGGAGTAGGAGTGATGTGATGGACTCCCCCATATGAAGTCGGCCTAGTCGTGGACCTAGGCTCTTCTACATGCACGGCGCGTTGCCTCCGATTATGGCCCACTTGGGTGGATGTGATTGGGTGGGGTCGGTTGGAGGTGACCGGGCCGGGTAGGTAGACCTTCCTAAGTTCATCCTTCATCTCATGCCACGACTCGATGGGCCTTTGCCTCCTAACCTCTCTCATGCGCTCAATGCTCTCCCATTTCCAGGCGGCTTTGTGGACAAGCCTCTCTCGGGCAAAACTAACTTGCATGGCATCGGACATAGTATAACAATCAAAGTATGTGTCCATGGCGGCTTCCCACTTGAGGTAGTCGCCTGGGTCATTGGAGCCAAAAAAGTCCGAGGCTTCGGGCCTACGGAAGTGGAGGGGATGGTTGCCAAGCCCATGGGTGGACCAACGGCCATATTGCCCGGGTGATGAGGAATCCATGGGAAATTGGGGGAACTATATGTTGGACATGCCGACACTTGGACACGACACTAGACCGGCTATGCAAGGTTGGAATACACTAACTAATGCAAACACCGACTAATGCAAACACTCACTAAATGATGCACTTAGACCTAAACTAATATCCGGTACGGGGCGGAGTTAATCGATCCGAAGATCACTCCCGCAAGTGTGCGACCTCCCGGTAGGCGTAGCCTAACGTTCGGACAACACCTTTTAAGATACCGAATAAAGGGTGCAAATGCAATTTAAAACACACTTTTTTTTTTGTTTTGAAAATAATGATGATCCTAGACTCGACTTAGACCATGATACATGTATGACATATGCAAAGACTACCCTAGACTCGACTCGCTCTGATACCAAACTGATGCGGGACGGACTGAGGAAGACGACACTATACGGTGCCACCCTCGGACTCTAGATGAAGACGCGACCAGCAACACACACCAGGGAGACACTAAGCCCGACACTACGAGCTCCCAGTGGCAAAACGTCGCTAACAGAAGTAGAAGCTCACTCGTCGTCCCAAGCAAGGGAAAGCGCGGACCGTGCGCGGTTAAGGAACCGGCGGAGGTCAAGGGTAGTCCGACTCAACTTCCGGACTCGGATCGAGTCACGGGACAGATCACACTCACTCTCACAGCGGTGACATGGGCACACGGGCTAGTACCTATGCTCTCGGCAGCGGCAAAAGATCGTATACTAGCTAAGCAAATGAACGCCACGAGGTTCGGACCATTACCTCCACACACCCGGCGTGGCGAAGACAACCCCGGCCAATTGCGGACTCCCGGTTAACACACTTTTTTAGAAATACAATATTTTGACCCACTCCACGCAGGGAGGTAAAAGGTCATATGCGGGGCCCGGGAATCACGCTAATTGGGTTGACGGGCAGCATCTTGATGTCGCCCGGCGGTGCCGAACTCCGCGTTTTCGTGCTTTCCGAACGACGGGTTCTGCGGGCCCGTGGGGCCCACGGGTGGCGCTGGCCTCCGGATCTGCAGGAGTGGGTCCCACTGTGGTGGGGACCCCTGGTGGCACGCCTCCACGGAAGGCGGTCGGCCGGGAACACCAACCGGTGGCCGAACAACTCTGATCTCCAAGCTTTTGGAATGCTGCCCACAGATTTTTAGTTGCTATTTTCAGGCGCGCGCTCCGGCGAAAACGGCGGCTGCGATCAATCCCGACGTCGGATCGGGACGAATGAGCTATCGTTGGAAAGCTCTCTTCAAATGCTTCAATATAGACCCAGAGAGATTTGCTGGATCTAGTCGGATCAGAACTTTAATGAATTTACAAGCCCCTGTTGTACAGTAACCGAAATCTCAGAGCTGCAGGGCACTTGTCTGAGAACCACCGTTGACCGCCTAGTAAACCTCCGATTCAGCTCTTGAGCTCTTCTTCAAAGTTGTAGGGGATCAAACCACAGAACTGGGAATATTTTTGGAATTTGATTTGGAGGTGATGGTGATTTACTATGATTTTTGGGGGTGACTGGCGGTCGGATCTGGGAACAGGGGATAGAACTGTAGCTGGGACTGAGAACGATTTTTAGAAAATATGAAATGGACGAACCAAAAATTTAGAAAAATGGTGGATGAAGGGGTGGATGGAAGGAAACTCCATTAAAATTTATGGGACTAAAAGAAATCAAAAGATGGACCTAAGACATGAAACACAGGGTGGATTTGAATCTGGACAGAACTTTGGCAGAACTGAAATGGAAGGGTGGACGAAAATCAAAAATTATGAAACGGGATCTGAATGACAAACCAAAATTTATGGGATCTCCTTGACACCTCTGGAACCTCCAGTAAAATTATCAGATCGATCTGAGCTTGTGGCTGAGACACAAATTTCATGGAAGTTGCTGTGGTACTGCGCGGGCAGAACTCCGATGAAGACGATGGCGGTGCGGTGGCGGCTCATGGCGGCGGCGACCGGAACTGATAGGGTGGAGTCTCACCACCAGAAGGAAGCCTTCACAGCTTCAAGGGGAGAGGGAGGGGCGGCCTAAGCCTTGCTCAAGGGATTTTCTTCCAATTCAAATGCATTAATTCACTAAAATGGAAAATACAAGTTTAAATACCTTACATCTCACATCCATCCACAACCATTGGATCTAGGGGATCGGAATGAAGGGTTGGGATGGAGTGTGACACACACACACACAAAATAATATAATTTTAAGGGGGGGGGGCGGCCCTTGGACCAAGGAGAGAGGGTGGACTTGGTAGGTGGGGTAGGTGGCCTCCCATTTGGACTTTTCAAGTCCATTGTCCCCCATGTGTCCAATTACAATTCAAACCTCTAGATACCCCCATGTGGCATGTTGACTGACCCCACCTGGGACCCTAGGCTGAGGTGGCCCAATGGGATGGGGCCTGGGGGGCCCGTGGGGCCCACGGGGTCCGAATTGCACATAAGCCCCTATTACAATCAAAATGGCAAACCGAATGCAATGAAATAAACATAAATTACACACATATAAAGTCTAACTAAATATAGTAAATGGGGAGGCTCAAGGTGGAGTCTCCAGGCTGTCTCCGAGCTAGATGGATGCTGAGGTGGCTCGTGTCGTGCTCCGTGTGCGGTACCGATGGCTCGGCGTATCGTGCCGATCAACTGCTCGGGTGTACGCACCAATTGGTCATTTCATGAATAACTATCACCTAATGGAATTTGATGATCACATTGCTAAAAGACTGTTTAGAACACCTGTTAGGGCTAATGCAGGACCCAAGGCTGCTTGTGTCCCTGCAGGATCAAATTGATTGCCATGCTGCAGGTGTGCCTTGGTGGGAGAAATAAAAGGGGTTAACCAAGGCACTCAACAAGAAAACCCCAGGATACTCCATTTCAGGTCAGTTCTGAACTTTGCTTTAAAACTCATCGTCTGAATTTGTGAGTATGAAAAAATGTGAACTTCATGTTGATCTGCTTGTCTGAATTTTGATGATCTCTTCATGTCTAGCTGATCAGTCTGCATTCCAGACTCAGCTATTGAATTCAATTCTGCACATCTGATGCTCTTCTCTTGCTATATGTTGAACTGAATTTGAATGCTTCTTTAGTGTATTCAGTTGATGCACTATATAGACTTTGTGTCAATGCATGTGTTTTGTGTTAATGCATTGCATGCTTGTTGTTAAATGCATAACTTGCTGATTGTGAATGATTCATTTAGTACACACAGTCAATGCATGTGTCTTATGTCTGCATACATCATTTGCATGACTGTCATTGATGCTGTTCAATGCATGTAGGACTGCTCTATGTTGCATTGTCCTTGTTAACCCTGGTATATCAAATGGTAAGTTACTAAAAGGCAGGGAAATCTGCCCGGAGGTTCCTACCATGTGTGAGATGGTCTTTGAGACTAGGTCCTCCGCCTAGTACCATGGGTCCTGTCTTCATGTAGAACAGTGCATTGCATCATATTTTGAAAAAACCTGAAAAAGGATAAAAATGTTCATGACTTCGATGCATAAACCTGAATTGATTGCATACTTGCCTCATGTATCCTTGGTGCATAGTCTGCATGTAGAACAGTGTGTTGCATAGCAAAATCCTTGCATCATGATGTCAGGGGGAGTTGAGAGTTTTTCAGGTCAATTCATTGAATCCTTGCTACTTCTCACTGTCCCCATTTAGTTCTTTCATATCCTTTGACATCAAATGCTCCTGGAACTCAATGCCTATTGCTATCATTTCCCTAACCTTCACTGAATAACAGTTCTATTTTTGGTTTAGTGCATTGAGTTGTGATTATTTCAATTGTTCTTCTATAAGAATCACTCTTACAAATTGAAAAGAACTAAGGGCCTCTTTGACAATGGGTTAAGGTGGGTTAGGATGGGTTAACTGGGGTCGGTTGACTTACTCCCTGTTTGATATCTTTTCCCTTAACCCGGGTCGGATAGGGTTAAAGTGGATTAACTCATTCCACTTAAATAGGTGGAATGAGTTACTCCACCCGGGTTAGGTTAAGGGATGGGTGGGCCAACCCGGGTAGACCACCCCCCCTTAACCCAACCCATTGTCAAAGAGGCCCTATAGGTTTAACCTTTATAAATTGGAGAGTTAAGTGTCTGCACTTCAGAATTTGAGATAAAGGAAAACTTTTATAGCTCTTAATCTTTGTCTCATGGCTAAAATAGAAAAAGTTTTTTGTAATGCATAAATGTGTTGAACTGGAAATGTCTAGAACAGGTGAATAAGAGTATATGATGATTTTTTAAACAATCATTCTAAAAGAAATAAGGGCAGCAGTGAATAAGATCATAAATGTAAAAGAGCTGAACATAGTGACAGAGCAATGGCTGATTGCACTGAGAAACTGTGAACTCCTCCAAAGAAACAGGAGAATTCACATGTCATGAGGTGCTTCAGAATATCTCTGTTCATAGGGTCAAATCTATAGGGGGAATCCTCACCAAGTAACTGAGGGTACTGGCCTCTAATTAAGGTGTACCCTTAATGTCAAAAGTGAAGACTATTCCTTGTAGGTCTTGATCTGAAATAGATCTAGTAGTTTATGCCTAGTAACTAGGGGTACCTGCCTCTGATCAAGGTGTACACCTAATGTCAACAGCATAAATGCCACTGATCTATTCACTTAGTTCAGTTTCTGAAAATTCAAAAGTGAAATACAAACTGCTGTAACCCTTTGAAATCAAAAGTCAATGAGTGAAAATTGTTTTTCTCAATACATATTCAAGTTGCCTTTCTTAAAATTTCATGTTTAATCATAAAAGGGTATTATTTCTGACTTATCTATTAATACCATGTGCCTTAGATTCATTGCTATAAATGGAGTCTAAAACTCTTTTTCAGGGGTCAGGTGTTTTACTCTAGATTTATCACTGTTAAACCTAATTTTTTGTCAAAATTGTATGTTGCTGATTCTTATACTTTAACAGTTATTTATAATCATGCTCCTTTCTGAACCTATGCTTATGCTGTTGTCAAGTGACCTTCTCTACCTTTGAATTATCTGTCCATATTCCTTCTCAAAGGGGGAGCAATTATTAAGGGGGAGAACCAGTTCAGGGGGAGTCATATCTTCAGGAGGAGTTTACTGCTCTAGAGGAATTTGCATGCATAATGCACTTTGCACTCTTGTTTATACTATTTTTCTGTTTTTGATTATGTCAAAGGGGGAGAAAATTTTGTGTGTGACTCACTGTCACAGTGTGTTGCCATCATCAAAAAGGGGGAGAATGTTGTGCCCTTAGGCACAAGCATGTGCTATGTTGATTTGATGATAGCAATGCTGTTTTGTTTTGATGATTGCAACACAGTGAGTGCTTTATGAGATTGTGTTTTGATGATAGCAACATAACTTGTTTTATGGAGAATGCATGTGTATGACTAATATAGTGCTTGATTTCTGCTATGTGCGTTGCTTTTCTATCTGCATGTAGTTTGATGACTAGCAAGTCTATACACTGCAGGGTAAAGCATTTCATTAGTCTATACACTCTTCATGCATGTGCATAGTCTATACATTGTGCATTTCGTTGACAAGTTTGCACATTCATGAAGTCTGCACACTGGTCTGTTCATGCATCACAAGTGTGTACAATGCATTTCTATTCATGAAGTCTGTACAGCCATCCACTTGAAGCATTTCTCAAAGTCCATACAATGCATCTTCTTAGCATCTCATTTAGAGTCTAAGGCATTGTCTATACACTGGACTTAAAGTGTGTACAGCGTCCGTCTCAGCCACCGTCTCATTCAGCGTCTTAGGCTTACAAAGTCTACACATTGGTCGGTGGAAAGTCTATACATTCGTTACAGTGCACACACCGTCTCAACTTGCGTCTCATGCATATAGTAAGTCTATACATTGCTACAGTAACGCAAGTCTATACATCGTCCGTCTCATGCATTTTCTTAGGCTAAGTCTGTACAGCCTACCGTCTCATTCATCGTCTCACTTGACGTTCAAGTATGTACATTGGCACTGTAGCATGCATTCATGAAGTCCATACATTCACTGAAGCTTGCTTAGCTGAAGTGTGTACATTGCATTGCATGACTTGAAGTCTGTACATCGCATGTGTGCTTCATGCTAAGTCTATACAGGCTAAGTCTGTCGGTCTTGTGACTTATGCATTCATTAATGTCTACACACTGAGGATGCTGAAGGCCTTCAAGTGTATACTCTCTCATGTTGTTCATACTTGCTGTATTGATATCTATAAGTCTATACATTGCTGAATGCTCTTCAAGTGTGTACAATGCTTGGTTAAGTCTATACGCTACTTCATATGCAGTGAAGTCTGCACATTGCTGAATGCTCTTAAAAGTCTGCATAGTGAAGTCCATACACTGCACTCGAGTTCACAGTGTCTTCATGAAGTCTATACATTGCTTAATGCTCCGATTGGCCAGCGTCTCTCTTGATCAAGTCTATACACTCATTCACTGTTCATGCATTCACAGTGAAGTCTGTACATCCGTTTGGCTATGCATCACTATCCACTAAGTCTATACATTGGTAGAGTCTGTACATCAGACGTGCATGCTCGCCTGTCCCCCCGGATGCTCTCCTAGGACCGAGTATGCCCTCCAGTGACTGCTAATGCTTCCCTAACTTTGAGGATGCTCCCCTAGAGTAGCGATTGCTCCCCAGAGACAGCATGTGCTCCACATGCTCCCCTGACGCTGGTGATGCTGTCCAGAGGCCATAGATGCTCCCCTGAGACTTCATATGCTCCCGTGCGAGAACGCACTAGTCTCTGGGTATTTAAAAGAATTGTATTACATGCATTCCCTTTCACTAAGTCTGTACAATGCATGCGCTTTCACAAGTCTATACAATGCATTTCATTTTACAAAGCGTTGACACCAAGTTGATAATCCGATACTCTGTCTGGCAGGTGTTTGGCACGTGATCCAAGGAGCTGAGATGCTGACACGTGGCAGAGTCGATTGGGCGGGAAATGTGAAGGCCACACGTGCCCAGTGCTGCCCCTGCTCGAGCTGCTATAAAGGGTAGTCTCTGTTGTCTGAAGGAGGCAGATCGAATTGGCGAGAGGTGAAGTCCATACAGAGAGCCACGATCCAGACAGAGAAGAGAAAAGAAGAGAAGAGCAAAGAGTGAAAGAAAAGGCAGAAGTGCAGAGACTTCGATCCAGCTGAAGAGAGCAGAAGGAGAGTGAAGAGAGCAGAAGAAGAGTGAATAGAGCAAGAGATCTGCATTCACTGGACCGTGGATCAAATCCAGGCCAGCCAGCTCTTAGGAGCCACATTCGTGCTTTCATTATTTACAACTTTCAGTTGCTGTTGCTACTTGTTTTCGTTTTCCTTTTATACCTTTATTCAAGCTGTTTGTCAGCGGAGCAAGCTGTAAGGCTCAGCGTTTGCAGTGGAGGATTCCACTGGACGGCCAAGCTGTGTTGTCCAGCGGTTTGCAGAAGTGCTGCCTCTGGACGGGTAAGCTGTAATCCCCAGCGGTTTGCAGTGGAGGATTCCACTGGACAGCAAGCTGTGTTGCTCAGCGGGGCGAGGAGGATTCCTCGGACGGCAAGCTGTGTTGCCCAGCTGATGTATGGCAAGCTGTGATGCCCAGCTGTTCAAGCTATGAGTTAGCAGGAAGCCACACTCGGGTTGAGTGTGGGGTGGATGTAGGTCTGCTGGACCGAACCACCTAAAAACCCCTTGTGCAGTGGTTTGATGTTTCTATCTGTTTGCTTCTGCTAGATGATTGCATAGGGGCGCTCCATGTGTTTGATCATAGGTTCAGTAGATGAGTGTCTAATTTGTCTTGTTAGCATTCCAGTTATCAAGTGAGCGAAATCTTAGTTTGATTGCACACTGAGTGTTTATTTATTTCTGCCATCGCTTTTTAGACTTCAAGTTTGTCTAGTTAAGCGAACTGTGCCCATTATATGCTTGAGTGTGATATTGAGATTCCATACTTTTCTACTTAGTGGCTTATAAGAGAATTCAATTAGATCTTTAGATTGTCTAAATCTATCTTGTGAGCATAAGTTTTTATTTGGGCGAAATTTTTAAAGGGTTATATTCATTCACCCCCCCTCTGAATACTTGCACCGAACCCAACAGACCTGTGCAGCGCTAGTATGGGTAGCTCAGAAGCTCAAACACTATTTTCTTGCCCACGAGGTTAGGCTGATCTCTAGAATGGACCCCATTCATTATCTTTTAGAAAAACCTGTCCTTTCTAGCCGATTAGCTCGCTGGCAGAGCTTTCTTTCCCAATTCGACATCACCTTCATTGTCCAAAAAGTAATCAAGGGGTACGCCATTGCTGAGCATCTTGCTCATTCTCCCATCCCTCGCACGGATTCAATCCAGGACGAGTTCCCTGATGAACACTTGGCAGTAATCACTCATCTTCCTTTTTGGTCTCTCCATTTTGATGGTGCTCTCAATTCCCAGGGTAGTGGAATTGACGCCGTTCTCCTTACTCCGAAAGGGGTAACCATCCCTATCACTTATCAACTCTCATTTTCTGCCATGAATAATATAGCCGAGTACGAGGCTCTCCTTGTCGGTCTGAAGCACGCCTACCTCTTGGGCGCGCGATACCTTAACATCATAGGAGACTCTCAGTTGGTGCTGCGTCAAGTTCTGTCAACTTACCGCACCCGTGACCCTAAGCTTAAGCCCTATCAAGATCTGGTCACGCTCTTGGCTTGGCAATTCCAGAAGCTTATCTATATTCACACTCCTCGTTCTCAGAACATTTTGGCTGATGCCCTTGCCTCACTAGCTTCTTCTCTCTCATTTCCCCTCAGTCGTGCCACTGAGACCATTGTGGTCCAGCGGTTAGACGCTCCCTCTCTTCAGGATCCCTGGTTTGACAACCTTAGGAAATCTGTAGAAAGGAAGGTAGAAAGGGAAGAGGTGAAAGAAGTTTCATTAACTGAGCTTGAGGAGATCATAGAAGAAGAAGAGTTGCCGTGGTATTATGAGATTGAGCAGTATTGTAGGGATGGTTCATTCCCAGAGATGGTAAATGCCGAGCAGCAAAAGGCCATTAGAAGAGTCTCCGCGAGGTACACGATTGTTGGTGGAGAATTGTATAGGCGAGCTCTCAATGGAGTTCTAATGAGGTGTCTAGATGACGATGAGGCTTGGAAGGTTGTAGAAGCAGCTCACTCTAGTGAGTGTGGAGGACACGTGAATGGGCAGGCGTTGGCGAAGAAGATTCTTAGGCAGGGCTATTACTGGCCAACCCTAGAAGAAGATTGTTCCACCTATGTCCATAGGTGTCTTCAATGCCAGCTCCATGCTGACAAGATCCATGCTCCTGCTTCTTCTCTCCATCCTCTCTCTGCTCCTTGGCCATTTTCCATGTGGGCCTTTGATATCATCGGACCTCTCGGTGACCCGAATTCCGCAGTCAAGCAGAAGTCCTTCATCCTGACGGCTACGGAGTACTTCACCAAGTGGGTGGAAGCTTAAGCCTATGCAGAAATCAAAGCCACCACAGTATGCCACTTCATCCTGAAGAATATTATCTCACGGTTTGGAGTGCCAAGTGATATCGTCACCGACAACGGACCTCAGTTCGTTTCTCAAGAACTCCGGGACCTCTGTAAGAAGTTTAATATATCATTGCATCATTCATCACCATACTACCCCCAAGGTAATGGCCAGGCTGAGACCACGAATAAAACCCTTCTTAAAATCATCAAGAAAACATGCGAGTCCCACAAATTTGCTGATTGGGCCGATAAACTGGTAGAAGCTCTATGGGCTTATCGCACCTCCGTCTGTACTCCCACGGGGCAAACTCCTTTTGCTCTCACCTATGGGATGGAGGTGGTACTTCCGTACGAGATCCTGATCCCTTCCCTAAGGGTGCAGCTGGACAAAGAACTTAATCTCGACGAGCGTCGAGAGGGGTTGCTAGTCCAACTGAAACTCTTAGATGAGAAGAGGCTTAACGTGGCCAATCACGTCTCAGTTTATCAAAAACGTGTCTCGCGGTATTTTCAAAAGAAGGTTATCGAACAAAAATTCCAAGTGGGTAATATGGCTTTGAAACGCAAATTTGTCAGATCAGCAGGTCCCAGGTCTAAGCTGCAACCTAACTGGGAAGGGCCGTTTGTAATTAAGAAAGTCTATCCGGGTAATGCGTATCGTTTAATCAACGCGGAGGGTGAAGAATTACCAAATCCGTGGAATGGGCTGTATTTAAAACGCTTTTATCCATAGAGTCAAACCAGCAATGACTTGGTGGCAGGGTGCGCCTCCACTTGATCATGAAAGGAAATCCCCGGTTCAACATTTCACACACTACACAACCCCTCGTGGGTCGGTTTCCTTCTTTTGCATAACACCGTTTCCTTTGGCCATGCTTCGGGAAGGGTGAAAGTCCTTGTTTTCCTTCTTTTTCGGTTGAAAATAGGGGCAAAGGGTGAATCAAGGGGTGAGAACTGATCTAGACCCCCCAATAAAAGAGGTCTCAAATAGGGGCAGTCCATTATGACCTTATTCCGCAGAAGAACAAGAAAGAAAAGAAAGAAAGAAATGAAAAAAAAGGGGCAAAAATCAAGGCTAAAAGCTCACCCAAAGCTCGAAGCTCTCAAAAGTTTGAAAGTCCCCAAATAATGAAGCTAGGCACGACAAGAGTGGCAGTACAGTTTCTCCGCGGGACGTTATGAGCCCGGTCGTATGCGTGTCTAGAGCGGAAATAGGTCCGATGATGGACACAAAGCCCTAGTGCAACAGACCAAATTCTTTGAAAAGGGGGGTGTCGCGAGAAGAACTCAAGCCCTAAAAAACCTCTATACCTGTTGTAGATATATTTTTCTCCTCCTACTAAAGATCAATATGCATCATGAGTGGAATAATATGCGATGAGTAAATAACAAGGATAAGAGGAGAATAGAGAACAAAAGGACCGTGATCGCCACCAAGGTGCCGGACGTGATGGACACGCCGTACCTTGGAAAGAGGGGGAGTACTCGCCTAAGCTGCAGCACTGGAGAGATGAAAGGCTCCTGGAGGGCCGCCTACTGGATGCACGGTCTTACGATAGACCGCCTAAGTGCGCTGCAAAGGGTGCGGGAGGAACTACCACGGGAGGACGGACGGTGCTCTGTTGACCGCACCAACAGGATGAACGGCGCTTTCTACACCGCACATGATGTTGAACGGTTGTCAGAAAACCGCACAAGTCCACCACGCAGTAAGTGGCAAGGGGTCCAACCTCCACCCTCTCCGGTCGGCCAGAGGGGATGGGCCTCGTGCTGATGATTGCTGACCTACAAAACAACGTAAGAAACACACAGAAAAGACCTAAATTAGAATTGGACGGTGTAGTAAATGTCAATATAAGAAGAAATGAACATAAACGAATGGCAAGGGGGATACCTGGGGGTTTTTAAACCCCTAGGGTGACAAAAGCGTGGGCGGATGTGTGCATGATAATGAGAAAGAATGGGGATGTAGGGAGAAAATGATGCATGCAATGAAGGGAAAGTGATGAAAACTATAAACGAAAAGATTCAAGACCAAACTACTCCCTGAACCGGAGGCTTGTATGGACGTAGAAAGCCTCCCTCCTTGGTGCTAGGTCGCTCAAGAATGCGGCAGGGCTTCGCCGTCGACCGAAAATTCTCCCCCCCTTTGACATCCGGCCATTAGGGTCTATTTATAGAGCCTAGAAAGCCAGCCCCGAAATTAGGGTTTAGAGGCATTTCCAGGTCGAGATAATTAAAGGAAAATCGTAGATAAATGAATCATCATTTATCCAGGCGAAACGGTAGCTAAAATGATGAATTATCCGCGAAGAAATCGACGAAGGAAGTTGGGGACAAAACCACAAATAAAAGAGATAAAATCTATTAAAAATCACCAATCGACAGGATGAACGGTCTTACGATAGACCGCTCAACTGGATGGGCGGTCATGTCCTGACCGTCCAACCCCTGTCGGTGGAAACTCAAATAAACATCAAATATTATCCAAATTATCCTTTGATCCGACCGAAACCTTCGCCGTTGGACTCTCATATATGAACGGTTCAGATGAGACCGTTCAACAGTAGAGCGGCCAAGGACAAACCGTTCTAGCCCTGTCGGTGATAATTGGATAATTAGATAATTATCTGAACCAACCATCAGACGTAGGACTCTGAGTGATGAGCGGTCACCCTTATTCCGTCCATCGAGTTGAACGGCTAGAATAGGACCGCATAAATGCCTGTCGGTGAAAATTCAGAAAATCACCCAAAATACTCCAAACTATATGAACGGCTCTTAGTCAACCGCACATGGGTTGAGCGGCCAAGGATGAACTGTACATGTACGTGGACGTTGAAACTCACTAAAAAGCCCAAAACCACGGCCCATTAAGCCCTGAATAGATCTGGACCTATCCAAGGAGGGTGGTAACCCATAAATTGGCCCAAAACATGCCTGAAACAGCCCCAACGAGTGATGGGCAACTCGAGGCATCAACAAAAGTGAGTAAGAGAAACGACTCAACTTATCGGCATAAAACGGGTGTCAACACCTGTCGCCAGCTTTTATACTAAAATCTGTTTTATTTTCCAAGGAATGGATCCTACCCCGGGTATGGCCTCAGTAGAGGCACCGTTAAAGCGAAGTTAGCACCGGTCGCGGGCGGTCCTTTATATTGCACATTGAGCCCGGGAGACCCCTGGTGAGATAGGAGGTTCCTTGTCGTCAGGTCTAAGTTGGTTTCAAAATCCACATAAAAAAATCAAATACTTCAAAATCAAAAAAAATCAAATACTTCAAAATCCAAAAAAACCAAATATTTCAAAACCTCAAAAAAATCAAATACTTCAAAACCCAAAAAAATCAAATATTCCAAAATTCAAAAAAAAATCAAATATTTCAAAATCCAAAATAAAATCAAATATTCCAAAATCCACAAAAAAATCAAATATGTTCAAAACCCAAAACAAAATCAAATATTTTGAAATCCAAACAAAAATCAGATATTTTCAAAACTTCAAAAAAGATTTTCTTGATTTGCATTCACAGCATCCATTGCATTCATTTGACATTTGTTATTTGCCTATTTAATAAGGATTACCCCTTGACTAAAGATCAAGAGCTGGTCATTTCCTAACTTGTTATAGGCAGGGGGTTAAGCCTAAAACAAATTTAATCTGTTTTCTGTATTTGTGTGTGTGAGGGGCAGGTCGAAGCTGAAAAGTGCAATTGGCTCGTGACCATGTGAATGTTAAAGATCTTATCCCAACCTATGCAATCGCATCATAAACCAAACGAAGCTCAAACTCAATCCAATCATTAATTTTATTCATTTCATATATCAAGCTCTCTAAACACAAGTCCTATCCAACATCATCATGAAACAAAAGAAAATCACTCAGTCCTCCGCTGGGCATCCCCGCGGGGACGTAATTCTCTCAACTCTCTAACATAAGCCTGGCGCGCCTCCGGGATCTCTGCAACCTCTGCTGGTAGGGTAAGCACCTTGCTCACCTCCCACATGATCAAGGCACTCCTGACCGCCTGCTCGTCCTCCTCTGTACCAATCCTCCTCGCCTGTAGCGTGGGAAGGTAGGCTAGTGCTGGTAGAACAGTCCGGGGTAGTCCAACCTGTAGGTAGCACCGGTGGGGGCTGTACATCACCGGTGCGGTGTCGCTCACGAGCCTCAAGTCCAAGCTTGGCCTCCTGGGAACTCTGACAGTGGTGTCACGGAGGAAGCCCGGGCGCATCACAAACCAATCCAGGGGCAGTCTGTTGATGTACAGTCGCCACTCATCCCTGGTCTTCATCTCTACTGTCCTGCACTCTACCTGCGGAGAGAATCCAAACGCGCCACCTATGAAGAAGAGGGGGTGGCTCCTAAAGATCCTGCTAGCCGAAGGGACATCCTCCTTATAGATGAATTTCATCTTAACACCCATCCAACACTCTAGAAGGATCATAGAGCCAAACAGAGGACCTTCTAAGGCTGCTGAAGTAAGGCCCTCGTACAAGTAAGCAAGGATGGCCTGGGAGATGGAAAGTCTCTGCCACAGGCCGCTAATGGTACTAAGAAGAGGAATCTCTAGCACATGGTCAACTGAAGGAAACAAGATGGCCCCGCACAAGCAAATGGACGCAGCCTTAGCTATGGCTTCATCCCACCCACACCTATTCTTGCAATGCTCCACTACCCACTGGCTAAGAGGAAGAAGGTGAATCTGACGTGGGCCTACGAAAGTATGGACATCCCTGCTATCTGGTATGAACCCTCCCAAGATGAGCCTAGGATCTATAGGGGCAACAGTATGACACACTGAGTCTTCCCCTCCCACCTCGGACCTGGGTAAAGAGAAGTAGGTCTCCACCTCCTCTAGTAGGACAGTGGCCTCAAATGCTGGGAAGATGAATGTATGAGTTTTAGGATGCCAAATTTCAACTAAGGTTGAGATACTATGCCAATCAAGAGAAAGCTTTGGGTAGTTCTAACCTAACACTAGGAGAGGTTGTAAGTGCCAAGACCTCAGGATAGATGTAACTCCTAGGGGCAAGGCGCGGACCATGGAAGCCAACCACTTCAAGGTGGAATACCGCCTCGCGCCAGGAAGAAGCTGAGGTTGGAAGAAAGAAGATGAAAGAGAGAGAGGAAGAAGAAGCATGTAAGTAAATGAAAGAGAATTGAATTGAATGAAATCATGATTAACTAACCTCTCTTAGAGGGCTTGAGTTGAGATGTCGCGGGATCGCGGTCAGTTGTTGGAGCACTTCCCGCTCTTTCCTGGCCGGCTTTGGCCCTTCAAAAGATGCTCCCTCCATGGAACTCCCCTCTAGGGTCCTCTTCATGGTGATTTGGTGATGAATATCAAAGATTTCAAGGCTTAGAAGGAGGAGGATGTGTGAATCACAAATTTAGGCTCCCCCTCCTACTTATAGGGCTTGTTAGGAAGCCTAGGTCTCTTAAGATTGGGGTTGGATAAGTCTAGGGCGGGTTAAGATGAGGTTTGGATAGGTTTAAGGCAGTTTACCCTTGGGTTAGGGACTCTCCATGAGAGTCCCCTTTAAGTTCGCAGGATACCCATTTGGACGGTCTTACGATAGACCGCCCATCCCCTTGCGCAGTCTGTGACGGATCATTTATCATCCTCCAAAGAACTCAAGGGCAAGACTTTAGGCGGCCTGATTTAGACCGTTCTTCTACTTACACGGTTTATGGTAAACCGTTCAACATTCTGAGCGGTTAATGTAAAACCGTTCAATTCTCCTTGGTCTATTACGGACCGTATGTTGCTTTAAACGGCCCACTGAGAACCGTTCTTCTGATCTGAAGCCCTTGTCCATCAAGTTGTGCACCTGTTCAACTAGTAAGTCGTGCTTCCTCTCATCTCACTCATCGAGCGTCTCTCATCTCACTCATTTGGCGTCCCTCATATCACTCATTTGGCGTCTCTCATCTCGTTCATTTGGCGTCTCTGATCTCACTCATTTGGCGTCTCTGATCTCACTCATTTGACGTCACTCATTTGGCATCACGCTCTCTCTCTCTCTCTCACTCAGAGTCGGCGTCCCTCTATCACACTCATAGTCGTATCTCACCTGTAGTCGTCGTCTCTCACTCTCGCACTCGTGTCGAGTCAGTAGCCGCATTCTTCCATTCATTTATTCATACATTTATACATCCAAAAAATCAAAACAAAAGCATGCATATCACTATGATGTCACATCATATACAAAAGTCGGGCCAAGTACAAAAGTCAAGCCTGTCCCTCTCCCTGGCCCCCGTCGCTGTCCCCGGATCCCTCATGCCTCTTTGGTGGAGGCATCGCTGAAACCGCCTCGTCACGCTGACGTCGCCAGCGTCGCTCCTCCTCCTCATTCCTCCGGTGGCCGGAGGAACCTGTAAAGTAACTCCTAACAGAGCCATGAGTGCCATGGCTGCCGCTCGGAGTCACTCGGCTGCGCTCCCGACTCACCTCTCTCATGCCCGCCACAATGCCCTCCAGTCTGGCAGACTGTAACCGAAGCCCGGTAGCGCTCCGCCTCGGTCGCGCTGGCTCGAAGTCGCTCCAGCTAAGCCCGAAGAAGTGCCGTCTCCAGTGCGTTTGCTGGTCGGCTCTGTGCTGCCTCCTCCCGCACACGGGCCACCTCCTCCCGAGCCGCTGCCCGGCTCTGCTCTAGCTCGGTCCCAAGGCGGGTCAGCTCGGACGTCTGCATGCACATATCATTATCAGTCAATTGCATTTCATACATTTCATAAGCATAAACAAAAGGGAAAGTGTAGTGATTTGCATACCCTCTCGGTGAGCGCCACCTCGTCCGCTTTGGCCCGCGCTACCATCCGAGTAAAGTCGGCCTCTCGCTCAGCCCGATCTGCAGGAGTCTGGGTAGAAGAAGAAGAAGGAGCATCGGCCCCCTGTCGCTGGGCACCCTCGGCGCGCTGCACCCAAAACTCCAGGTCAGCCACATGCATAGTCATAATCATAAGCATTTGCATAGTTTAAAGAGTTTAGGGTTTAGAAAACTCACCAGTAAGGCCAGGGCCTGTCGGGCCTCATCCCGCTCCCTGATGGTGGAGTGCAGGAGCCCCTGCAGCTCCGCCAGTCATCCCTCAGGGTCAATCTGCATTTAGAAGTTCAAGTGTTAGTGCATCATATAAGAATCATAAGCATAATAGACAGAGTTTGAGTTTAGAAGTTGTACCGGTCGGTGGGCACCCCGGAACTCCTGGTCCCGGTAGTGTCTGGCGTACGCAGTGTAGTATGCTGAGTCGCTCTCCACTCGGGCAGTCACCACTCGCCCAAGAGCTGTCCAGTCGGCCACCTGCGCAGCGTTCCTCGTGGACCAGTCAAATGCTGCCGCTAGGCCCCGGGTAGTCCTCGTCACTCGCTCCCCCGCCGGCTGATGGACCCCGATGGTCCTCATCACCAATCTGTGGTGCAGTGGCTCCACCACATTCACGCAGTGAAGCCACACGTCTCGTCCGGCAAAAGCATGGGTGCCAACCACCCAAGGTTGACCCTCCTGGCCCTCCTCTGTGTAAGGTGTCCACTGTACCTGCAAGAAATAGAAAGTCACATCAGCATCATATAAGAATTACATTTAATTAAAGAGTTTGAGTTTAGAAGTATACCGAGGTGAAAGGTAGAGCGTCCAGGTCGTCCTGCAGCTCTCGGACCTGACGTCTCAGGGCTGCAGTCTCCCGAGGTGCTGTCCACCTCCGTGCAATCGGTAGGAGCCCGGGACGGGTCTCCTCGCCTCTGCCCAACCCACGTAGGCGTACATAGGCCCACATCTGCATCACAGCATCGTGTCAGCATTTAGGAAGCATATAGAGTCGCATAATTAAGTCTAAGGTAAGAGTCGTACCTGGAGTAAGGGGGAGAAGCCCCCGAGCATCATCCGATGGGCCGTCGAACTCAGCGTGTCAAACAAGAAGGCGAGAACTGCTGCTCCCCACGTGTAGTCACCCACGTGGCTCAGCTCCTCTAGGAAAGGGAGGAACCGGCAGCTCATCACGTCCGCTCCCGTGGAGAAGAGGAGTCGCCCGAACATCAACATCAAGAACCGTCTCAACACTCTGTCCGCCTCTGCTCCCGGCCCCGCAGCTACTCTCGGTCGCGCCAGCTCCACCAACCATTGCAAGTGCTCCTCTGGCTGCTTGCCAACCGCAACTCCCGCCCGTCGTAATCCCAGGCTGTCCTGGAGACTAGCCCGGGGTAGGAGGGTCGACTGCCTCTCAGGGCGCCGTAGATCTAAGCCCAGCAATCCCCGAGCCATCGCCCGGTAGTCGGGAAAGGTAGTCCCGCTAACCGGTGACCCGTGCACTCGAAGTCCAGTGAGCCTGGCCACATCCTCTAGCGTGGGGACCATATGCCCCCACGTGAAAAGGAACGTCTGACTCACAGGGTCCCAGTGGTCGTGCAGGGCGTAGAGCAGAGCTGCGTCGAACCGACACACCTCGATGCTCAGGAATGGGGCGAACCCCATGGCAGCCAACTGCTCCCTCTGGAAGTCCGGCAGTGCTAAGTACACTGCGTGGACCTGTAGCCATGAGGTGCGAGTCCTGCGCTTTCCCTGCATTCATTCATTCGTTTTAAATGTATTTTTAGTAATTTATTTAAGCATTTTATTTCATGTGAAAAAAATCATCAAGGTTTAACTCTCTGTTGAAGAGCGGTCTCCCACAGGCCGCTCGTCCCTTTGAACGGTCCCATGTGCACCGTTCTAAACCCTAGGTTCTGTGTTTCGAACAAACTGGTGTGGGCCGTTCTTATCTTGAACGGGTGGGCATGCACCGTTCTTCCCTCAGGCTTCTTAGTGTCGAACGGCCACTCCTGGGCCACAGGAAGGTTGGGCGGTCCTATAGGGACCGCATGGTTCTTTGTCGATAGGGTATTGAATGGACCAGTGAGGCCCGCTTGTCGTTTGTACGGTGAGTCTCTCACCGTCCTTACTGGGTTTGGTTCTAGTGCTGTGCGAATTTGAATGGCCTCTCCCAGGCCGTATGAGTTTGAGCGGTCCGATGTGGGCCGCATGTTTTGGTTTGTGCGATTTATGTTCAACCGCTCCACTGTCATCTTCCCCGACTGTTGTGCCCCTTGTGCCTTGATGATATTGTGTAGTTTTGATTATAGCAAACACTATGAGTCATGTGAGATTAGAATATATAGATGTTCTGCATGCAATCTCCACATACATGGTTCAATGCATAGTTTTATTTTTCAGTATACATAGTCTGTGCATACTTTGTTTACGCATTGAAAGTCGATGCATGTACATTGCATCTGTCGGGTCTATACATCGCTGCATGCTATCAAGTCTGTACAACCTCCGTTGTTTCACTCGACCAAGTCAGTACACTCGACCAAGTCAGTGCAAGCACTATTCATCCATTAGCTCAGTTCGCTGCTAAGTCAGTACAGCCCATGTTCTTCATGCATGTACATAGTCAGTGCATCTTTTTGCATCGTTGTGCTTCACGCATACACATAGTCAGTGCATCTTTTTAAATCATTGTGCTTCACGCATACACATAGTCCGTGTAACTCTTGGTGTTGCAAGAACACAAGTATGTACAACCCTTATTGATACGAGCAGTTAAGTTCGTGCATGGTTTCATTGGGTCTGTGCATTATGCATTCATGTTTAAACTCTAGGCACAGCTAGTTGGTGCATTGTCTTGTTCCATGCACACAAAAGTCTGTACACTTCTCGGTGGCATGCCTGAGCATTCCTCTTCAATGTGCATACTTTCCTATATGCATATGTGCATCTTTCACTTCAAAGTCTGTACATTCTTCGACGGCATGTCTGTGCATCTTTTGTACCATGCACTCAAAGTCTGTACATTCTTCAGTAGCAAGTCGATACATCTCTTGCTCCATGAAAACAAAGTCTGTACATTCTTCAGTAGCAAGTCGATGCATCTTTTGCTCCATGCACACAAAGTCTGTATATTCTCTGATGGCATGTCCGTGCATTCATCTTCATTGTACATACTTTCTTATATGCATACTGCATTATATGCATCAAATCTGTACATGTCTCGATGCCATGTCCGTGCATTCATCCTCATTGTACATACTTTCCTATATGCACACTGCATTATGTGCATCAAGTATGTACGGGCTTAGATCAAATTTCGAACTAACTCAGTGCATCCTTTTTCTCTTCTCTTTCAGATCAATTCAAGTTGGTAACTAGTCTGACCTGACAGAATATCTGCTCGAGGAGCTTAAGAAGGGCACGTGATCCAAGAATGGAGGAAGTGCCAGGGTCGTGACACGTGTATTGCAGTAGGTTGAAATGTTGCCACATGGTCAAGGCGCTAGGGCGGGAATTCGTGGAAGACACACGCCCACCTATCTGCTGCTGCTATAAAAGGAAGGTTTCTCCATCTGGAGAGGTAGGATCATGAAGTGTGGTGATTGTGAAAAAGCCTTAGAAGAGCAGAAGCAGAAAGAGCCTACATGATCCAGAGAAAAGAGATAGAAAAAGAGAGAGAGAGTAGCAGAGAAGAAAAGGACCGAAGAAGAAGAAGAAAGAGAGAGAGAGAGATAGAGAGTTAGAGGAGAAGAAGAGAAGCTTCATCTGAAGATCTGTCCCTACTGGAATCTGGATCATATCCAATCCAGTCAGCTCCATGGGAGCCACATATGTGTTGATGTCGTTTAAAGCTTTCAGTTGCTGTGTTTTCTTGTCTCTTATTTTTCTTTTGAACCTTTATTCAAGCTGTTAGTCAGCGAAGCAAGCTGTGTTGCTCAGCGGTTGCAGAGGAGGATTCCTCTGGTCGGCTAAGCTGTATTTCCCAGCGGGTCAAGCTGTTAGGCAGCGGATGGCTAAGCTGTACTGCCCAACGGAAGCAAGCTGTGATGCTCAGCGGTTGTAGGCAAGCTATGAGGCCCAGCGGTTTAAGCTGTGTATCAGCGGAATCCACACTCAAGTTTGAGTGTGGGGTGGACGTAGGTTTGCGAACCGAATCACCTAAAAAATCTATTATCTCCGTGGTCTGATTTTTTATCTGATTTTTTATCTGATTGTCGCTAGATGAATGGCTAGGAGCGTTTCAAGTGAGTATTCTGTCTGAATGCTTTAAGGCACCCGCTGGTCTTATTTGACTCTGTCTACGGACTAGAATTGGTTAGGTGTCTACATTTTAGCAGTCCAACTGACTGATCAAGTGCCTCTTTGAATATCTTATTTGGAAGAGCTCAATTGATTTCTATTCCGTAACTCTGATTCCTTTAAGTTCTAATTGGGCAAAGTTTTTAAAGGAGAGATTCATTCACCCCCTCTCTAAATCCATCGCACCAGTCCCAACAATTGGTATTAGAGTGGGTTACTGTGCATTGGATCCAACGATTCGCAGCAGATCCTGCAACTTCTGTGGTGCATTTCAGAGTGAGTCTCTTGTGTTCGGTGTTTTTGTTTCACTGATTTAGTGCCTTGATTTGCTCATATGTTTACGGTGCATCTATCATCTCTCGATGGCTCATCCCCCAATATTCAGAGGTAATGATTTTGATCCTTGGCTAGAAAACTTCCATCGGTATGTAAAATCAACTGATCCTGACCTTTGGAAGGTGATAACTCACGGTCCACATAAATTATCAAGGGATAAATCTAAATGGACTGATAAGGATAGATTAAAAGACTCTATCAACTCCAGAGCATTAGATTTAATGAAAGCATCACTTGACAGAGCTCTAATTTCATGTGTTTCTTCTTGCAGGTCTTCCAAGGAGATTTTGGAGAAACTAAAGCTTACTAGGAATCACAACACATGTCTGATGGTTGACGATGATGGACAGCAAGAAGAAAATGAAGAAGAAGATGAAGATGAGGTACCTTCTGAATTTGATAATTATAATGTGGATGATTGGATTGAAGCATACAATGATTTACTTGGTTCTTGCGAATAGTTGAAAAAACGAAATAGATCTCTGAAAAAGAAGCTAAATAATCATCTAAATACTAATTCTGGAGGTGAGGACATGGAACTCCTGAAAATAGAAAATGACATATTTAGAAGACAACTAAAAGAGTTTGATTCTATTAATTCAGATATAGATCATTTGAAATCTGAAAATGAAAAACTCAAAAAATAGTCCAAGGAATTTGAACACAAATCAATGAATCTTGAAAAAGAAAATATACTGATTTCTAAGAAGCTGGAGGCTGATAGAGTAATAAATCTAGAGGTTCAGAAAAATCTCAACAAACTTCAATCTGAGAAACAACAAGAAATGTTTTATGAATGTCAGTTTTCCTTAGATGATTGGGTGCTTGATGATGAACTCCTAGAGCAAAACAGAAAATTGAAAGAGGAAATCAACAAGTTGAAACATCTAAACACCACACTATCAGATAGGTTATTGACAATTGAAAAAGGTAAGTGCGTGAGCATGGATAATTCTAATAGGTTGGTGGATGCAGAACAAGAAATTGAGAGCCTAAAAACTATCAACCAAATGTTGAGTGGAAATGTCACTTGCTGTGAAGAGAAGATAGCCGGGTATGAGCTTACAATCACATCCCTTCAACAAGAAGTTGATGATCTTAACAAGTCCCTATCTAAAGTTGATAGTGAGCAAGAAAATCCTTACAGTCCGACAAATAAAAGGATTGATGAGCATAAAACGTTTACTATGTTTGTAAAAGGTTCTAATCAAAAAAAAAACTTCTGCTGTAATACCCCAGTTTATTTATTGAGCCTTTATTAAATAAAAATTGAAATAAAATGGATTAATGCATGAATTTCGGAATTTTATATTTAATTCATTAGTAAATAGAACTAGTAAAAATTCAACTACCTTATAAAAATCTAGAAAAATGGTAATTGGGTAAAGGATCATTTATTTAGCAACTTTGTCTTCTGTGGTCGACCCAACAAAAATCCGTAATCATGTCTAATTAGTGGATTAAGTTCAAAATACACACTTACCTAACTCTTACCTAACCTTGGCTTAAACCGTAAAATTAGAGCTTAATACTCAACCAAATAACCCCAAATCGGTGGAAAATGAAAGGCCACGATCTAAGGATCATTTTTCCTCTATCAATCGAGCGAAACCCTAACCCTAGAGTGTGGTGGCGGCCGAGCTTTGGCTAGGTCAAACATTTCGGCGCCGTTTCAAACACTCACCTTGCATCGACGAATTCTCCCAGCACCGAAGGCTCCAAAAGGTGTATGAGCTATAAAAATAAAGCTCTTCAACCCTAGTTTCCTTTGGTAGCAGCGGCAGCCGCAGTGGAGTTCGATCTAGGAAGATCTTTGGCGATTAGTGGAGGTGGGTCGGCATCCCGTCGTCCTCTTTTCTTCATCTTTGTTCCTTCAATTAAGGTAGGTACCCTTGACCAAAATAAGCACATGAGTACATCATTTTGTTCCTCTCGATGAGATCTTTCCATTGGTAGTAAAAGCCCTAGTTTTATTAGGTATCCAGGGAGATCTCGAGATTTTTGTGAAGTGCTGTCAAGATCGTTCTTCATTCTAGTTCTTTAGTTTCTCTCTTCGTTTGAGGTAGGTTATAATAGACCAAACTCTAATTAACATATATGGTTGTAATCAGCAGCATGTTAGCTTTCATTTGGCGTAGAAAGTCCTAAATTTTATTGAGCATGTTTAGAGAATTTCTGATTTGAGTAAGAGCATGTCTAGACGTGGTTTTTGATGTGTTCTTTTGAGTTAAATCATGATTTCGAGTTGTTAATCCTAATCCCCATATAGCATGCATTATATGGTTGGAATCAGCATCGAGTAAACTTTCTTTTGATTTATAAAGCCCCAAATTTCATTGTTTATATCGTGAGAATTTTATGATTTAGTAACAGCATGTCAAAACTAGGGTTTCTAGTGTTCTTGCCTTTATAGATCTCGATTTCAGCAAGTAAATATGAAATTGACCTTACTGTTAGGTAGAGTTTTACATTATCTTTCCAACGGTACCAAAAGCCCCATGTTTCAAGACCGTTTGCATTAGAATTTAGTATTTTTATCAAACCCTAGCAAACCCCCAACTTCCCGGCGTTCATCGGACGTGGAAGGGACGATCGAAATACACCCAGAGTTAGACGGTCTTACGATAGACCGCACAACTCAAGCCCATACTTCAACTCCAGTTTAGCTGTAGTTAAACGGTTCCTAACAGACCACACAACTGGATAAACGGTCCAAAACTGACCACATATCTAGTTAAACGGTCCAGAAGTGACCACATAACCCCCTGGCAGGATGAAAGGTCCCCAGAGGACCACATATCTGGCAGGGCCAGGGATGGGCGGTCCTGCCCTGACCGCCCAACCCTTGGACGGCCCCCAGATGACCGCCCAACCCCTTGGGCGGTCCAGAGAGAGCCGCCCATCCCCCTGCTCATGCCCCTTCAGCCCGAATGCATTCCTGTTAAGCCGGGAGATGTAAGGTTCGCCATGAACCGTTTATCTAGACAGTAAGTGACTTAATGAGAGTTCTATATGATTCATCTTAGTGTCATAAATGATAATTAGTAAATTCGAAACCCACATGATAAGTGGTTAATTTTGTAACTAAATTTCTGTTAATTGCATGTTGTTCATGCCTACGCGAACTTGTTCATTCTCTTTATCATCTTGAATCATATCTTTGGCAAATAGATAACTATAAATTGTGATCCTTGATATATTAACATGGTAATTAGGATTAAAACTAATTGTTTAGTTGCTGGATAGCCATTATAATGTTTTGACGAACCACTGGTTTAAAGTCTTGATCGAATTAGACTATGCGAGGCATGCGCGGCCAGTAGTGGACCGCATATCCTCACAGGCGGCCCCATAACGACCGCATATCTTCAATACGGCCCAGTATGGTCCGTATATCTTATTCATGGGTCTTAATGTCCTCTGGACATGTGCGGCCCATAGCTTACCGTCCATACCTTAGAGCGGCTTACTGTCAGCCGTTCATCCTTGACCTCGTGGGCTGAGTTTCAGTCCAGTTCCTATATACGCGGCCCTGTGTTAGCCGTATATACCTCTTGAGCGGCCTCTGTACGATCGCACATCTCTCGGAGATGAGTTTTATTATGTTTTGTACTCTTGAATCCAAGGACAGGTTAGTCCTTTAAATCTAAACTTATGGACAGTAATTCCTCTGATTAATTGGCCATGAATTTGACTAAATGTCTAGACGGATCTTGGGATCTTGTATCCAATAAATCAATGCCAACGCATCATAAGGGCCTGGTCTGGTCTTGGGGAGAGCGCCTGAAAAATTAGTGAGCCCATGGGATGTTATAATGACATGGTGAGGCATTGCACCGAGTGCATGACTAGCTTGTTATCTACGGCAGAAAAACTCTTGTTACTCTTGTTACTTGATCGTGCTTGACTTGTTATCTCTTGTTACTTGCTAGTGGCCATTCCTCGTTACAGTTCTTGTTACACTTGTACATGTTATTCTTGTTAAATTCTAGTTATCTTATATCTCTTGACCTTGCAAGATCTTTTCATTATGTTGTTTCATTATATCGTCATTTATTTCTTTTATTAGCATGGCATATGAAAAATGTAATTAAATTGTTAATCATGTAAACTTGCCTGTTATTTCCTACTGAGCGTCAACTCATAGTTGTTGTTTCCCCCCTTTCCAGGATGTTCAGGTGATGACACGCATACTGATAGGGAGGGACATGAGTGATACTTTTGAGTGTACCTTTTAGTAGATGCCGAGTTAGCATAGTTGTTTACCTTTAGTTCTTCCTTATAGTTGTGTTAGTACTTTATTACTTTTGGAGTCAGTGATTATATTAGAATCACTTTGGAAGTTACGTTTGATCGTGTTTAAACAGTTGTTGGTTATTGTAATAAAATTTTGTATATCCTTCATCAATAGAGTAATTTCTTTCCATAGCACCTGTGTAATTGGTTAGTTTAGCTTGTTAATGTTATTTCTAGCTAGTTTCTAACTGTACGACCCGATATTTCGCGTCGGGGCGTGACATCTGCTCCTTCTGTTTTTCAATTTACTGCACAAAAATCCACTATCAGTCCCAAAACTGTAGAACAAACTCAAAAATTGAAAAAGAATGAAAATCTACAGAAAAAGGACAAAGACACTCCTGTTGGTACAAAGAATGCTGCACACAAGTCACATGATCTCTCACACACTCATACTAAAAAGGGGTCATGTTATTATTATGGAAGATTCAGTCATATGATGCATAACTGCTATATCCTGAAATCTGATGAATTGAATGCTCATAATAGAATGAAGAAAATTAAAAATTCAGGAAATACACATATGCATTTTATTAAAAGCTCACCCAAGAATCAGTTTGCCCAGAAGAGGCAACTCAAATGTTCCCATTGTGGACGATCTGGTCATGCAAACCATGATTGCTGGTTCTTGAAGAAGAATGAGTTTAAGGCTCCAAGGAGAACCACTGTTCCAAGGAGACCTCATGGCCATCTATCTGACAAGTCTGGTAATATGGCTACTGAATTCTGGTCAGGTTTTCATAGAAGAAACTCTTTTGCTTACTCTCACTGTGGAAAGCATGGCCACATAGTCAAGGACTGTTGGCACGCTCAAGGCGTAAAATTCAACTCTAAACATGTCAACCTTCCTACAAAATAAAATACTTTTGGTAGAAATAATTTTGCTTTTAAGGAAAAATCGCTTGCATGTTTTGAATGTGGAAGGTCAGGCCACCGAGCTTCTGACTGCTGGATGGCAGATTATGGAAAACAATATGTTCATGCTAATAATAGAAAATTTCATGTTAATGCACAAAAATTTCATGCTAATAATTGTATGCATAACAAGAAATCAAAGCATGTTGTTTCCTGTCATTATTGTGGGCAATTTGGGCACTCCATGAATGACTGCTGTTCAATGATATTTGATGACTCAAAAGCCCAAGGACTGTGGAAAGTACCCATCAAAGGTGCTATTAACCATGCAGGACCCAAGACTATTTGGGTACCTGCCCATGCCAAATAGAATGCTAACCTGCAGATGTGCCTTGGAATGGAATAAAGGGGGTCAATAATCCAAGGCACTCAAGAATGAAACCCCCAGGATTGCACTGTACAGGTTAGTTCTAAAAACTCTACTTAAATTCTGTCTTCTGAATTTGTGTGCTCTAGATACTTGCATATCATGATAATTTTGTTTGCTGAATGCATTACATATCCATGTCATGATACATATTTGTCAAATTCCCTGCATAATGATATTGCATATGTTGCATTTAGAAACTTCATTCAATGCATATAGTCAGGGGGAGTTTGGTTATCCCTACATAATGTTCATGACATTCATGTTCAGGAAATATCTCTAAGAGAGTCATTGCATATGCATGCATGTAGAGCAGTGTATTTCATATCGTCAAATTTGAAAAATCTAAAAAGAAATGACTCATTGCATCTAGACAAGGGATATTTGTCAGATTCATTTGTTCCTCACTTCCTGAATCTCTCTTGCTTAGTTATTTGAATCACTCTACTGCTCTCTAGTGTATAAACTGAATGTTCTACTATTCTCATCTAGACAAGTTGATCTGTCTGTATTCCAGACTCAGCTACTGAAATTGGTTCTGCTTTGCACGTATTTGATGCTCTTCTCTCCTGCTATTATTTGCTCTACCAGCATGTACCTATCCAATGTTCACATCCTTTCAAGCTGGTCTGATTAATCTGGTTCTTGTTCCAGGTATGATAAGTTGTTCAGTAGCATTGATTGGACTGATCTGAGATCCTTATGCTATGTACCATGTTTTAGTCTGAATTCTTAAAAGAAATTCCTATCATATAGGTTTAAGAATGTCTACTGATTTAGACTGATGTAAGTCTAATGTATTCTTAGATTTGTATTCAAATGTATTGAAAGTATCTGAATGATGAGTTTTAATAAATTTTAACCAACTGCGTCATGAATACCCTAGTCTCACCCATCTGTAATCTGAAAATGTGATATCAAGGTTACTTTGGTAGAGACACATAGAGTGAGTATTGTTTTTAAACATTAACCTGAAAAATGTTGACTAAATGGAAAAATTGAAGTCAGAGTAATGACTTGGTCACTAAGAAACTGGGTTCTCTATCAATGAAATAGAGTAAACCTACGTCATGAAGTGCCATAGTTATCTCTGGTGAAAATTTATTGAAAAATCTGACAGAGCAATAGCATGTCTGTGTTGAGTAACTGGGGAGTCCGACCTCTAATCAAGGTATCTCCTCATGTAAAAAGACACTTCTAGTGCTAACTCTGCTCTCAAAGTTGAGAGGCAATGAAAGTTATCACACTGAGTAACTGGGTCACTTCACCTAAGACGTGTTGTGCCTCATAAAAAAAGGTGTTGATCAACTTAAATTACTCAGGAAAAATAATGTGCTAATCAAAAGAAAATGTCTTGCAAAAATAGTCAACTCACATTCTAGTAAGGGTGTTTAATCTCAATTCTACTCTGTGTGACTCTCAAAGGAGTCATCGAGTTCATTTGAGTAAGATGGAAGGTGGTTGTTCTTGAGTATTGCTTGATTAATTGGTTCACCTTTATTAAAACCTACCTTCAGATATGAGTATTGAATTTGATTGACAAATTTGGTATACATCATGGTTAAATCAGTTGGGTCATGTCACTTAATTCATAACCCCCTATGATAGGAGAGTCTTTCCTTGTGAGGACTTATTACTTTGGTACCTGTCATACAATTTCCTCTGATCAGGTTCACCTCTAACAACTTAATCATCATGCTATCTTACTTGTTGGAGATCCTGTGCCTTGCTTGCTGTTATTTACTCCTACCCTTGGCTACATCTACTTCATTTACATCATTGTTTCACTCTCCACACTGTTGGAATCTTCCATCTTGTTTCTGTATCCCTGACGAATGACTCTTGTAACTGGTTCTGGTTATGTGGGCCTTTCACCTGCATTGTTTTGCCCATACAAATGTAAGGTGTGCCATAACCAATTTTGCTTCAGAATTCTTGTGGTGGTGGATTCCAGATTGATTCATTGGATAACCAGAGTTCATCCATGTGGATACATCCTGTGCTTGCATTTTTGATTCCTTTCATGCTCTCAGGGGGAGTTCTGGGAATTCTAGATATTCATGATTATGTCAAAGGGGGAGGACTGTATTACACAAGGGGGAGAATAGGTTCATGCATTATATTATTTTTCACACAAACTACCTTCTTTTTGATGAAGTCAAAGGGGGAGAATAGTTTGACATGAGCTAGTGTGACTCATAATCTCATAGTGTTGCCATCATCAAAAAGGGGGAGATTGTTGTGCCCCTTGTGCCTTGATGATATTGTGTAGTTTTGATGATAGCAAACACTATGAGTCATGTGAGATTAGAATATATAGATGTTCTGCATGCAATCTCTACATACATGGTTCAATGCATAGTTTTATTTTTTAGTATACATAGTCTGTGCATACTTTGTTTACACATTGAAAGTCGATGCGTGTACATTGCATCTGTCGGGTCTATACATCGCTGCATGCTATCAAGTCTGTACAACCTCCGTTGTTTCACTCGACCAAGTCAGTACACTCGACCAAGTCAGTGCAAGCACTATTCATCCGTTAGCTCAGTTCGTAGCTAAGTCAGTACAGTCCGTGTTCTTCATGCATGTACATAGTCAGTGCATCTTTTTGCATCGTTGTGCATCACGCATACACATAGTCAGTGCATCTTTTTAAATCGTTGTGCTTCACGCATACACATAGTCTGTGTAACTCTTGGTGCTGCAAGAACACAAGTCTGTACAACCCTTGTTGATACGAGCAGTTAAGTTCGTGCATAGTTTCATTGGGTCTGTGCATTATGCATTCATGTTTAAACTCTAGGCACAGCTAGTTGGTGCATTGTCTTGTTCCATGCACACAAAAGTCTGTACACTTCTCCGTGGCATGCCTGAGCATTCCTCTTCAATGTGCATACTTTCTTATATGCATATGTGCATCTTTCACTTCAAAGTCTGTACATTCTTCGATAGAATGTCTGTGCATCTTTTGTACCATGCACTCAAAGTCTGTACATTCTTCAGTAGCAAGTCGATGCATCTTTTGCTCCATGCACACAAAGTCTGTATATTCTCTGATGGCATGTCCGTGCATTCATCTCCATTGTACATACTTTCTTATATGCATACTGCATTATATGCATCAAGTCTGTACATGTCTCGATGCCATGTCCGTGCATTCATCCTCATTGTACATACTTTCCTATATGCACAATGCATTATGTGCATCAAGTATGTACAGGCTTAGATCAAATTTCGAACTAACTCAGTGCATCCTTTTTCTCTTCTCTTTCAGATCAATTCAAGTTGGTAACTAGTCTGACCTGACAGAATATCTGCTCGAGGAGTTTAAGAAGGGCACGTGATCCAAGAATGGAGGAAGTGCCAAGATCGTGACACGTGTATTGTAGCAGGCTGAAATGCTGCCACATGGTCAAGGCGCTAGGGCGGGAATTCATGGAAGACACACGCCCACCTATCTGCTGCTGCTATAAAAGGAAGGTTTCTCCATCTGGAGAGGTAGGATCATGAAGTGTGGTGATTGTGAAAAAGCCTTAGAAGAGTATAAGCAGAAAGAGCCTGCACGATGTAGAGAAAAGAGAAAGAAAAAGAGAGAGAGTAGCAGAGAAGAAAAGAACCGAAGAAGAAGAAGAAAGATAGAGAGATAGATAGAGAGTTAAAGGAGAAGAAGAGAAGCTTCATCTGAAGATCTGTCCCTACTGGAATTTGGATCATATCCAATCCAATCAGCTCCATGGGAGCCACATTTGTGTTGATGTCATTTACAGCTTTCAGTTGCTGTGTTTTCTTGTCTCTTATTTTTCTTTTGAACCTTTATTCAAGCTGTTAGTCAGCGGAGCAAGCTGTGTTGCTCAGCAGTTGCAGAGGAGGATTCCTCTGGTCGGCTAAGCTATATTGTCCAGCGGGTCAAGCTGTTAGGCAGCGGATGGCTAAGCTGTACTGCCCAGCGGAAG
The DNA here is from genome assembly GCA_022559845.1 of Amorphophallus konjac. Taxonomy (NCBI): domain Eukaryota; kingdom Viridiplantae; phylum Streptophyta; class Magnoliopsida; order Alismatales; family Araceae; genus Amorphophallus; species Amorphophallus konjac. The sequence continues at coordinate 332,212,853 of CM040120.1, read as the reverse complement.
CAAGCTGTGATGCTCAGCGGTTGTAGGCAAGCTGTGAGGCCTAGCGGTTTAAGCTGTGTATCAGCGGAACCCACACTCAAGTTTGAGTGTGGGGTGGACGTAGGTTTGTGAACCGAACCACCTAAAAAATCTAATGTCTCCGTGGTCTGATTTTTTATCTGATTGTCGCTAGATGAATGGCTAGGAGCGTTTCAAGTGAGTATTCTGTCTGAATGCTTTAAGGCACCCGCTGGTCTTATTTGACTCTGTGTACGGACTAGACTTGGTTAGGTGTCTACATTTTAGCAGTCCAGCTGACTGATCAAGTGCCTCTTTGAATCTCTTATTTGGAAGAGCTCAATTGATTTCTATTCCGTAACTCTGATTCCTTTAAGTTCTAATTGGGTGAAGTTTTTAAAGGAGAGATTCATTCACCCCCCTCTGAATCCATCGCACCAGTCCCAACACCGACGACGGTGACAGTTCCCCCACCGGCAGGGAGGCCACCGTGGCCCCCCAAATCGGCCCTTAAGCCCTTTAATCCTCCTAGGAAAGCTCCTAAACTAACATGCATGGCTTAAAATTAAACAAAAATGAAAATGGGGGGTATTAATGGACCTACCTCGGGGCCCTTCGTTGTCCTCGCCACCGCCGGTGCCGCCGGAGGCTCCATCGCGTCTTCCTCTTCTCCAGCTTCTCCTCGGGCATGGCGGTGGGTCCTTCCTGTTGGGTTCGATGCAGTATTCAGAGGGGGGGTCAATGAATATAACCCTTTAAAAACTTTCACCCAATTTAAAACTAGAATACTAACAAGACTTTCACTCAATATAAAATTTCGCCCAAACTAGAACTATGATGCTAACTAGACAGATTTACCAAATCTGAAAGCTAATCAACTATTCAGTTCTACCAGTTAGCAAACACATGGAGTGCCCCTATGCATTCATCTAGCGGAAGCACAAATGAACAAATCAAACCACAATGCACAAGGGGTTTTTAGGTGGTTCGGTCCTCCAGACCTACATCCACCCCACACTCAAACCGAGTGTGGCTTCCACTAGCTCACGCTAGAAACAGCAGACTCAGTCTGCAACAAACGCTGCCAAACAGCTTGACCAGGGGAACAACCTCCCCTCTTCCTCCCAACCGGAGGGAACCACTAGTGACACCAGTCACTAGCAAACCAGAGACACAAGGTCTCTCTTCCTCCAGACCTGGAGGGAACCCCTGGACTTGAATCCACAAGCCCAGAACCGGAGACAAGTCTCCCTTCCTCCAAACCGGAGGGAATCAACAAGTAGCACCCAGCTACTTGCAACCGGAGATAGCAATCTCCCTTCTCCTGAACAAACAGGAGGAACCCACAAGTGACTCCAGCCACTTGGAAACCAGAGACACACGGTCTCTCTTCCTCCACACACGGAGGGAACCACCGGGCTTGCTACTCACAAGCCCAGAGCCAGAGGAACAAGCCTCCCTTCCTCCAACCCGGAGGGGAACCTAGAGACCCAAGTCTCTCTTCCTCTGAACCCCAGAGGGAAGCACAATCGGAGATAAATCTCCCTTCCTCCAACCCGGAGGGAAACAACCGATGACACCCTGTCAAAGGCAACCAGAGACGCAAGTCTCTCTTCCTCCACACGGGAGGGTACCAACCACAAGTAGCACCCAGCTACTTGCAAACCGAAGACACAAAGTCTCCCTTCTCCTGAACCCACAGGAGGAACCCCGACCTCTCTACAGAGGATCGGAAATACAGTAAATGGATAAAAATAAAAACGAAACCAGCAACAGAAGGCTGAAAAGATAAAAACAAATGTGGCTCTCGCAGGAGCTGGCTGGCCTGGATTTGATCCACGGTACAGCAGGAACAGATCTTCTGTTGAAGCTTCTATCACTCTAGCTCTCTCTTCTTCTCTATTCTTCTTCCTCTTCCTTTCTTCACACTCTGCTATCTCGATCTCTTACTCAATCTCTCTTTCTTTCTCTTTCTCACTCTCTTTCCCTTCTTCTTTTCTTTTTCTTCTTTTCTGTCTGGATCGTGGCTCTCTGTATTGAGTTTTCTTCTCGCCAACTCGATCACACTCCATCTGTGGACGAAGGCTCCTATATATAGCAGCAGCAGTAGGTGGATAGGGCACAAAACGCGTGTGCCTCCCACGTTTCCTGCCCTAATATTTCGGACCACGTGGAGGCTCCTCTGCATCTTGGATCACGTGCCAGATGCAGCCTTGTATCACGTACTGCTTCACGATTAGAGCACCTGTAAAACAGAGTATCGGATAAGTAATCAATTTAAGGAACACCTCTGTATAGATTATCAGAAGAACAGTACTTTAGAAGAAACTTGAACGAGGTTAAAACGAAACAACACGAAGTGACAAATAGCAACGACACGGAGACAACGCGAGGACACAATAGGGAAAACGACACGAAGTCAGTAAGGACTCGATGTACAACAGTAAGTAACACGAAGTAAGACCACACAGACATAAACGATAACACGAGAACAACACGGGGTGACAGCAGAAACCGACACGAAGTGTTTGCAAACAAAGTAAGACACAAGGTCTACGTAAAGCAACACGAAGTGTGGTTAAAGCGAGAACGACACGAAGTGAAGTTATAAAACAACACGAGGTAAAAAGAAGAACGACACGAGATACATGGAGACAAAACAGAAACCAACACGAAGTGTGGTTTCAACACAAGAAAGACACAAGGTCTAGGAAGAACAAAAACGACACGAAGACACAAAACGGAAAAGGACACGAGGTGTAACAAACACGACACGAAGTTATGAAAACAACACGGAGACGAAGTCTGAAAAAATGACACGGGGTGAAGACAACACGAAGACGAAACACAGGTTTCGACACGGAGTGAAAACGACACAAAGACAAAACAGAATTGACATGGGTTGAAATCAACACGAAGTCAAAAACAGTAATCGACACGGGTTGAAAACAACATGAAGACGAAGTACAAAGAGACGACACGAAGTGAAGTTGACACGAAGTGAAAACAACACTAAGTGAAAAACAATAATCGACACGCGGTGAAAACAACACGACGACAGTGAGAACAGCACGAGGTGAAATGACACGGGGTGTAGAAAACCAAGAATCGACACGAAGTGTGGTCAAGGCGAGAAAGACACTAAGTCAAAAACGAAAGACCAACACTCAGACAGAAACATAAAAACAACACGGAGACGTAGACACTAAAACAACACGAAGATGAAGACAAGGGAAACGACACGAAGTCTAACCTCATACAAGCTTTCCTGTCACGCATGGAAATCAACACGAAGTGTTGTATGCTCATACAACACGAGATCTTTTTGTGTTAGTGAGGGGAAACAACACGAAAACTCAAGTACAGAAACAGCACGAAGATGATGTACAATCTGATGTACAGACATGAAGAACAGTCCAAGGTATAGACTTGCACGAGTAAGCTACAGTGCCAAAGTATAGACTTCACGCTGTACAGACTACATGACCAGTGCATGATTGTACTTGACAATGTAAACACTTAGCCTATGCAGACCAATGTACAGACTTTGGCGAAGCAAAAGGCTGTATAGACTTGGAGACCCAAAGCCATTGTATAGACTTTGTCTAAGACAAGGCATGAGCTGACGTTGTATATACTTAGCCCAATGCAAACCAGTCCGATGTATAGACTTTAAGGAAATGCATGCTACAGTGCAATGTCTAGACTTGCGATGTGTTCGCCAAATGCACACTACAGTCCAATGTATGGACTTGGACGAATGATGCATGTGCAGTGAATAGACTTAGGGCATAAACCCCACGATGCACTGTATAGACTATGCACATAACATAAGTCTAACATAAACAATATATCAGTTGTACCAGTCACAGTCATGATGCAATCATCAAGGCACAATGTCATGAAAACACTATATCATTGCTATCATCAAAATACAATATCAATCATCAAAACCACAGCAATGAATGCTTTATGCATCAGTTTAACATGTAACAAGACTGAACATCAAATATGTTAATCTAAACTGAGCAGCAAGATGACTGAACATTTGATTAACTCACATCAACAACCAATCATCAAAGCCATCATTAAAACCATCATCAAAACCAAAACCACATGCATGGGCACAACAATCTCCCCCTTTTTGATGATGGCAACACTTTCAATACATTGAGTCATTCTGATGATGTGAGGCATTCTGAGGTAATCTGAAGACTCAAATTATTCTCCCCCTTTGACTTCATCAAAAAGAAAAATAATTTGAGAAATTATAGCATGTATAAAAGTTCAGTCAATTTCTCCCCCTAAATAAAAGCTCCCCCTTTGAGAAGGAATATGAACAGATAACACAGGTAGAAAAGGTAGGAGGATCACTTGATAACAGCTGAATCATAGGTTCAGAAAGGAAGCATGATTATAACCAACTGTTTAGAGTATAAGAATCACCACTCATACAATTTTCAAAAATTCAGGTTTAATCAGTGATAAATCTAGAGTAAAACACCTGACCCCTGAGAAAGAGTTTTAGATTCCATTTATAGCAATGAATCTAGGGCACATGGTATTAATAGATAAGTCTGAAATAATACCCTTTTGTGTTTAAACAAGGAAATTCAAGAGAGGCAACTTGAATATGTATTGATAAAAATAATTTTCACTCATTGACTTTTGATTTTTCGAAGGGTTACAGCAGTTTGATTTTCATTTTTTTTTTCAATTTCTGAAACTGAACTAAGTGAATAGACCTATGGCATTTATGCTGTTGACATTAGGTGTACACCTTGATAAGAGGCAGGTACCCCCAGTTACTAGGCATAAACTATATGATCTACTTCAGATCAAGACCCACGAGGAATAGTCTTCACTTTTGACATTAAGGGTACACCTTGATTAGAGGCCAGTACCCTCAGTTACTTGGTGAGGACTCCCCTTATAGATTTGACCCTATGAACAGAGATAGTCTAAGGCACTTCATGACATGTGAGATCTCCTGTCTTTTTGGAGGAGTTCACAGTTTCTCAGTGCAATCAGCCATTGCTTCTGTCACTATGTTCAGTTCTTAACATTAATGATCTTGTTTACTGCTGCCCTTAATTCTTTTAGAGTGATTGATTGAAAAACATTACACACTCTTGTTCACCTGTTCTAAACATTTCCAGATTAACACATTTAGGCATTAAAAAAAAACTTTTTCTATTTTAGCCATGAGACAAAGATTAAGAGCTATAAAAGTTTTCTTTTATCTCAATTTCTGAAGTGCAGACACTTAACTCTCCAATTTATAAAGGTTAAACCTTTAGTTCTTTTCAATTTGTAAGAGTGATTCTTATAGGTGAACAATTGCAATAATCACCATTCAATGTACTGAACCAGATGCAAAGCTGTTGTTTAGTGAAACTGATGAGGAAAAGATAGCAAGTGGCAATATGGTTCAATGAGCAACCGATGTCAAAGAATATGAATCATTTGAATGAGAACACTGGGAAGTGAAAAGGATTCAATGAATTGAATAGAACTCTCAGCTCCCCCTGACATCATGAAGCAAGAGATATGCTATGCAACATACTGTCCTACATGCAGACAAGACCCATGGTACTAGGCGGAGGACCTGGTCTCAAAGACCATCTCACACATGGTAGGAACCTCCGGGCAGATTTCCCTGCCTTTTAGTAACATACCATTTGATATACCAGGGTTAACAAGGACGATGCAACATAAAGCAGTCCTTCATGCATTGAACAACTTCAATGACAGTCATGCTAATGATGTATGCAGACATAAGACACATGCATAGACTGTGTACACTAAATGAACCATTCACACATAGTCCAGGTATGCATTTAAATACAAGCATGCAATGCATTGACACAAAGCATATATAGTGCATCAACTGAATATGCTTAACGAAGCATTCAATTTCAGTTCAATCATATAGCAAGAGAAGAGCATCAGATATATGCAAAAATGAATTCAATAGCTGAGTCTGGAATACAGACTGATCAGCTAGACATGGAGAGATCATCAACAATCAATCAAGCAAATCAACATGAAGCACACATTTTTCATGCTCACAGTTTCAGATAATGGAATTTAAAACACATTTCAGAACTGACCTGAAAAGTTCAATCATGGGGTTTTCATTCTTGAGCGCCTTGGTTAACCCCCTTTTATTTCTCCCTCCAAGGCACACCTGCAAGATATTTGATCATCTTGATCCTGCAGGGACCCAAGTAGCTTTGGGTCCTGCGTTAGCCCTAACAGGTTTTCTAAACATTTTCATAGCAACATTATCATCAAATTTCATCAGTGAACAGTCATCCATAGAATGTCCAAATTTTCCACAGTATCTACATGAACTGGCTGGTGTTTGATTCTTATGATGCACATTAGCAGCAGGGTGATGTTTATAAACATGTTCATAAGATTTTCTGTTATATGCATGAGCAGTTTGATGCTTGTTCTTAACCATCCAACATTCAGCAGATTTATGGCCTGGCTTCCCACAGTTATAGCATGAAATTTTCACAAAAGGTTTTGCAGGGATTTTGACAAAATGGGGTTTAGCATAGTTCTTTTGAACATACCAACAGTCCTTGACTGTATGCCCATTTTTCCCACAGTGGGAGCATGCAAAAGAATTTCTTCTATGAAAACCATTTTTACCCCAAGTAGATCTAAACCAGCACTCAGCAGCCTTGTGCCCAGGCTTATTACAGTTGAAGCACACAATGTGCTGACTAGAATTGTGTTTAGATCCATATGGATCATAAAAGTGCATGGAAGACTTGGCATGTAGTTTATTATCTTCTTTCATGATAAAACATTCATTCATGAGATGACCATGCTTCCCACAATAATAACATGAGGCATCAGGCTTCCTAGCAACATGGTTTCTATCAAAAGAATTTCTAGAATGTAAAGTTCCACTAGCATGCTCATCCTTTAACATCAATCCACAGTCCTCCATTATGTGACCTCCTTTCCCACAATAATAACATGACCCCTTTGTAATATGAGTGTATGTGAGATCATGTGAATTGTGTGTAGCCCTTTTTATAACAACAGGAGTGCCTTTTTCCTTTTTCTGTGAGTTTTCACCCTTTTTCTGTTTTGGAGTTTGTTCCACAGTTTTGGGTTTCACAGTGGATTTTTGTGCAGTGAATTTGAAGACAGAAGGAGCAGAGGTTATGTTCTGATTGGTGGCTTTGACAAAAACCGTAGATGTTTCATTCCCATTACTCCTTTTATTTGTCGGACTATAGCCCAGTCCCTTTCTCTCAAAGTTATCACTCTTTCCAAGAAGCTTATTCAGATTGTCCTTACCTTTGACAAATTTTGATAGAGAATTTTTCACGTCTTTAATTTCAAAATTCAAATCAGCAATTTTAGCTTCATATTTGGACAGATCTGTTTCACAGGAAATGACTTGTTGATGCAAGGCATCATTCAGACTCTTGAGTTTTTCAACTTCCTGTTTTAATTCTATTTCCTTGTCAGTTTTAGATAAGGACTTGTAAAGATCATCAACTTCTTGTTGAAGGGATGTGATAGTAAGCTCATATCCAGCTATTTTCTGTTCACTGCAACTGACATTTCCATTTAACATTAAGTTGATAGTTTTTAGACTCTCAATTTCTTGTTCAGCATTCATCAACCTATCAGAATTATCCACACTCACACACTTGCCTTTTTCCATTGTCATTAGCCTATTTGTCAGCTGGGTGTTTAGATGTTTCAACTCATTGATTTCCTCTTTCAGTTTACTGTTCTGCTCTAGGAGATCAGCATCAAGCACCCATTCATCTGAGAGAGACTGACATTCATGAAACATTTCCTGTTGTTTTTCAGATTGAAATTTGTCAAGATTTTTCTGAATCTCTGAATTTGTTACTCTATCAGCCTCTAGTTTTTCAGAAATCAATCTATTTTCTTTTTCAAGATTTATTGATTTGAGTTCAAATTCCTTGAGCTGATTATTGAGTATTTCATTTGCAGATTTCATTTTTTCCAATTCAGAGTTGACACATTCTAATTCTCTCACCAATTTTCATTTTGAACAATATCATTGTTGTGAGCCTGATCAACTAAGCTAAGCCTTTCCTTTAGTTCAGTAATTTCACACACAAACTCTTGACGCTCCTTTTTGTGTAGAGCAACTTGTTTCATAAGAGATTGTTTTTCAGATTTGAAATGATCTAAGTCTGAACTAACAGAATCACACTCTGTTATTTGTCTTCTGAATATTTCATTTTCAGTTTTCAGAGTTTCAAGTTTTTCACCTCCTAGATTTTCCAGCTTCTTTTTCAGACTTTTATATTTCTTCCCTAGTTTCTTACGGGATCTTAACAGATTTGCATAGGCATCTTCCCAATCGTCTAATGAAAAATTCTCGAAAGGGTTTACCTCCTCATCATCACGTTCTTCGGATTCATCTTGATCACTACCATGGTTGCTCTCGTCAGCCATCAGACCGTTGTCGACATTTCCCTTCTGAGCAAGCTTCAGCTCATCCATAATGTCCTTGGCAGACCTGCAATCATGAATACAAGACCATAAGGCTCTGTCAATAGCAGCTCTCATCAGGTTAAAGGCCTTCTGATTTTCTTCATATTTTGACTTGTGACTTTTAGTCCATTTGGACTTTTCCTTTGGCAATCTGTGGGGACCTTGTGAAATTAACTTCCACAGATCCGGATTAATCATTTTCACATAATTGTGAAGACTGCTAATCCATGAGTTAAAATCAGAGCCATTGAAAACCGGTGGAGAGCCCATTGAGTAAATCCGCAAACAGACTAATGCAGCAAAGGGTAGAAACAGATAAGCACAAGGGACACCAGGATCCTCTGCAGATCGTTGGATCTGAACAATCAGAGAACCGCTCTGATACCAATTGTTGGGTTCGATGCAGTATTCAGAGGGGGGGTGAATGAATATAACCCTTTAAAAACTTTCACCCAATTTAAAACTAGAATACTAACAAGACTTTCACTTAATATAAAATTTCACCCAAACTAGAACTATGATGCTAACTAGACAGATTTACCAAATCTGAAAGCTAATCAACTATTCAGTTCTACCAGTTAGCAAACACATGGAGTGCCCCTATGCATTCATCTAGCGGAAGCACAAATGAACAAATCAAACCACAATGCACAAGGGGTTTTTAGGTGGTTCGGTCCTCCAGACCTACATCCACCCCACACTCAAACCGAGTGTGGCTTCCACTAGCTCACGCTAGAAACAGCAGACTCAGTCTGCAACAAACGCTGCCAAACAGCTTGACCAGGGGAACAACCTCCCCTCTTCCTCCCAACCGGAGGGAACCACTAGTGACACCAGTCACTAGCAAACCAGAGACACAAGGTCTCTCTTCCTCCAGACCTGGAGGGAACCCCTGGACTTGAATCCACAAGCCCAGAACCGGAGACAAGTCTCCCTTCCTCCAAACCGGAGGGAATCAACAAGTAGCACCCAGCTACTTGCAACCGGAGATAGCAATCTCCCTTCTCCTGAACAAACAGGAGGAACCCACAAGTGACTCCAGCCACTTGGAAACCAGAGACACACGGTCTCTCTTCCTCCACACACGGAGGGAACCACCGGGCTTGCTACTCACAAGCCCAGAGCCAGAGGAACAAGCCTCCCTTCCTCCAACCCGGAGGGGAACCTAGAGACCCAAGTCTCTCTTCCTCTGAACCCCAGAGGGAAGCACAATCGGAGATAAATCTCCCTTCCTCCAACCCGGAGGGAAACAACCGATGACACCCTGTCAAAGGCAACCAGAGACGCAAGTCTCTCTTCCTCCACACGGGAGGGTACCAACCACAAGTAGCACCCAGCTACTTGCAAACCGAAGACACAAAGTCTCCCTTCTCCTGAACCCACAGGAGGAACCCCGACCTCTCTACAGAGGATCGGAAATACAGTAAATGGATAAAAACAAAAACGAAACCAGCAACAGAAGGCTGAAAAGATAAAAACAAATGTGGCTCTCGCAGGAGCTGGCTGGCCTGGATTTGATCCACGGTACAGCAGGAACAGATCTTCTGTTGAAGCTTCTATCACTCTAGCTCTCTCTTCTTCTCTATTCTTCTTCCTCTTCCTTTCTTCACACTCTGCTATCTCGATCTCTTACTCAATCTCTCTTTCTTTCTCTTTCTCACTCTCTTTCCCTTCTTCTTTTCTTTTTCTTCTTTTCTGTCTGGATCGTGGCTCTCTGTATTGAGTTTTCTTCTCGCCAACTCGATCACACTCCATCTGTGGACGAAGGCTCCTATATATAGCAGCAGCAGTAGGTGGATAGGGCACAAAACGCGTGTGCCTCCCACGTTTCCTGCCCTAATATTTCGGACCACGTGGAGGCTCCTCTGCATCTTGGATCACGTGCCAGATGCAGCCTTGTATCACGTACTGCTTCACGATTAGAGCACCTGTAAAACAGAGTATCGGATAAGTAATCAATTTAAGGAACACCTCTGTATAGATTATCAGAAGAACAGTACTTTAGAAGAAACTTGAACGAGGTTAAAACGAAACAACACGAAGTGACAAATAGCAACGACACGGAGACAACGCGAGGACACAATAGGGAAAACGACACGAAGTCAGTAAGGACTCGATGTACAACAGTAAGTAACACGAAGTAAGACCACACAGACATAAACGATAACACGAGAACAACACGGGGTGACAGCAGAAACCGACACGAAGTGTTTGCAAACAAAGTAAGACACAAGGTCTACGTAAAGCAACACGAAGTGTGGTTAAAGCGAGAACGACACGAAGTGAAGTTATAAAACAACACGAGGTAAAAAGAAGAACGACACGAGATACATGGAGACAAAACAGAAACCAACACGAAGTGTGGTTTCAACACAAGAAAGACACAAGGTCTAGGAAGAACAAAAACGACACGAAGACACAAAACGGAAAAGGACACGAGGTGTAACAAACACAACACGAAGTTATGAAAACAACACGGAGACGAAGTCTGAAAAAATGACACGGGGTGAAGACAACACGAAGACGAAACACAGGTTTCGACACGGAGTGAAAACGACACAAAGACAAAACAGAATTGACATGGGTTGAAATCAACACGAAGTCAAAAATAGTAATCGACACGGGTTGAAAACAACATGAAGACGAAGTACAAAGAGACGACACGAAGTGAAGTTGACACGAAGTGAAAACAACACTAAGTGAAAAACAATAATCGACACGCGGTGAAAACAACACGACGACAGTGAGAACAGCACGAGGTGAAATGACACGGGGTGTAGAAAACCAAGAATCGACACGAAGTGTGGTCAAGGCGAGAAAGACACTAAGTCAAAAACGAAAGACCAACACTCAGACAGAAACATAAAAACAACATGGAGACATAGACACTAAAACAACACGAAGATGAAGACAAGGGAAACGACACGAAGTCTAACCTCATACAAGCTTTCCTGTCACGCATGGAAATCAACACGAAGTGTTGTATGCTCATACAACACGAGATCTTTTTGTGTTAGTGAGGGGAAACAACACGAAAACTCAAGTACAGAAACAGCACGAAGATGATGTACAATCTGATGTACAGACATGAAGAACAGTCCAAGGTATAGACTTGCACGAGTAAGCTACAGTGCCAAAGTATAGACTTCACGCTGTACAGACTACATGACCAGTGCATGATTGTACTTGACAATGTAAACACTTAGCCTATGTAGACCAATGTACAGACTTTGGCGAAGCAAAAGGCTGTATAGACTTGGAGACCCAAAGCCATTGTATAGACTTTGTCTAAGACAAGGCATGAGCTGACGTTGTATATACTTAGCCCAATGCAAACCAGTCCGATGTATAGACTTTAAGGAAATGCATGCTACAGTGCAATGTCTAGACTTGCGATGTGTTCGCCAAATGCACACTACAGTCCAATGTATGGACTTGGACGAATGATGCATGTGCAGTGAATAGACTTAGGGCATAAACCCCACGATGCACTGTATAGACTATGCACATAACATAAGTCTAACATAAACAATATATCAGTTGTACCAGTCACAGTCATGATGCAATCATCAAGGCACAATGTCATGAAAACACTATATCATTGCTATCATCAAAATACAATATCAATCATCAAAACCACAGCAATGAATGCTTTATGCATCAGTTTAACATGTAACAAGACTGAACATCAAATATGTTAATCTAAACTGAGCAGCAAGATGACTGAACATTTGATTAACTCACATCAACAACCAATCATCAAAGCCATCATTAAAACCATCATCAAAACCAAAACCACATGCATGGGCACAACACTTCCTCCTCTGCGACGACGGCCACGGCAAGCTCCTCGATGGCGGTCGGTGCCATCCCTTCCTCTTCCCCGGCCGCCGGTGGCGGTGGTGGCGACGACGGCGAGCCCTCGCCGGTGACCGACGGTCGAGCGGCTTGATGCTTCATCCTTGTCATGGTGGCGATGAGGGATTGAGAGGGCTGGAGGGATGGAGAGGGAAGTTTGAGAATGTGTGAGATTGAGGGAATGGGCTCGGTTTGCCCTTCGTCCTCCCCCACCGTTGGTTACGGTGGAGGGAGACGAAGGGTTTAGCTTTTCGAGGTTACAGAGGATGTGCGGTCTAGCGATAGACCGTCCTTGGTTTGTGTGGTTGATCTGTGGCCGTTCATCTTCAACGGTAGGCTTGTTTAAGTCGGTTCAAATTCCATGATATATACGGCTCATACCTATAACCGTTCTTCTTTGGGCGGTTGGTCCTTAACCGTTCATGTTTGAAGTTGTTTTACCCCCATATCTGCACTTGGTGTTCAATTGATGAATTTTGATATTATTGCAAATCTTGTTAACAATTTCGTGTGCACCATCCAAACTTTCACTTGCCGTTTCGCCCGCACAGGTAAGTCAAGTATGGCCATCTATCCTTGTCACCCTTATTGCATTATTATATAGTACTATAGTATATTATCTCGAGAACCAGTTGGTTATCTACGTGTTCCAGGATCTGATGTCCCCCTTCAACAAAAATGATGATGATCCAGGTTCACATGTTTAATCTTCGGATAGGCCGTTAGGTTGGGATATCATGGGGAGGATGGTTCTATCCTGCACGCTGTGGTTGCGGATGGTATCTTGACTCTGATTTCCCCAACTTAGCAATATTATTCTTGAGTATTTTATATTTTAATCTTTCTTTGCATTTGTTTTGACGATTTCTTTTATTTTAGCCCATCATGCATCATACGCATCTTTTTGAGCTTTCATGACCCATGGTTTGCTTGAAGAATGCCCCATCAGTGATGGTTATCTGCGCGTTCAGTCTTTTAGTAAGAGGAACTAATTCCATTCTGAGTTGGAAGGTTCTCTTTGGTCGATTCGCCTGGTTTGGTTGATTGAGAGGTCCCTGTCTGGAGCTTTAGCCATTTCCTTTACTTTTGCTGCCTGCTTTTGGCCTCCTCATTGGACCGCGGGATTGTGTCCCCCATGAGGTTGGTCTTGTCGATTTATTTCATTTAGTTTAGTTCCTCCAGACTGGTGTCGCTTTTGGTTTTATCATTCCTTGCGTTTGGTTTAGAGTTTTTTGGAAGATTCCTGTCGCTTGTTGGTAAAAACGGGTGTCGTTTTACCTTAATGCCTACTTTTCCGGTCCACTCCGCTGCATCTCCGCTTCATCTCCATGTTCCATGTCATTTTCGCTTCACCTCCGCTCGCTCCCCTGCAAAGAGGACGTTAAGGATGGGCATCTGTTGACACCCATTTTTTACCGATAAGTTGAGTTGTTCCTCTTACTCCCGTTTGTTGATGCCTCGAGTGGTCCATCACTCGTTGAGGCTGTCCTCAGGCATGTTTTGGGCTAGTTTTATGGGTAGCCTCCCTCCTTGGTTAGGTCCAAGTTGATTCAGGGCTTAACGGGCCTTGGTGTTGGTTGAGTGGGCTTTTCTATGAGTTTTCACACCCATGTGCATGTACGGTTCCTCCATGGCCGCCCAATCCATGTGCGGTTGACTGTGGACCGTTCATATATTTTAGAGTATTTTGGTTAATTTTCTAAATTTCCACCGACAAGTCTTTATGCGGTCCTCCTCTAGCCGTTTAACTTGATGCACGGATGGATGGTGACCGCTCATCCCTTAGAGTCCTGCTGATGTGATACGATCTTCCGAGTCCGAGATTTTCTCATTTTTCCATTTTTTTCCCATTTTTTTTCACCACCTTTGCTGCATACTCATTTGTTAACTCTTTCTCAAACCAATTTAGCTTTCAAGGCCTTACTTAAAAGCTACACTAGTGGAGATCGCCGGTACAGATTTGTGATATCTTTTCCAGCGAACTCTGCCATTTAAAGTGGAAGGGTAGTTCCCAATGGTGCACTTGCCACTGGCCACTGGTGTGGATAGCCTGACTTCCATAACAATGCCTTGCCAGAGGTGATCATGCTGCAGCGGGCTTTCTTTGCAGCTGCTTCTCAGAGGATGTTGATGGAGGGAATGAGTGGCTCGTAGAGGTGCTGCCATGCGGAATGGTGTATGATGGTGATGATGTAGTGGATAGTGCCGACGACGTGAATGCATGGGCCACGACGAGGGACGAAGGTGGTGGCCCCGACCGACGACTGGCTTCTGGTGAGATCGGGGACAGAGGGGACGCGGCGATGTTGTTGGCCAGCCTGATCTTCACCGTTGGAGTGCAGCGCGGGTAAAGCTTGTGAGGGGTTCACAGAGCTAACGTCGGCATCCATCGTCATAGACGACGAGGGTGGCAGCAGCTAGTTATCGGAGAAGGTGATCTGACTCTGCATGGTGGACTTGGCACGGGGTACGGTGGCAGGCATGGGCGGACGGTGAGCGTCCACTATGCATGGTGGCTAAGTTTGAGGGCGAAGGCCTGCCAGACTATCCAGGGACGTCGCTGGCATGCTCTCGTGCGGGAACCTGGGCATGGCGGCGCCGCAGTGGGCAGGGTGGGGGTGGGCTTGTGGCCAACAGGGGGTGAGGGACTGGGTCTCCGACGGGGCAGGAGCGTGGCGAGGAGCCGGTTGCAATGGTCGTGGGGGTGGCCGCAGCAGGAGGCAAGGGGAGCCGCTACGTGCATGAGGGGGGGTCGGGTCTTCATGCGAGGCAGGCAGATGGTGTGGGGGTGGGTTCTATGGTGAGCAGAGGAAAAGGAGGGAGTGGGGAAGTGAGACGAGGGAGGGATGGGAGGCTGCAAAGGAGAGAGAGAGGAGGGGAATGGGGCACCGGCGGTGCCCCTGTTCCAAACAGGGGACCGGTCACGAGATTGGAGAGAGTGAGGGGAAGGGAGAACGAGACTTGGGGAGGCTAGTTTTACATGACTGTGGGCTTGTGAGGAGAAGCAAAGGAATGGGGGGGAGGTGAGAACAGAGAGATGGAGGGCTGAGGGTGAGGCTCCTGGTGGTGCAAAGGCAAGAGAGAGAGAAGACTAAGGAAAGGAGAGGGTGAAGGGAGGGGACAGGCGGCTTGGTGCGGCTGGTGCGGCTGGGACTGCATGATGGAGGGGGGGGGGGGGGGCAGAGAGAGGACAGGCGGCTGGTGGAGTTGCAGGTGAGAGGTGAGGGGTGGGAACCGGTGAGAGGTGGAGCGGGGCACTTGCACGGTGAGTGTGGCATGAGGGTGGCCCACGCGGAAGGGGGGGGAGGAGGGAGAAACGATGCCCTATTCTGGGCAGGGCAACCGGGGTGGATAAAAATAGATAAAGGATGGCAATGAGAGGGGGTGCAGAGGGGAGGGGATGAGGGAAGAAAGGAGAAGACCGAAGGTTAGAGAGAGAGAGGGAGTGAGAGCACCGAGAGAAGGGGAGTTTGGTGCGGCGCCTCTGCAGAACAGTGGGAGGGTTGGAGGGAGATAACGCTAGGAAAGGGGGGGGCAGAGGTGGTGTAGCATGCAGAGGGGCCATTCGCAGAGGTAGAATCAAGTGTGTGCAGATGTGAGAGGGGGGAACATGTGAGACCTTGTACAGATGGTGGTGCAGGTTGGGCTAGAGAGAGAAAGGGAGGGGGAGAGGCCGCGGTGGCTAGCAGGGTGAAGAGAAGCAAGATCTGTGGAGGGAGAGGAGGAGAAGGGAAGCAAGAGAAGGGAGAGGTGGAGAGGGGAGGATGGGTTGAAGGTGGTGCTGGCATTGGGATCTTAGCCGTAGAAGAGAGAGAGAGAGAGAGCGAGTGGTCGCGGCAATGGAAGTGGCTCCGACGGTGGCAGCGGCGAGGCTTGTAGGTGGTGTGTGTGACGGGTGTGCATGCATGCAAGCGGCAGGGTGAGAGGGGAGGTGAGGCTTGGAGGTGGTGTGACGGTGGGGGGCTGCGGCCCTCTTGCAGGTGCAAGTGAGGGGTGGGCCTGCAGGTTTGGCTGGTAGCAGATGGACGAAGCTGGGGGTTCATGGCGGTGGAGAGGGGCTGGTGCGTGGGGGAGGGGTTCTGCAAGGGGATGGAGGGCACATCAGGGGGAAATGGGGAGAGAGACGGGCTGAGGGACGAGAAGAAGGAGGGCAGGTGCATGGCCTTACGGAAGAAGTTTAGAGGAAGAGGAGGGGGGAGATAGACTGCAAGTGCAGGGGAAGTAGGGAGGGAGGAGAGCTAGTGGAAGGGGGGGGACGGGTAGTTGGCCATGCAGATAGGTGTGAGGGAGGGGAAATGGAGAAGCATGGGGTAGAGAGAGAGAGACGCAGGCGGGATAGGGAGGGCCACCTGGGGAGAGGTTAAGAGGATGAGGGAGAGGTGGCAGCGTGGAAGGGAACGGAGGGGAAAGAGGTAGAGAGAGTGGGGGTTTTCCCATCTTTCCAAAAATTTAACTTCATTACATTGCTTAAAATAAAGGTTACATGACTCTTTTTATAGACTCCACAAGGAGACCAAAAGATAACTCATTAAAACTTCAACTAATACCTAACACTCATTATACCTCTAATTGGATGATTAAAAGACACTATTAAAAAAAACTCTTTCATGGATATAGCTTAAATCCTATAAAAAGAAAACACACATATTAGGCCTATACATGTGGCCCAATTAACACAAATATTTATTTGATAATTTTGTTGAAGCTGCTTGCCGATCCCGTCAGGTTCAACCATGAATCTTGAATCTCGAACCGACGATCCCGTCACCTACGCTTGATGGTTTTCTCAGATCATTATCCAATTAATCTATTTATCACCAACAAGGCTAGAACGATTTGTCTTTGGCCGCTCTACCTTTGAACGGCCCCATCCGAGCCGTTCATCTATGAGAGTCCAACGGTGAAGGTTTCGGTCAGTTCGATGGATACTTTGGATTATTTATAATTTATTTTGAATTTCCACCGACAAGGTTGGACGGCCAGGAGCTGGCCGCCCATCCAGTTGAACGGTCTATCGTAAGACCGTTCATCCGTTCGAATGCTGAATTTTAAAAGATTTTATCCCTTTTATCCGTGGTTTTATCCCCAACTTCTCCCGTCATTTTCTCTATGGATAATCAACCATTTTTAGTGTCGTTTCGACTGGATAAGAGATAATCTATTTATCTACGATTTTTCTTTGATTATCTCGACCTGAAAATGCCTCTAAACCCTAATTTCGAGCTAGGACTTTAGGTGCTCTATAAATAGACCCTAAAGGCCGGGTTTGAAAGGGGGGGAAATTTTTGGTCGACGGCGAAGCCCTGCCGCATTCTTGAGCGACCTAGCACCAAGGAGGGAGGCTTTATACGTCCACACAAGCTTCTGATTCAGGGAGTAGTCCAGTTTTTGAGTCTTTTGTGTTTGATAGGTTTCGTCACCTCTTTCATTGCATGCATTATTTTCATTACTTTCTCCCCACGTTCTTCTTCATCTTCATTGCCATGCACACACCCCATCACATTTTTGACACCCTAGAGGTTTAAAATCCCCCAGGTATCCCCCTTTCCACTTATTAATGTTCACTCCTTATTATTTTGACATCTACTACACTGTCCAGTTCTGATTCAGGTTGTTTCTTTGTGTTTTTACGTCGTTTTGTAGGTCAGTAATCCCTAGCACGAGGCCCATCCCCTCTGGCCGGCTGGAGAGGGTGGAGGTTGGTGTGATTCCTTGCTTGGTGGTCTTGCGCAGTGCTCTAAAGTCCGTTTAAGAAGACGTGCGGTGCAGACTGGACCGTCCATCTCTTCCTGCGGTCGTGACAAAGCCGTTCAACTGCCAGGAGCGCTTCATCCCGCATCTTCTGCAGCGTCCTTAAACGGTCTATAGTGACACCGTGCATCCTATAGGCGATTCTTCATGAGCCGTCCATCTTCCCAGCGTTGCAGGTCAGGCGAGTGTCTCTCCCTCTTTCCAAGGCACGGCGTGTTCATCACGCTTGGCGCTTTGGTGGTGATCACAGGTTTTTACACTTCCCTTTCCTTCAGTCTTCATTTGCTTTTCATGTCGGCTATGGTAGCATAGGCATTGGGAAGACATTTGAAAGGAACGGACGGGAGGAGAAATATATCTACAGTAGGCAACCTCGCCAACTCTTTCTAACACTTCAAAGGGATCGATATATCTTGGTGTAAGCTTGCCCTTAACACCAAATCTTCAGATACCTCATCCTGGAGAAACCTTAAGAAAGACGTGATCTCCGACTTAGAACTCGAGGTCTCTCCTTCTAGTATCGGTGTAAGTCTTTTGCCTAGACTGAGCCGTTTTGAGTGTTTCCCTAATTAGTTGAATCTTTTCTGTGGTGTCTCTCACCATGTCTGGGCCTAGTAGTTGCTTTTCGCCAACTTCGTCCCAGGATAAGGGTGATCGGCAACTCCTTCCGTATAATGCTTCGAAAGGTGCCATTTGAATACTTTTCTGGTAGCTGTTATTGTATGTAAATTCGACCAAAGGCAAGTGATCATGTCAGCTTCCACCAAAGTCAATGATACAAGCTCGTAGCTTGTCTTCTGCAACTTGATTCGTTATCTCTATCTGAACATCCCTCTGAGGATGAAAGGTAGTACTAAAGTTGTGTCTCGTCCCCAGGGAGTGTTGTAGACCCTTCCAAAAATGAGAAGTGAATTGCGGGTCTCGGTCAGACATGATCGATAAAGGAACTCCATGTAGTCTAACCACTTCTTTGATGTATAAGGCAGTAAGAACATCAACTGACCATCGGCTCTTGATTGGCAAGTAGTGAGCTAACTTGGTCAATCGATCTATGATGACCCATATTCCATCATGTCCACCTTTAGATTTAGTTAGTCCCATTATAAAGTCAATATCGATATCCTCCCACTTCCATTTAGGAATATCCAGAGGATGTAGCTTACCGACAGGCTTTTGGTGTTCTGCCTTGACTTGTTGACAGGTGAGACAGTGAGATACACAGTCCGCTACCTCCCTTTTCATGTTGGGCCACCAAAAGGTCCATTTCAAGTCTTGGTACATCTTGGTCAAT
Source organism: Amorphophallus konjac (assembly GCA_022559845.1). Lineage (NCBI taxonomy): Eukaryota > Viridiplantae > Streptophyta > Magnoliopsida > Alismatales > Araceae > Amorphophallus > Amorphophallus konjac. Next base: position 332,193,451 of record CM040120.1, on the reverse strand, counting down.
CCGGGATGAATTGTGTACCTTGATCGGTGAGCTTCCTCTAAAATTTTCTTCTTCAATTTTGGACAATCTGGTACACAAGTCCTTTCCCTGAATAATAGTCTTCCATCTGATGCTACCTTGAAGTCTGGTCGTTCTTCTAGCTTATCCTTGATTTCTAATAACACCAGGTCACTGTCTTGAAGTCCTTGAATTTCGGCGAGCAGATCCGATTGTATCCTCATGTATGATAGAGTAATACACCTTTTCTCCTGGTTCGTACTTATATCAAGTTTAGAGAATTACTCCAGCATCTTCCACTCTTGGATCATACAATTGGCTAATAACGCTCTCAGCTTTCAACTAAGGGCATCAGCTGCATGATTACCCTTTCCAGGATGATATTATATTGTGAAGTCGAAGTCTTTGAGATATTCTAGCCAACGTCTCTGTCTCATGTTCAATTCCTTCTGAGAAAATAGATACTTAAGACTCTTGTGATCGGAGTACACAGTGACATGTTCTCTATAGAGATAGTGTCTCCAGATCTTTAAAGCAAATACCACCGCGACCAACTCTAAGTCATGCACCAGGTAGTTTTCTTCATGCTTCTTTAACTATCTGGATGAGTAGGCAATGACTCTCCCTTGTTGCATTAACACACATCCGAGGCCAATGCCAGACGCGTCGGTATATACCTCAAATTTTTCCCCTTCAGTTGGTAATGCCAATACCGGGGTGGTTATTACATGATCTTTCAAGGCTTGAAAGCTCTTCTCGCATTCTTCATCCCACTTATAAGGAATCTCCTTACGGGTCAGCCTAGTAAGAGGAACGACGATCTTTGAGAAGTCCTTGATGAATCACCTGTAATAGCCAGCTAGACCGAAGAAACTACGGATCTTGATAGCATTGGTCGGCCTTTCCCAACTCTTCACGGCCTCGACTTTTGACGGGTCGACAGAAATCCCATCCTTCGAGATCACATGTCCTTGGAAGGACACTTCCTCGAGCCAAAAGTCGCACTTACTGAGTTTGGAATAGAGTTGATTACTCCTCAATATTTGCACGGTACATTGGCATAGGCAACCCCTTCATTCATCTAAAGGACTTTATGTATGGGTCTTCATTTTGGTAGAACGATCAAAGATCCCTCACATACCTCTTCAACATATCATTAGATGGCCCCGCCTTAGAATGGTTCTATTCCCTAGAGCCAAGTGAGGCCGAGAACTTTGACGTTTTGGGCACCGGCTCTTGGGAGCTGGGTGTTGGGTACTATAGACCGGATATTGGGTACACTGGGGCTGCGCACAGGATATTGGAAGGTGCACTGGGGGCTGAGCTTTGAGGAGTGGTCTGGGTACAGGATATTAGGGGCTGAGTATTGGGTGCTGGGAGCTGGGAACCAGATACTAGGTACTGGGGGTTTACCCAAGTAGGGTATGTTGACTGGGGCTGATTGGAAACTAAGGGACTGGGAGATAATACGTACGAGTTCAATAATTCGGGGGACTAGGAACTGGAAATTGGCGGCTAGAGGCTGACCCCTAAGGGGGTGTTGGCCTATGTTGCTGGGGACTAGGGTTTAGAGGCAAACCCGTGAAGGTGTGGTGGCCTATGTTGCTATAGCTGCTAGTTGGTTTTGAAATATGTTTGCCAAAGACCGGTTACTGGCAAGCTGGATATTGACATGTTGTTAGCCAGAAATGTAGTTCACATTGGTCTGGGGAACTGGAGCTGGGGCTTGGCCAACTGACCATTGAAGGCATTACAGTCGGAAGCTGGGATGAGCCGGGACTGGAACTGGGGCTGGCCTGCTGACCACTGAAGGTGTTGTAGCCGGAGGCTGGGACTGGGACTGGAACTGGAGCTAGAACTGGCCAGCTAACTATTGATGTGTAGTAGTCGGAAGACTGGGATTGGAGCTGGAACTGGAACTGGAGCTGGTCGGTAAACTGTTTAAGTTACTATAGCCGAAAACTGGGACTGGAACTAGAGCAAGAACTGGCTGGCTAGCTGCTAATGTGTAGTAGCCAAAAGACTGGGACTGGAGCTGGAACAGGCTGGCTAACTGCTGATGTGTAGTAGCCAAAAAATTGGGACTCGTCGGCTAACCATTGAGGTGTGTAGCCGAATGCTAGAGCTGGAGATTGGGACTAGTGTTGGCCGGCTAATTGCTGATGCGTAGTAGCCGAAAGACTGGGACTGGTCAGCTAACCGTTGAGGTGTATAGTTCAATGCTAGAGCTGGAATTAGCGATGACTGACCCTTGGGGGTGTAGTGGCCACCATTGTCGTGGAGTAATGTTAAGCTTTTCGTCGGCAAAATGTCATGGCCGAAGAATTTCATCAGTGAGGAGTGGAGAGGAAGAGAGTTTTTTTTATTCCCTTTACCAGCTCTACCGCCCTTGCGGGTTTTCGCCAGTGCTGGCCCCCTTTTACTTTTTTTGGTGCGCCCTTGCCGGTTTTCACACCAAGGGGTCACCCGATTTTGCCTGAGGCGCCCTCACGGGTTTTCACCTCAGCTAGGTTGATGGCAATTTTTCCCTCAGTAATCCCATGGAGGGAGTTTACTGAGGCTGCTGGGGTATCCCTATTTTAAACCTCATTTTGTTGTCTCTCTTTTTTTTGCTTACCTGGGAGCCTGAGGGCTATATTATTGCTGGTGCCGGGCGTCCTCGCTCTTGCAGTTGCGGGGATGATGCTAGGAGACTAACCATCACAAGTTTATGGCAGTGACGTTGGGAGGGGTTGACTAGCCACAACGCTTCATTAGAGAGAAAGAGTGGAGAAAGTGACTAGTCCCACCCTTTAGAGGGGGTGGCCATAGGATTGTCGATGACGGCCGAGGCAAGCACCTTAGTCAGGGTGGCACGCGAACTCATGCTCTGGAGCGCGGTATAGCTTCATGTGGTTACCGTTGAGAGGTAGGAACGGCTTATTACCCTTGTGGTCTACGACCGTGTAGGCCCCACCCTCGTAAACATCGTGAATGATGTATGGACCTCGCCAATTAGGTTGCAATTTTTCACGGGAGCGCCCTGCCATGACTTCCTTTTCCTTAATCATGACAAGATCGCCTTGTTTGAAGGCTCGTTGTTTGACGATTTTGTCGTAGGCTCAAGCCATGCGGGCCTAGTCACTTGTAGATGTTTGTAGGCTTCGAGTCGCTTTCCTTCTAGATTGGCAAGCTCTTCTAACCTTCTCTGGTATTCATCTTTTTCTGGTTCGGCAAAGGTGGTGTGGACCGCCACGCGGTATGAGGCTAGCTGGATCTCAATGCGGATGACGGCTTCTACCCCGTAAATGAGGGATAATGGTGAGCATCTCGTAGGGGTCTTATAAATCGTCTGATAGGCCCATAGTGCCTCGAACACCTTTTCACCCCGATCGCCCTTTCAACGGCTAACGATTTTAGCCAGAAGCTTATAGAGGGTTTTGTTGAAGGCTTCTGCCAGGCCATTAGTCTGAGGGTTGTAGACTGAAGAGGTTCTCCAGTCGATGTGGAACTTGATCGCTAGTTGATATACGGCTTTATTCTTGAATGGCGTGTCGTTATCAGACACAATGCGGCTGGGAGTACTAAATCGGTAAATGATGTTGTGCCAGATAAATCTGGCTACCACTTTGCCGGTGACCTCCCACAGGGGGATGGCCTCAGCCCATAGGGAGAAGTAGTCGATGGCAGCCAGAATGTACTTGTGGCCCTTGGAAGATGGCGGGAAGGGTCTCGCGATGTCCATACCCCATTCTGTGAATGGCCATGTGGGGGCCGTTGGGCGCAACGAATTTGGAGGTCTTCTGGGCACCAGGCCAAAGGCTTGGCATTGATGACACGTACGCGCATATTGGGTGCAGTCCGCGTACATGGTTGGCCAATATAAGCCTTTAAGCTTAATGTTGTTCTTCGTTCTGTCTCTGGCTTGGTGAGCACCACACAATCCTGAATGGACTTTGTGCATGATGGCTCGAGCCTCAGCTGAGGAGACACATCTCAGAAGAACTGACTTATCCTTTTCATGGACAAGTCTATACAGAGAGTCGTCGATTAACTCATATGACGTAGCCCGATAAAGTAGCTGGACTTTTTGAGCTCGGTCAGGAGGGTGCCAACCTCACTTGAATTTGATGATAGGATCACGCCAATCTTCTTCTTCTGGAGGAGTGTTCTGATCGAGGCTATGAACCGCATAGACGGTGATGCCGGGCTCATCTTCAAGTGTACTCGGTATCAGTCTTCTGTGCTTGACAGTGATGTCAACTTCGCCCTCGGGCGGAAGCTTGATGGTCGCAGCCAATTTCTCCAGGGCATCTACCTGTGCATTGCTGCTCCTGGGAACATGATCTATCTCAAAGAAATAGAACTTCTAGATTAGCCTGGTGACGACGACGTGGTATGGAACCAATTCCTGCTTCCGCACATCATAAATGCCGAGGACTTGCCAGACTATCAGCTGAGAGTCCTCGTGGGCTTTGAGGCACTTAATGCCCATGTCGAGAGCCGTCTGAAGCTCGATGATCAGAGCTTCATACTCAGCTTCATTGTTGGTCAGGGATTTCACGAGGGCGCATGAGTTGCACAAACTCTGCCTTGAGGGGTCAGGAAAACAATGCCAGTGATGCGGGATAGGACGCGAACCTGGGACTCTAGCTCGCGGACGTCCCTAAGCGAGGGAAACGCGTGGATCTACGCGGTTGAGGAACCGGTAATGAGTCATGGGTATCGACTTTTTTGCGTAGTCGGATTGAGTCACGGGATGGGTTCCACTCACTCACTCTCGCAGCCGTGATACAAATATATCGAGCTAATTTTGTATCACTCTAGCAGCGACATATGAAAATATATGAGATAAGCAAAATGCCAAAGTAAGAGGGTGGCGAGTGTACCTCTAGGCTCCGGGCGTGGGGAAGATGACCTCGACCGAAACTCGTATTCCCGGTACAATGGTATAACTCAATTACAGCAAAGGTTTTATGGCCCACTCCACGCAGGGAGGTAAAGGGCGACAACAATAACCCGAGAATACCAAGCTTGGGTTGACGGGCAGCAATTTGGAATGCTCGCGGGCCAGAGACGGGCTGCTGGTCCAGCTCGGTTCTGCGGGGCCCGCGGGACAATAGGCGGGTCCGGCTGTTGGGATGGCAGTGCCCGGGCGCCTCCTTGCTGCGGTGGCTGGCTAGGACGCTGCAGGGGGGTGCCGATCGATCTCCGAGAGCGGCGGTCACCGAAGCTATCCTGTCGTATTTTGCTGGAATTACCCGGTGACTGCTTTGCTGGCCTGTTCTCGGATCAGAAATGCGCGCCTCCTCGAAAAGAATTTTGCACCCAGATCCGGTGTCAGATCAAGGTAAAATTGGTACTGATGGATAGAGGACTCAAAGGGATACAACATATAATTATTTCAGATCTATCCAGTAGACGGATTAGAAATGAAAATGACTGTTCCCAAGGTTTTTTTACTGACTCGAATTACAGACAGTCAAGATAGAACAAGATCTGCCTGAGACTGAATTTTGACCGACCTAAAAATGATGGATCTAGACTCTGGGAAAATTATGGGTGGAAGGGGGGGATGTGAGGAACAGGTATGAGTTTTTGGGAATTTTTGGAGAAGACTAAGGGTGGGGGGAAAATACAACAACAAGGCACTGTCCCACAGATCTGCAAACTGGCAGATTGCTAGGGGGGAATACTTAATTACGGGAAAAATACTAAATGAAGATGAAATGGCACAAAATTTGAACTGGGGTTGAGGGATGATAAGAGGAACAAACCCTCAAAATTAGAGCTCGAACAGATCTCCTGATTTGGAGATAAAATTCTGGCTTCAAGCTTCTGTCCAGGGGTGGACAGAACTCCGATGAGGCGGCAGTGGTGGTGCGATGGCAGCTCGATGGCGGCGGTGGCGGCGGAGCTTCACACTCCGAGGGGAGATACAACTTGGAATCCACCAAGTTTTCTAGGAAATCCACCCTGAGAATATAGCAATCCAGCTGCAAGGGAGAGGGGAGAGGAGGGGCGCCCTTGGGCTTGCTCTTGTGCAAAATGTAATTTTCTTTCATTAATTGCTAAGGAATTCACAAAATACATGGGTTTATAGAAATAGAAAAAAGACATAAACTACCCTGAGATCTAGGGTTAGGGAGGGGCAAATAAGGGATGGGATAATTAATCCCCCATGTGGTCAAAATGACCAAATTAAAATACTATATAGGGGGGGTGCCCCTTGGACCAAGGGAGGTAAAATTGGATTTTTCTTCTTGGTCCAACTTTGACAAGTCATGGTCTAAGCCCACCTTGGACTTTGAACCAGCGCCACATGGCCCATGATCTTAGGTGGCCCAATGGGAAAGAGGGTGGGGGACCCTGCTGGACCTACTGGTATTTTACATAGAAACCCAAAGATTTCTAAAGACTAACAAATTGGCTTATAATGCCTTACAATTACAAACCCAATTAGTCAAGGATATAAATGCAAGCAAAGGATACAAATGCTAAAAGAAAATGTTAGTGTCCGGTGTTGATTCCCATCAGCCGGCATGTAGCATCTCAAAAATTTAAAAAGAGAATAAATGATAATAACTACACAATATTGGCCATCGAATGAAAATGAGATATGGAAATAGCCAAAGTAAACCAATAGACCTTAAATAAGATAGAAACGTTAAAGGTACTAAAGTGCTAGGACCCTTTTGACTCTAAAAATGTGTAATTATGGGCTTAGATAAATAATTGAGATTGAGTATATCCTTTTATCTAATTATGGCTCAAATTGGAAATACAATTCAAGTGTTTCGAGGGAATCTCATTCCAGGAATATGTATATACACACCCACACTTATAAAGATTTTCATAGGATCGAACCATACTCTGATACCCGAGACAACGGTACAATTTAGTAAGATAGATAAATAAATATTATAAGGAATAAAAATCCCTAAATGAAGTACTACTAAGATCCCAGTGTATATTATGCCTAGCCACACCAAACTAAGTATAAAACACCAACGGTAAACGCGATAGCCGTATGGGCCTCATATATACCTATATATATATATATATATATAGCAGCGTATATAAGGGTTTAATAAATAACAAATGGATTTAGTTATAGATTTATCAAGACATAAGAATGGTAAATAAAACCCACACACTTTATAAGGGCCTTAAGTACAAAAGGTAGAAGGCTAATCTACTTTCGAATAACCAAGCTAAGTATACATAAACTTATAGGGGCCATGTATACGTGAGCTAAGTGGGCTTTGAGATATATATATAACCCTATAGTTATATGGGCCTTAACCCATATCTATGAAGAAGCCTACTAACTAAATTTCCCCTTAACTAAATATACAAGGCCTTAACCTACCGGGGCTTAAGTTTAGCTTTAGCCCACTAAAAACCCATCCTCACGTTTGAAGATGCATGCAGCTTTAGGGTTCCTGATGATTAACAAGGCAGGTGGCTAAGGATCGGGAAAGAAAGATTAACATAAGGAAACTTCAAACACGATAGGTGTTCTATGTTGGAAATCAAGTTCCACTAGTAAACCATGAACCCAACTCTTATAAATAAAGCCATCTCTCAAACAAGCCCGGCTACTGCAGTGTTCGAAGAACCCCTGCGACGTCATCCATCGTCCTGCTACTCTTCTCCTTCCTTTCCTTCTACAGTTGCTGCGACTGTGCGAAGGGCATCGGTTGCTGTCTGTTTCTTCCTCCATCGTCTTCCCGGTTGTTGCTGCTGCACGAAGAGCCAGCCACATCTTCTACAAAGTGCAGTAGCCGCATATCCTCTTCTTCCTTCACGTGAAGTAGCAATTGCTATGGCTTATACCCTTATTATCTTCTCACTTTTCGACGTTCAGTCAACACCGGCCAAACGGGTAGGTTTTCTCAAAGAATTGAAGCCCAAGACAGTAGTAATTAGGTTGCATGTTTAAAATTCATGTTTTCATTTTCCCTGATCATCGTTTTGCCCAAGTTTTCAGTTTACTGTTTGCATGATTATCTTAATTGATTAAATAATCACATCACGTTAAAATTTTTATATCTGTGTAACCACTTTTCTAAAAATCACAAAGTGCATGTGACTTGAATCCCCATGATTTATCTTAATTTTTCATGTGATTATATGATATGTTAACTAGTTAATAATTAACTTTAATAAATAAGAGGAATTATTAAAGTTACACGGCGAATCATGATTTCCACTGTAGCACAGTAGTTGTAGGTTTTTACTTTGATAGCTCGTTCTAGGTCTCCGGAGCATCCTTTGATCATGAAATTTTATGGGCGTGTTATTGGGATAGTGATCGAGGTAGTGGTGTTGGTACCTCCGTTTTCCGATCCTCCTAGCCCAAAGTAGCCCTCCTCTCGAGTAAATTTTTTTTTGAACATCACGTTAGGTAGAGTTTTTCAGGCTCTTCATTTCGGTATATAGATTGTGTGATTCCAACTTGTATACATCAAGAACAAAGCGTTTGAGGTAGAGAAACACTATTCATTATCTTACCTAAATAACAACTTTTACTTTGTCGTTATTTAATTAATTAACGACTTTTACTTTGTCGTTATTTAATTAACGCCATAATCCATGTCATTATATATATAATAATTACTTTATCTTTAAAATTAAATAACTATTGAACCATATGTCCTAAAAGCATGATATTTACATTTTTGGAATCCATGTAATTTTCTTTATTTTTCCATATCTTTGTTCCCCGAAAATCTTTAGAATCTGAAAGTAGCACTATTCACTTGAGAGCCCCACCTCTGAGACCTTGTCACCATTCAATATAGCGCCCTGGACTTAGGCGTTATATACTAAAAAGAAGACTTCATGCCAGGGCACCATTTACCCTGAGCAGTAAATTCCAGAATTCCTGATTTTATAATTGAAATATGGAAATCCTGAAATTGAAATTTGAGAATTAAATCATGAATCTGTATGCTTTATTTTCCAAACCGGATTTAAAGTAATAGAGACTCTGCATGCAGGCGCCATTTTCCTGTTATATATATATGCACGTATATAATTATGGAAATTTCATGGTTGGTGCGCCTCTGCGAGAGGGCACTATTTTAAGAAATAGTGGCACCTTCATGGGCGCTATTTTCTTGATTTCTTGATTTACCTATTTTCTTACGAGTGATTTCTATGACCCATCTTATTGGGTATAGTTATTGGCACTATATTCCAGTCCGCGAGTATAGTCCCACATTTTTCGGTGTTTTAACGATTACCACACTACTTTTCGGTGACATACGAGCCCTCCGTTGGACATTCTGTTCCTTCGGACTGGTAAGTTAGTCATTGGGACCTCCGTAAGTCTCCTCGTAGCCTTGGATTCCCTCAAGGCCGACTGAGCTGGTTGTACCTTAAACACCTTGTACCATTTTAATTACCATGTCACTCTGGAGAAATGTGGTAACCCGGCCCTTTCATGGTGCTACGCTTGGCCCATGAGAGAAATCTCTCAAGCCGATGGAGTGGGTGACCGTTCCACTAGGCGAATTATTGAATTGGGAAACCTATGGTTAGGTGCCAATTCTTCACCTTGCTTCATGTCCATTGAAGTTATGACTCTTGTTAGTCATTTATTCAAAGTATCATGACAACCTATCTAGGTGCCAATTCCACCTAGTTTATCGACATGTCACGGTTTGTCTATGCTCTTTGCGTGGATTTTATCGCTAGTCTGTCCTTATCGAAGGGCCTTGCCCTTGAGTTCCATAAACTCTATTTATCATTCTATTAAAGCTTGTTCTTGAAACTCTTTATTGGCTATGAACTATCGTAGATGTCTAGATCTTTCTTTAATGCTGTGCATATAGGGCCTGATCTTGTCCTGGGAGGAGCACCCAAAAGTACTTGTGCCCATAGGAGTTATATTGATCACGGTGTCTGGCATTGCACAGAAGTACTTGTCTCTCTTGATCTTTGGCATTCTACACTCTCTCTTTCTCTCGTGACTTGCGTACATAACTTGACTTGCGTGGCCCGGAATGGACAAGTACTTGCGTGAAATAGCCAATAATCTATAAATTCTCTCATGAATGTCTCTTGTTTAGGACTCGCTTAGAAGTTTTGCATAATGTTGTTAATCTCTTGCTAGTTTTGTTTTACTTCCTCGGTTAATTCTACATGCATAGTCTTACCTACATTTACATGTGAAAATATAATTACTTAAACCAATTGCTTGTTCTTGAGATGTAATTCCTACTGAGCTTTTACTCACTCAATTTTATTCCAACATTTTTCAGGTAATCAGGTGGCTAGCGAGACCGAGACTCAAACGGGAGGGACAAGTGTGCAAGGGAGCTCTAGAATTTAGTGAACCCGTGTCTTTTATCTTTCTTGAGTCTAGATAGTATTTCCTATCAGTTGCCTTGTCTAAGTTCGCTAGTGTGTCTTTGGTCCTTTTCTTTCCATTATGATGTAGTTGAGTCTTTAAGTTTGGAATTTGAAATTGTAAGAGACTTATATCTAAAATAAAATTTTGTTATTGGCTTCAAATTATTTGGTCTTATGTGACTGCTCTTGATCATTCACGACTGTTTAACTGTCACGTTCCGAGCAAACGACACGTTTCGTTGCTATCGGTTCGGGGCATGACAGAGGTGGTATCAGAGCTTCGACTTTCACATCCTCAAGTTATTAGGTTCCCATGATAGGTCAAGTATCCTTATCAGTTATATCAGAGCTTCGACTTTCACATCCTCAAGTTATTAGGTTCTAATGATAGGTCAAGTATCCTTGTCAGTCATATCAAAGCTTTGGCTTTCAAATCCTTTGGTCATTAAGTCTAAGCGACAATTTGAGTATCCTTGTTGGTCATCCTATAGGAAATTCCGTGAGAGTAGGTAGAGCTTGGGGGTATATTATAAAGAAAGGATAAAATATTCTAGTCCCATTTCTATTAATTATCAAATTTTTTTGTCAATAATTAATATCCCCATTAATCTTGCAGGAACATAAATAGAATGGAGGCATCCAAACCAAACTTTGTTCCTGAAATGGTCTTGGTGGACGTCGAAGCTTACGCAGACCTTGTCAGGAGAGTCCAGGAGTTAGAGAAGGCCATGGAGGAGAAAGAGAAAGTTGAAGGGAAAGATCAAGGCAACAATTTCAGGAAGTTCATCATCACCAAGAAAAGGCCAAACGAGGGTGTTAGTTCCCAAACATGTAAGAAGTGCAAACTGTGTAAGAAATGCAAGAGGGGGAAGAATAGCGTAGCACCGGTAAGCCAAACTCGAGAAAAGTGTGGGAATTGTGGTAGAGATAACCACCAATCAGAGATTTGCCATCGGAAGATAGGAGCATGTCTTCGATGTGGAAGCCTAGAACATCGGATAACCAAGTGCCCTTTCATAAACCCGAAACACCAGGAAGGGGCCCAAGCCTAAGTGAAAGACGAGCTTGCCAAAGAAAAAGTTAGGAAGGTACCCCTCACACTCAAGCCCAAATTAGTCTTCCTAAAGTAGTTCTTTCAATATATTTTAACTTCTTCCTTTGTGTAGACCATAATGAATTATAGCTAGTCTCCCATCCGGAGTAGAAGGTGATGTGAATTTGGAGACCAAATTCTTTTAAGTGGGGGAGGGTGTAGCATCTCGAAAATTTAAAAAGAGAATAAATGATAATAACTACACAATATTGGCCATCAAATGAAAATGAGATATGGAATTAGCTAAAGTAAACCAATAGACCTTAAATAAGATAGAAACGTTAAAGGTACTAAAGTGTTAGGACCCTTTTGACTCTAAAAATGTGTAATTATGGGCTTAGATAAATAATTGAGATTGAGTATATCCTTTTATCTAATTGTGGCTCAAATTGGAAATACAATTCAAGTGTTTCGAGGGAATCTCATTCCAGGAATATGTATATACACACCCACACTTATAAAGATTTTCATAGGATCGAACCCGACTCTGATACCCGAGACAACGGTAAAATTTAGTAAGATAGATAAATAAATAAAAGTATAAGGAATAAAAATCCCTATATGAAGTACTACTAAGACCCCAATGTATATTATGCCAAGCCACACCAAACTAAGTATAAAACACCAACGGTAAACCCGATAGCCATATGGGCCTCATATATACCTATATATATATATATAACTATTAATAGATATAGCAGCATATATAAGGGTTTAATAAATAACAAATGGGTTTAGTTATAGATTTATCAAGACATAAGAATGATAAATAAAACCCACATGCTTTATAAGGGCCTTAAGAACAAAAGGTAGAAGGCCAATCTACTTTCGAATAACCAAGTTAAGTATACATAAACTTATAGGGGCCATGTATATGTGAGCTAAGTGGGCTTTGAGATATATATATAACCCTGTAGTTATATGGGCCTTAACCCATATCTATGAAGAAGCCTACTAACTAAATTTCCCCTTAACTAAATATACAAGGCCTTAACTTATCTGGGCTTAAGTTTAGCTTTAGCCCACTAAAAACCCATCCTCACGTTTGAAGATGCATGCAGCTTTAGGGTTCCTGATGATTAACAAGGCAGGTGGCTAAAGATCGGGAAAGAAAGATTAACATAAGGAAACTTCAAACATGATAGGAGTTCTACGTGGGAAATCAAGTTCCACTAGGAAATCATGAACCCAACCCTTATAAATAAAGCCCTCTCTTAAACAAGCCTGGCTACTACTACGTTCGAAGAACCCCTGCTACGTCATCCATCGTCCTGCTACTCTTCTCCTTCCTTTCCTTCTACAGTTGCTGCGACTGTGCGAAGGGCATCGGTTGCTGTCTGTTTCTTCCTCCATCGTCTTCCCGGTTGTTGCTGCTGCATGAAGAGCCAGCCACATCTTCTACAAAGTGCAGTAGCCACATATCCTCTTCTTCCTTCGTGTGAAGTAGCAGTTGCTGTGGCTTATACCCTTATTATCTTCTCACCTTTCGACGTTCAGTCAACACCGGCCAAACGGGTAGGTTTTCTCAAAGAATTGAAGCCCAAGATAGTAGTAATTAGGTTGCATGTTTAAAATTCATGTTTTCATTTTCCCTGATCATCGTTTTGCCCAAGTTTTCAGTTTATTGTTTGCATGATTATCTTAATTGATTAAATAATCACATCACGTTAAAATTTTTATATCTATGTAACCACTTGTCTAAAAATCACAAAGTGCATGTGACTTGAATCCCCATGATTTATCTTAATTTTTCATGTGATTATATGATCTATCAACTAGTCAATAATTAACTTTAATAAATAAGAGGAATTATTAAACTTATACGGCGAATCATGATTTCCACTGTAGCACAGTAGTTGTAGGTTTTTACTTTGATAGCTTGTTCTAGGTCTCCGGAGCATCCTTTGGTCATGAAATTTTATGGGCGTGTTATTGGGATAGTGATCGAGGTAGTAGTGTTGGTACCTCCATTTTTCGATCCTCCTAGCCCAAAGTAGCCCTCCTCTCGAGAATTTTTTTTTTGAAATCACGTTAGGTAAAGTTTTTCGGGCTCTTCATTTCGGTATATAGATTGCGTGATTCCGACTTGTATACATCAAGAACGAAACGTTTGAAGTAGAGAAACAATATTCATTATCTTACCTAAATAACAACTCTTTCTTTGTCGTTATTTAATTAATTAAAGACTTTTACTTTGTCGTTATTTAATTAGCGCCTTAATCCCTGTCGTTATATATATAATAATTACTTTATCTTTAAATTTAAATAACTATTGAACGATATGTCCTAAAATCATGATATTTATATTTTTAGAATCCATGTAATTTTCTTTATTTTTACATATCTTTGTTCCCCGCAAATCTTTAGAATCTGAAAGTAGCACTATTCACTTGAGAGAAACCACCTCTGAGACCTTGTCACCATTCAATATAGCGCCCTGGACTCGGGCGCTATATACTGAAAAGAAGACTTCGTGCCAGGGCGCCATTTACCCTGAGCAGTAAATTCCAGAATTCCTGATTTTATAATCGAAATATGGAAATCTTGAAATTGAAATTTGAGAATTAAATCCTGAATCTGTATGCTTTATTTTCCAAACCGGATTTAAAGTAATAGAGACTCTGCATGCAGGCGCCATTTTCCTGTTATATATATACACGTATATAATTGTGGAAATTTCATGGTTGGTGCGCCTCTGCAAGAGGGCACTATTTTAGGAAATAGTGGCACCTTCATGGGCGCTATTTTCCTGATTTCTTGATTTCCCTATTTTCTCCCGAGTGATTTCTATGACCCATCTTATTGGGTATAGTTCTTGGCACTATATTCCAGTCCATGAGTATAGTCCCACATTTTTCGGTGTTTTAACGATTACCACACTACTTTTCGGTGACATACGAGTCCTCCGTTGGACATTCCGTTCCTTCAGACTAGTAAATTAGTCATTGGGACCTCCGTAAGTCTCCTCGTAGCCTTGGATTCCCTCAAGGCCGATTGAGTTGATTGTACCTTAAACACCTTGTACCGTTTTAATTGCCATGTCACTCTAGAGAAACGTGGTAATCCGGCCCTTTCATGGTGCTATGTTTGGCCCATGAGAGAAATCTCTCAAGCCGGTGGAGTGGGTGACCGTTCCACTAGGTGAATTATTGAATTGGGAAACCGATGGTTAGGTGCCAATTCTTCACCTTGCTTCATGTCCATTGAATTTATGACTCTTGTTAGTCATTTATTCAAAGTATCATGACAAGCTATCTAGGTGCCAATTCCAACTAGTTTATCGACATGTCACGGTTTGTCTATGGTCTTTTTGTGGATTTTATCGCTAGTCTGTCCTTACCCAAGGGCCTTGCCCTTGAGTTCTATAAACTCTATTTATTATTCCATTAAAGCTTGTTCTTGAAACTCCTTATTGGCTATGAACTATCGTGGATGTCTAGATCTTTCTTTAATGTTGTGCATATAGGGCCCGATCTGGTCCTGGGAGGAGCACCCAAAAGTACTTGTGCCCATGAGAGTTATATTGATCACGGTGTCTGGCATTGCACCGAAGTATTTGTCTCTCTTGATCTTTGGCATTCCACACTCTCTCTTTCTCTCATGATTTACGTACATGACTTGACTTGCGTGACTCGACTTGCGTGGCCCAGAATGGGCAAGTACTTGCGTGAAATAGCCAATAATCTATAAATTCTCTCATGAATGTCTCTTGTTTAGGACTCGCTTGAAAGTTTTGCATAACATTGTTAATCTCTTACTAGTTTTGTTTCACTTGCTCGGTTAATTCTACATGCATAGTCTTACCTGCATTTACATGTGAAAATGTAATTACTTAAACCAATTGCTTGATCTTGAGATGTAATTCCTACTGAGCTTTCGCTCACTCAGTTTTATTTCAACATTTTTCAGGTAATCAGGTGGCTAGCGAGACCGAGACTCAAACGGGAGGGATAAGTGTGCAAGTGAGCTCTGGAAATTAGTGAACACGTGTCTTTTATCTTTCTTGAGTCTAGATAGTATTTCCTATCAGTTGCCTTGTCTAAGTTCGCTAGTGTGTCTTTGGTCCTTTTCTTTCCATTATGATGTAGTTGAGTCTTCAAGTTTGGAATTTGAAATTGTAAGAGACTTATATCTAAAATAAAATTTTGTTATTGGCTTCGAATTATTTGGTCTTATGCGACTGCTCTTGATCATTCACGACTGTTTAACTGTCACGTTCCGAGCAAACGACACGTTCCGCTGCTATCGATTCAGGGCGTGACACGGCACCTACCGTGACGGCTGTGTTGTGCCCCTATGTTTTTGATGATGTCAACACTATGACTCATCATTGAGTTTCATGTGTTTTTGATCCTTGAGTTTCATACATTTTTTGCTCTTTGAGTTTCATACATTTTGATTCTTGAGGTTCATATGTTTTTGATGATGTCAAATATTTTTGATAGTGTTAATCAATGAACATCCATGAGTTTTTGTGAAGTCGGGATCATATTTGATCAAAGGAATGGCCAAATGCATATAATCAAGTCAGTTGCATGAAAATCAAGAAGCCAAGTCGACTTCAAATGCTTCTGGAGTCGACTCCGCCAAGTAAACAGCACTGCCAGGTCAAGGGTGACAAATAGAGCCGTATGTAGACACGCTATTCCTGACGTCTCTTGAGAAAATCTCATATTACTATGCGACGCCCCGCAGCGGCTATCGCATTTTTGAATCGCTTGAGTGCTTCCTATTCTTGAGTCTTCTTCCGCCTCTTCGGCGTGTGGAAATCGTCTCGTTGCGGAAATCATGCGGCATTCGGACGGCATGACCCCCAATCGGACACATCGGAAGTTTCTGGAACCAAGAGGGTATCTGGCGGACGGCTGCCGACGCCTTTTCGGGGGACCCGGGGGGGTCTTCATGGAGGCGTCCAAGCCCCTGGACGCCTCCATCACACACAAAATATTTAAAAAATATAAAAATAAATAAATAAAAATATTTTTTTGGAGGCGTCCAGGAGAGTGGACGCCTCCATAAAAATGAAAAAAATAAAAATAATAATTTCATGGAGGCGTCTAGGCCCTTGGATGCCTCCATCAACTTGCCCACGGGTGCCCCCGTCCGACGGTCGGTTTGTCGTTTGAGAAAAGATCCAAATTGTGAAGACGTCTTGCCAACTGGACGCGCCCATTCATGAATCACGGGCGCTGACCAAAACCACGCGTTGTGCCAAACCGCGTGCGGCTTTCGGCGGGGGTTCGGTGGGCTTTTATGGAGGCGTCCAATTTTCTGGACGCCTCCTTGAAAATATTTGAAATAAAAAAATAAAAATAGAATAAAATATAATTTTTGCCCTGATGAAGGTGTCCAGGGTCCTGGACGCCTCCATCCTCCGGAGCCCTATAAATAGAGACTCCCCCCCTCAGTCCGAAGGGAGCTTCTAAGAGGTCCGATAGGCTGCCGGAGTCATTTCTAACCCGTGGGGTCTTTTGTAGGGGGAGGTTCTTCCGCCTTCTCGGGTGCCCACGCTCGCGAAAGGAAGGTTGTCTTCATCCACTGCACTTCCACGTCATCCCTACGCTGCCGAAGCTCCGCCGGATCCCGCCATCGACGCATTCAATAAGCCAACTCTCTCCCCTTTTCTTCTTAGTTCTTTTACATTCATCATCTCGTATTCTCCGTCTCCCTTCATAAGGGAACCTTCGTCGATATACATTTGCATAATTCCATTCATCATAGCATTTTCCTCCTACTCGTGTCCGAGAGGGGTTTAAAAATAACACCAACCATGTGTGTGTCTTGTCATGATTTCATTACTTTTTATTGCAAGAGATTGATATTACACTGCCGTTTTCTAATTCCGTCTATCTACTGTCCATTATTTTGCAAGGGTAACTGAAGAAAGCCCTCTCCGTCGGCCGGCCGAAGGGGGAGGAGGAAGCAACCCGCCACTTCCTGCTAGTGAGGTAGGCGCGATCACTCTTTCATTTTGGGGTCCTCGACCCCTGGCGATCACATCATAATCTCGAGGCCGCGGCGAGTCATATCCCGCAATGGCCGTTTACATTTCTGTCTTCATACTTTATGTTGCTCTTATACCTGCTATACTCTCGAGGCCGCGGCGAGTCACTTCCCGCAATGGCCATTTGAATTTTGTCATCTATATATCTTGCTATATCTCTTATATCTTGCCATATCTCTCTTCTGCTATACTCTCGAGGCTACGGCGAGTCACTTCCCGCAATGGCCGTTTGAATTCTGTCATCTATATATATCTTGCTATATCTCTTATATCTTGCCATATCTCTTATCTGCTATACTCTCGAGGCCGCGGCGAGTCACTTCCCGCAATGGCCGTTTAAATTCTGCTCCTTTTTATATCTTGTTATATTCCTATCCTGCTGTACTCTCGAGGCCGCGGCGAGTTACTTCCCGCAATGGCCGTTTCAATTCTTGCTATTTGATTTCTGCACCATTCCCGTCCCCCCGAGGCCGCGGCGAGTCACTTCCCGCTATGACCGTTTAACCCCCATATTTTGTTATATTGCATTTGTCCCGCTCGCCCCGTCGGAGCAATCTCCCGTGGTGGCCCCTTCTCTCTTCTCTTATTTTTTGTGTTGCAGCAAAAGCCAGATAAAACAAAAGGAGCCCGCGCGCTCCGCATTTTATTCCTCAACCGCGTGACGTCGCTCACAGATTGGCGATCACGGTGGGACTTCAGTTGCTTTCGTTTCAGTTACCCTTGCAATTTCTTGTGATTTGCTTTACTATCTCTTGTGTGTTGTTATATCTTGATCGTTTCATTTTCTGTTGTGCTCCATATATCTGTCAGCATTCCATTGCATACATCCATCCCTCTTTTCTATTCTTTTTCACTTTTTTCTAAGGATCACCCCCTCTCGGTGAAGGAAGGACTCTCCATTCAGGAATTCCTCTCGACGGACTAGAATCTCCTCCACTGGGACCTCCGTAAGTCCCCGACATCGAAGAATCTCCTCTTCGTTCACTGGGCTGGTTGTACCATTAAAGTTCCCCGGAGTTAGTCGACCCATTCGTGGTGAGACGAGAGCCCCTAGCTGACATGGTGGTGAAACAAAAACGAACTAGGGTCCCTATTTTGTGTGAACTTCGGATCTGGTTAGAAACACAAAAAAAAAAATCATCAAAATCAAAACACAAAAAAGGGCGTAAAGGCATCCACTTGTTTGATAATCTCTGCTATTTGCTTGCTAGTGTATGTTTTTACGTTCCGGGAAAACTGTGAGCATGGCTCACGAGCGTTTTGAGGAAAACCACCCTGGTCGTGGTGAGTCAGTCGAGCCGCGAGTCCATGCTAGGGACGCGGGTCCTTCTTATGAGCCCTCGCATGAGATACAGGTTATTACAGGGGACACGTCCCCACCACAGGACATCTCCTCTTTGCTGGGCGTCCTCGCCAACATGGATCTTACCTCTGAACAGCTCCGGGCCCTCCAGGGGAAATCTGTTTCCCCCACTCCCCAGGAATCAACTCCAGCCATCGCACCTCTCCAAGAGTCGGTGCAGGCCATTCCATCTCCTTCACTAGTGCAAGCCATCCAGTCTCCCTCGCTTCAAGGGAAAGCGAGCCAACAACCACCCTCGTTCCAGTTCCCTTTGCAATCTCAAACCCCCGTTGTCCCCCACGTACCACTCCAGCCGGGGCCAACTGTCGGCGGCCCGGTAGCTCCCTCTCATTCGGGGTTCCCCCCTCAAGTCTCCGGGAGACATTTTCCTCCCCAATGGCATGTGCCACCTTCACCTCCCGAGGAGCTCGCCCAATCGCTCCTCAACCGGTTCAATAGGATGGACAAACAGTTTCAGAATTTGAAGAAAATGGTGGACGTGAAATTCACCCCGGAGGTTGCTTTGCCAATCCTTCCGGTCATCCATCTTCCTCCCTCCGAAATGCCCATGTACTCCAGGTACAATGGCACTGGCAACCCCTTCATTCACCTCAAGGATTTCATGTATGAGTCCTCCTATTGGCAAAACGACCAGAGATCCCTGGCATACCTCTTTCGGAGGTCATTGGACGGTCCTGCGCTAGAGTGGTTCTATTCTTTGGAGCCCCGCGAGGCCGAGAATTTTGAAGCAGTCCAGAGAAGGTTCTTGCAAAAGTATCGGGATAGGGTCGGTCCCTCTCTCTCCATTACCGACCTAGTGGCCGAGAAAATGAAGCCTGACGAAGATTTTGTTCGTTATGCTGATAGATGGAGGTCTCTGGCAGAAAGGATAAGAGATACCCTCTCGGAGCCTGAACAAGTAAAGATGATTGTATCCAATGCCACCCCACAGTTCAGGCATGTCTTGGCCATGAATAAGCTCACCACCATGGAAGAGCTCTATGAAAGAGCCCGGTACATCCAGACCCAGTTAAAAGACTCCCCCATCATGAACATGTTTGAGCCGCCGAAGCCCAAGGTGGTCAGAAAGACAGGCGCTGGTGTCCCAGGCGGAGCAACAGAAGGGGTCGTAACAAATGAGCAAGTGAGTGTGGTCAACAATGCCAACTATGCAGCCAACCCAAGGCTTCCACAAATGCCCCGACTTCCCCTCCAACCAGGTCCTTTCCCCTCTCGTCCTCCACCCCAAAACGATCCACCCCAGAACAACATGCCTCAACTACTTCAATCCCAGCAACAACCTCGACCCCAGCAACAACAACCACCACTTCAGTACAACCAAGTTCCACCCCCAGGAAATTACGGTCCCCCACAGCAACAAAGGAAGCCGATTGGTCCCAAGAGAGCATATTACCCACCATTGCCAGGAACTCTGGCGGATATTTTCAACGCCCTCATGGCCTCAAACACACTCATCCTACCCAGGGAAAGGCCCGTGTGGCCCCCGAATGTTGATACCTCCAGATACTGCGCCTATCACAGGCAGCCAGGACACACAGTGGACAACTACTTTCAGTTTAAAGACTACATACACGATACGAATGATGAAGGCGGAATTGACTAGGATGAAATGAGGCGATACGTCGCCAGTCTCAAGGCTAGGAGACCTCCTCCTAGGCCACAGTTCCAGCAACAACAGCAGCAGTTACAACAGCAGCCACAGCAACAACCACAACAACAACAACAGCCTCAGCAGGCCCAACCACAATAGCCCAACATGGGCATAATCCAGAATCCATTACCGGAGCACCAACATCCCAATCATCAGGTCAACCCCATCTCCTCCTTCCCGGAAGTCGGGAGAGAGCAGGTGTGGCACCCAGAAAGTACCTCTATTCTTTCTACCGCCAACCCTATCGTCATGCAACCCCCTCGCCTTGCCCGGGTAGCACCTCTCTCTCATCAACCCGCATCAGTGCCGCCTTCACCATTTCCACTGCCATCACGCCCTCTCATTCGCACCCCAATGACCTATCAGCCAATACCCTTCATTACACCCTCACACCCTCTCATCTTCTCTCACTCCCCCACTTTACCATCCACCTCTACTGCATTTGCCCCTATGCCTTCTAAGCCCCTTATCACCCGTCCACCGTACGTAACCCTGCCTGTCTCCACCATACCACCGCCAATGCCTTCAAAACCACTCATCACCCACCATCCATCTCAAAACCATTACCCGCTTCAAACGTTACCCACTTCCACTTTGCCTCCACCTTCCAGACCCCTTATCCTTCATAACCCGTGCAATATCCCCTCTACCTCTACCTAACAAACCCCTCATCAGAATCCCTGCTCCCATCATCACCCCTGCTTCATCAACCATTCCTCCACCACTAACCCTCAAACCTCTGTTAAAACCCACTATTACCCCTATAGAGGTACAAAAGCCGCAGGCAATGGTGCTCCGAAAGTGGAAGGATTTTCCACAGGGTTTTCCCCCAGAACGGTCAGAATCCCGAGCAGTCTCAGCCAGAGAGGGACGATGGAGAACAATCGGAAAGATCTATCCCTGGAATACAGTATGATCTGTTGAAACACTTGGACAAGATGCCTGCTCGGATCTCCATCCTGGAGCTGCTTCAGAGATCCACATCCCAACAGGCAGCCTTAATGGAGTATCTTCAAAAGGTCATGGTGAATTAGGACCTCCCTGTAGAAAAGATTTCTGCCGTCCTGACCCCAACGGACACGCAACCGGCCATCATGTTCCACAACTACGAGCTCGCTCCCAAGGAAGCTCGAAAATATGCATTGTGTGTTTCAATAAAAATTAATGGGGTATCCATAAACCCATGCCCTGTAGACACGGGTGCGTCCATAAATGTGATCTCCATGAGCACCCTTCAGTTGTGTGGGGTCGACGAGGAACAAATAAGACCTTCCTCAATCACAGTCACGGCTTATGACAATAGCAAAAGGCCACCGCAAGGGATGATTATTCTGAGGGCAGAGCTAGGCCCTATGTCAGTCCCCACGGAATTCCATGTCCTCGACGTGGACCCCACATTCAAGGCCATACTGGGTCGCCCATACATTGAAGCCATGGATGCTGTGCCTTCCACCAACCATCAGTGCTTGAAGTTTTCTTACAATGGAAGAATTATTAAAGTGGTCAGCACACCTGTCCTTCACACGGTGGATACCATCAACACCTCTCTGCCCTCTGTTTGGCCGTCTCATCGGCCCATATTGTCATTGCTGGACATGTGTGATTTGTCTCACATTCCGCTAGCATCAAAGAAGCCGATCAAGGCAACAACGCCATATCTCCCTTTTCACTCCAAAAGTTGGGAGATTATGAGGAACATCGACTATCAACAGGGCAAAGGTCTGGGCACACAGTTGCAAGGTAGGTTGAGACCACCAAAGGAGATTAGGCCGAACCGCAGGTTTGGCCTAGGCTTCAGAGGACCATTCAAGGCGGATTAGAAGCCCCTCACATGGACCCTATCAAACCACTTCAACAAAGGGCCCGTTGTTCAGATGGGAGATTACCCGCAAGAAGCACATGGGGGATCACATGTTGTGTATTCAGTCGAAAAATGTCCGAGGGTCACCAAAAGAGGTAAGATCAAAGATCCAGAATGCGAATGGGACAAGTGATTTGATATACGGGATATTTCCGCTGCACTGGAAATGATGTTCTCGCCTCCCCGACTTGAAGGACCGCCATTGATCTCCGAAATGCCAGAGAATATCATTACTGTTGCCAAGGTTCCAAACTATCCTCGTCCTCGTCAGAAGGACCCTGTCACCAGCGGATCTTCATCCGCCATCACCATCACCACCGACGACTCATTAGCCGTCATCTTCTCCATTCACTCGTCACAGCCTTTGTTGTTGTCGTCTTCCTGGGCCAGAGGGTTGTCTGATGACCTTCCCAGATCCCCCTCTCTACTTACATACCTGTGCAGGTTTCTCAACCCACCGCGCCAGGTCTTCAATCATGATCTGCTCGAGCCTCCCAATCCTCTAGCCATAACCACTTTTCTCTCTCCTCCGATCTCTTTTCACTATTTTGTCATCAAAAATGAAAATGAAAAAAAAAACGTCAATTTCCAAACTCCTCAACAACACATCTTCGTTGAGGAAACCTCCTACATCTCCCACGGGTGCGTCCCGCCCTGCAGACCACCCGTCCAAGGTCCGATGAGCGATCTTTTCTACCCCTCCTCTGAGGGGTCTTCCCCTGTACATTCTTCAACATCCACTTCATCTTTTTCTTCTTCTGTAAATAATGTCAGTCAATCTAGGAATAATAAGTCAAAGGTAGTACCTAGGAAGAAATCCAAGGGGAGGCAGATCCCTCGTTGATTCCTTCTGGACTTAGCCGCCAGGTGTCAGGCCCTTCTTGCCATCCCTCAGTTGCTAGAAAATCCCATCCAGCTACCGAAAATAGAATGTGAGGGCAACTGTGCAATTGATGAGGGGTATGGAGTCTACGAGATCACGAGTAAAGAATACCCTACTGAAGATGAGGGTGAGGAATATGAGGATGCGGCTGGAGCATATGCTAGTGGAATAAGGAGATTCGACAAGCCGTCAACCGCCGTAGAAGAGTCCACCAAAGAAATCAACTTGGGAACTGAGGAAGACCCTAGGATCATCCTCATAAGTGATAATCTACCACCCTCTGAAGAAGAGGCATTAATTGAAGTTCTCAAGGAATATAAGAACACGTTTGCATGGAGCTACGAGGATATGCCGGGGCTGGATTCAACCCTGGTCGAATACTGTTTAACCCTAAAACCAGGGTCCGTCTTGATAAAACAAAGGTTAAGGCGTTTCCACTCTCAAATGGCTTTGAAAATGAAAGAAGAAGTCGACAAGCTCCATAAAGCCAAGTTTATTAGAGTCATAATTTATCCTCAATGGGTGGCAAACATTATCCCGGTCATGAAGAAAGATGGGAAAGTTAGGATTTACATCGACTTCCTGGACCTTAACCGCGCGTGTCCAAAGGATGATTTTCCCTTACCTCACATTGATGTGTTAATCGACAACACAGCAGGATATGAGACCCTCTCATTTATGGATAGATTTTCATGATATAATCAAATTCGTTTGGCAGAAGAGGATCAAGAGAAGACATCATTCACTACACCTTGGGGAACATATTGTTACGTGGTCATGCCGTTTGGGTTAAAGAATGCTGGAGCTACTTACCAAAGAGCTATGATGGCCATATTTCACGACATGATGCACATATATCTGGAGGTGTATGTGGATGATCTATTGGTGAAATCAAGGACCAGGATGGAACATCCAAGGGTTTTGGCTAAGGTCTTGCAGAGATCAAGGGAGTTCCAATTGAAAATGAACCCGAAGAAGTGTGTGTTTAGTGTATCATCGGGCAAATTACTGGGCTTCATTGTGAGTAAAAGAGGGATCAAGATAGATCTCGACAAAGCTAAGGCCATCAGGGATATGCCGCCTCCCAAGAATTTGAGGGAAGTCCGAGGTTTAATCGGGAGGTTACAGTTTCTTCATCGATTTGTGTCTCAACACTCACAAAGGTGTAGACCTTTCTATGAGTTGACCAAGCCAGGAGTAGAATTCCACTGGGATTCTAAATGCCAAAAAACTTTTGAAGGGTTAAAGGAATATCTCGCTAGTCCACCCGTTCTCATTCCACCCAAACCAGAAAAACCTTTGATCCTCTACATCTCAGTCTTGGACGATTCCGTGGGAGCTGTCCTCGCACAAGCTGATGAAGAAGGCAAGGAACGGGCAACTTATTACTTGTCCAAACTTCCCAATCCCTGTGAGCAGAAGTACATAGTCATGGAGAAAACCTATGCTGCCCTCGTTTGGGTAGTGCAGAAATTGAAGCACTACTTCTTGGCTCATGAGGTCCACTTGATTGCTCGCATGAACCCTATCAAGTTTCTTCTGGAGAAATCCGTCCTTACTGATAGGCTATCACGCTGGCAGAGTTTCATCTCTTAATTTGACATCACCTATATCCAGCAAAAGGTGATTAAAGGCTATGCCATAGCCGAGCATCTCGCTCACCATCCTCTTCCTAAGTTCGACCCTGTCCAATCAGAGTTTCCAGATGAGGAACTAATGTCCGTCACTCAGTCTGACAAGCCAATGTGGACATTATATTTTGATGGAGCTCTGAATTCCCAAGGGAAGGGTATCGGCATTGTCCTTCTAACGCCTGAAGGCGTTAGCATCCCAGAGGCATTTCAGCTCACGTTCCCAGTCACCAACAACATTGCTGAATACGAGGCTCTTCTAGCTGGTCTGGAACTAGCCCGTTCTTTCTATATCACTGAGTTACGAGTCGTGGGTGACAGTCAACTTGTTCTCTGCCAGATGCTTACCAAATATCGCACCCTCGATCCCAAGCTCAAACCCTATCAGGAGCTGGTCTCCGCCTATGCCAAATTGTTCACCAAGCTGATCTTTGTCCATGTTCCTCACGAACAGAACATTCTGGCCGATGCCCTCGCCTCCTTGGCGTCATCCTTTAAATTCCCTTTAGGTGCATGGTTTAGATCCATCATTCTTTACAAGCATCTTGTCCCTGCCGTTCAGGACCCTTACCTCTTAAAGATCAAGGAACGAGTCCTACAGAAGATCCAAAAGGGATAAATTCTTGAGAAGAGGGATATCATGCTGGCAGAAGTCGAAGAAGAGCTGGCTGATGATGAGAAACCATGGTTCTATGAAATTGTCAAATACTGTAAAGATTAGTCTTATCCTGAAGGAGCCACCACAGAAGATAAGAAAGTCATAAGAAGGGTGGCTCAGAAATACACATTGGTTGGAGGTCTACTCTATAGGAGGAGCCTTACTGGCGTTCTGTTAAGGTGTCTTGATGACAATGAGGTTTGGAAATGCGTAGAAGAAGCACACTCGGGTGTGTGCGGTGGCCACGTGAATAGTCAGATGCTCGCCAAGAAGATCGTTAGGCAAGGCTTTTACTGGCCCACTATGGAAGAGGATTGTGCCATCTATGTCCGTAGGTGTGTCAAGTGTCAACTTGACGCCGATAAAATACATTCACCCTCTTCCTCACTTCACCCAATATCCTCCCCATGGCCTTTCTCCATGTGGGCATTCGACATCATCGGTCCCCTAGGTGATCCCAATTCTCTCACCAAGCAGAAATCTTTCATCCTTACTGCGACGGAATACTTCACCAAATGGGCCGAAGCCGAAGCTTACGCAGAAATCAAGGCGTCAACAGTCTGTAAATTCATCATGAAGAACATCCTCGCCAGGTTCGGCGTCCCAAGCACAATCGTCACCGACAATGGGCCACAGTTCATTTCTCAGGACCTTTAAGATCTCTGCAAAAGGTACGCAATTGCATTGCATCATTCATCACCTTACTACCCACAAGGTAATGGCCAAGCGGAAGCCACCAATAAAACATTGATCAAAATCATCAAGAAAACCTGCGAGTCCAGTAAGTTTTCAGACTGGCCAGAGAAGCTTATTGAAGCTCTATGGGCCTATCGCACTTCAATCCGTACCCCCACCGGGCAGACTTCGTTTGCCCTTACTTATGGGACGGAAGCGGTAGTCCCGTACGAGACTCTGATCCCTTCTCTCAGAGTACAATTGGATGAGGAATTTCCCCTCGACGAACGTCGCAATTCACTCCTTGCCCAGTTGGAACTCTTAGACGAGAAGCGGCTGGCCGCTGCCGGGCATGCGCGTGTGTATCAAAATAGACTCGCTCGCTTTTACCTAAAGAAAGTCGTTGAGAGAAAATTCAAAGTCGGTGAGATGGTCGTGAAAAGAATTTTTGTCAAACCTGGAGGGCCGCGTTCTAAGCTCCAACCCAATTGGGAAGGACCATTTGTGATTCAAGCCATGTGCCCTGACAACGCCTACAAACTAGTCAATGCCGAAGGGACTAAGTTATCTCACCCTTGGAATGGGCTTTATATTAAAAAGTACTACCCCTAGCGTAGTGCCAAAACATCAAAAACAAATAAATGATGAAAAGACAGAAAACATCAAAAACAACAAAAAATATTGAAAATCACTAAAAATATGAAAAATTTCAAAATGCCAATGCATGGGAGTTACCATGTAGTTAAGTCATTGCATCCAACCTCCATGTTAGGATAGGGCCCATTAAGGCTTGGTAGGCACCAGACCTTGGTCCGTCAGAACCGTGGAGATCCCTGTCCGGCCACATCGGCCTATGCTCGCTCAAAGGAAGCCGACATGCATACACTCATATGTATTTTATCCAAAAATTGGTAGCACCCCCTACGGTGGGGCCTCACCCAGAAGACCTCCAGAAGCGGTAATCTTTATTCTCTTCTCTTCGACCAAATAAGATAGTCGGCGCCCTTAAAACGCTGAGCATGAGAAACCAAAACTCAAACCCCTTAAGGCAAGAGTAGGATCCATTTCCTCGAGCATCGATTAGAGCACGAGAAGAGGGCAGTGTCCCAGTAGGCATACAAAAGGGAGCCCACAACATCAAACGACTATATCTCCCTCGTAAAAGAAACACAAAATCAAAATCAAGAGAAAAGTCTGGTCGTGACCGTGCCTGATGCGATAAATGGAACCCCTCAAAGCAAAAGTCTGAATCCACAAAAGGGGCCATGGAATGTAAATACTCGAGATTTGGTCCGAAGTTGTCTGAAAGAGGAGAGTTAATGGGCCCTTATTAGCTCACCGGGTTAACAGTTTTGCCGTTCCTCTCAGGAGATTTACCCCATGCACTCTTCCTTCCTCCTCTAAAGATGAAAGCTCAATGGAATGTCTGAACGGTGAAACCCGCCAAGGTCTGCAACCTTATTTTAATATACACATATGGTTGCCTACTTTGAAAAGCAAAAGCTATCACTGCGAAATAGTCTCTGTGTTTCTGGCCGGTCAAGACCCTTGTTTATCACCTTGATATCTTCTTATTTAACCTTGGACTTAGGCCAATGCAAGCGCGTCACCTATGGGTGCGACGGCGTCTGATTCCGGGTCAGCGTCGCGTGGTTGGTCGTTAGGGTTCCAGGGTGTTCCATCATATACCACCTAGGGTTGTGAGGAAATAGACCCGGGTCGGGCAAATCATTTACCTCGAAAACCTTTTGGGTGAATCCCTATGGTCGGAAGCGACTGGGAGCCTAAGCATGGCATGACGGTATTGTCATCAGGGTAAGTCTTAGCCGGCGGGATTATCATTCGAGGGGTCTAGAGGCCCAAATCAACCTAGATGTACACTTAGGATGCCTGGGAGGTTAGTAAGAAACCCATGTTCTCATGTAGGTTAGGTGCCATTTGGGTGCTTGCCAGGCGTTAGCAACAAAAAAAATGAAATGATAAAAACAAAAAAGGAAAAGAGAAAATGTACATATTTGTAAACAAAAAAATTGAATATAACAAAACAACAAAAAAATGTCAAATATAAAAAGAAAAATAAATCAATTTTGTATAATTGCATTTGTATGCAGCATTTCATTTTTTAATATCGCTTGCATTCGTGTGCTTGTCTGTCGCATTCAGCATCACCGCATCTTTCCCTTGTCTTCGTTAATAAGGGCTTGGCCCCTTGACCCGTCATCAAGGACAGATCAGAACAAACCTCGCATATTGGGCAAGGGGCCAAGTTAGAGCAGATATTCTAACTTGTTTGTTTAAGTGATGTATGTAGGAATTCGAGAAAGTAAGAAAGAGGTAAGAATCCAAGAATCAAACATTTTATTCCTTTCCAAAATAAAAAAATTTACATCAAGTTCCACCCTCTCTCTCTGCATTACTCGTCCCGCTACTCTCCGGGTAAAACGCTCTCAAGGGTGCTACCCAACTACGAAAAGCGGTACTCCTACCGCTCTGTACTCCTCTTCCTATTCCCACACCCCGACGTTGATCCGTGGGGGCAGCAAAAAAGCTACCAACATGAAAGCCACGCTCTCGTGCTCTTCGGTAGCGCTCCTTACCATCTCTCAGCCACTGTTCAGCAAGACCAAGGCTTGTTCGGAGTTCAAACAGCTGGGCCTCCATGGCCCTCCGTTCCTCCCTTTCAACCAATCTGTCGGCTCTTTCTCTCTCTTTGTCTCTTTCTCTCTCTGCCCGTTCTCTCTCACGGTCTTCCCTCTCCAACTAGAGAGTGATCCTCAGCTCCATGGCATCCCTAGAAGAGTCGTCATCAAGACGACGCCACAGTTTTTCCTCCAGCTCTGCTATTCTGGCCTCCCTCTGCGCAGCATGGGCAAGCGCCCCTTGCGTCTCCTTTTCCTGCCAGATGAACCATCTCAGATATGCGGCAAGGCATGCGACAGGGCATAAATAGGGAAAACTCAACATTGAAACCCCTACCTGTATAGAGAGCATTCCTTCTGCCTCCACGACATGCTGTGTAGCATGAGCAAGTTGCTCGTGAAGCAAGTCAAGTTCTGAGGTAGGGATCCATAAGCTGGAAGAGACGCCACCTGCTCCCATCGCTGAGGAAGCCGCATCGATCTGGGCGCGCTATAACAACATGGGATGATAGTTAGTGACCGAACACCATGAATCTAGGGTCATAAGTAGGAGTGTGCACTGTATATACACCTACCGAAGCACTCAAGGCTCCGCGGGTGTCTCCCAATTGTTGCTCCGTCTCTGCCATGCGAGATCGCAAGTTCGCTATCATGGTATCACGGACATCCTACAGCCACGCCGTACGAGTCAGCATTCCCATAAAAACCCAAAAAAAAGAGAAAGTCTAAAAAGAGAAAAAAGAGGGAGACCTACTTCCACAAGTCCCCGGGGTCGGAGCCGCTCTGCGTACATTGTCTTATACAGACGCAGATAGTCTTCATTATCATGTGCATGTGATTCCATGATTGTGCCACCCCGTTGCCAGTCTTCATACTGCTCAGGGAATCGCACACGCCAATCAATGCAGGTTGCCGGTCCCCGTGTCTTTCTCCCGACGCGAGGTGGCACAGTCGTATCCACCCATTCTTGGGCTAGCCCTAGGGTTCTCATAACCAATCGTAGCCGAAGCGGCTCGATTTCATTTAAGCGGTGCATCCACAGTTCCCGTCCGAACCGGGCATGACTCGTTAGAACCCATGGTTGGTCGGCATCGACCATGCCTGAGTAGGGTCTCCAGTTTACCTAGGTTAGGTTGTACATACCCGTTTAGCCAGTCAAAACCAAAAACAAAAATAACAAATTAAAAGTAAAAAAAAAATCTCACCATCGCTGCAGGGAATTCCTGTAGCTCGCGCCTTAGCACCATCAGCTGGTAGGTTAGAGGCACTGCACTCATGATGGGTTGCCACCGCCTGACTAACGGCACCGTCACTGGTCGCCAATGCCGAGCTCTCCCCATCGGGAGGTAATAATAGCTTCACAGCTGCATCATTATATGCCATCATATCTTAAGTGGACTATTACAAAAAAAAAACAAAACAAAATCAAAAATACCTGGATAAATGGTGTGAAACCACTCGCAGTCATCTCACGGTCTGCCTCTTGGGACAGACCTGTAAATAAATGTGCCAGCATGGCAGCTCCCCAGGCGTAGTGCCCTACTCTTTCGAGGTCTGATAGCAGCTCCAGGAAACGATAATGGATACCGTCTCCTTTCGAGCTCAGTATCAATCTTTCCAGCAAGAAGAGGAGAAATCTCCTCAAATCCATGTTGGATCTTTCCCAATTGCCAAAATCTGTGCAGTACACATCACGACGTCCTCTTTCCATCCTTCCCATGAATTCTTTTGAGGACTCATCGTCCCGTCGACGAGTATCAGCGAGCCCTAATGCCTCCATGATAGATGTCCTAGCTACTGACCTATTCTTCCGTCCATCTAGATCCAAACCCAGTAGCTTCTGGGCACCTTCTCGGTAGTCTGCGTAAGTGACTCCGGTCACTGCCTCGCCATCCACCTTGAGGCTCGTGATTCGGGCCACATCTTCCAGGCTGGGCATCATGTGCCCCCAGGGCATCATGAATGCCCGACTCGCTGGGTCCCATCTTTCACGTAAGGCTTGGATCAGGACCAGGTCGAGCTTGATCGGCTCGATCCGCAGGAAGGCACCAAATCCCATCACGTCTAGCCTGGCCTTCTGAAAATCCGGGAGACCCCTATATGCTGCCGTTACTAACTCCCCTGAAATGTGCGATTTCATCACACTCTGCACATGCATAAGGAATGGAGAAGGGTGTTGTCAAAAGAAAGGAAGAAAGGAAGGAAGGAAGAAAGAATGAGAAAAAGGGCAGGAGAGCTCAGCTTACGTGTTACGGTTGGGTCCTTTCACTGAAGTACCCTTCGAGGTCCGAGAGCTTCCTGGAACTGCTACCGCTGGACCTGCTTGATGGAGGCATCATCCACAATTCCCTTTGACTAGGGTCTTCTTCACACTCCGGCATCGTTTGAGTTCGGGCCTCTCTCTCTAAAGGCCCACTTATCCTTTTTATGCTATTTACTTGAGTCATTTGATATAATTTTCAGTTTATTTGAGTCATGTCCCTAGGTCTTGCATTTATTTTCCTAAGTATTGAGTGTCATTAGACTGTGTAATGTGCTATTGGTGATAAGTACAATATGAAGTGATCTAGAAGGGGAGGGGATGAATAGATCACTGTTTTTCGTAGAATTAAAAAATACTGCAGAGTATATCGCTAAACGCAAATAACCTCGAGCTCCGACTATCGAAAATGATGCAATGCAGTTAATAGCTCAAGCAAATAGAAGGCATACCACAATATTACCACAATCGATCACACAAGGACTCAGAGGATTTTAAGGTGGTTCGGTCCTTCAGACCTACATCCACCCCACACTCAAACCGAGTGTGGCTTCACTAAAGGCTGGGCAACACAGCTTGCCAAACAATTGCTGATACACAGCTTCCCAGGAGAACAACCTCTCCTCTTCCTCCTACCAGGAGGGAGCCTCTAGCGACCAGCAGTCACTAGAACCCAGAGACTCTCGTCTCTCTTCCTCTTTACCAAGAGGGAACCCCACTAGTAGCAGCCCTGCTACTAGTGAACCAGAGGTCGAAGACCCCTCTTCCTCCCAACCCGGAGGGAACCTACAAGCAGCCCACCTGCTGCTTGCAGACTGGAGATTGACTCTCCCTCCTCCTGATCTCACAGGAGGACCCCGACCTCAGTCCAGAGGATCGGAAACACAAATAAGAACAGTTGAAGAAAGGTAAGAACAATAAACGAAAAATACGATCGAAGGAAATCAAATGCCAGAAAATGGAAACAATGTAGCTCAGTACAGAGCAATAGACTTCGGATTTGATCCGCAAGTCAGAACAACTCTTCTGATCACTCTTCTGCTCTCTCTCTTTTTCTCTCTGCTATTCTTTCTTCTTTCTTTTCTTTTCCTGGATCGAAGGGCTCTCTATTTTCTTGCTTTTTTCTTCTATGCCACTCTTCTTCGATCACCTTCATCTGAGGACGAAGGATTCTATTTATAGCAGTAACAGCAGGTGGATAGGGCACAGAACGCGTGTGCCTCCCACGCTCGATCCAGAATCTTCCTGCCACGTGCCTTTATCAGATTGGTTCCTCTTGTCTCGGATCACGTGCAGCCCAGGATTGTGGAATGTTCTTCCTCGGACCTGTAATGAGATTAAATCCATTAATACGCTGCATGGCCACAAAAACCAAAACTGCATGAGGTATATAGTAACAACACAACGTGCCTATTACTCGAAATGACACAAGAACGACACGAGATACTCTGTAACAGGTCAGACACATAGAAGGAAATTACACGAGGTGAGGTTATAAGCCAAAAGAGACACGAGGTCACGGAAGCAGAAACAACACGAGGACAACACGGGCTAACGACAGAAACCGACACGAAGTGGTTGCAAATATTCAAGACACGAGGTCTACGGAAGGCAACACGATGTGTGGTCAAGGCGAAAACGACACGAAGTCTAAAGCGAGAAACCAACACGAAGACAGAATATAAAGAAACGACTCGAAGTGAAAACAACACGAAGTGAAGTTTGACACGAAGTGAAGACAACACGAAGTGAAGTTTGACACGAAGTGAAAAACAACGACACGAAGTATAGTGGTGACAAACACACACTACACAGAAAGCGACACGAAGCCAGTAAGAACAACACGAGATGAAAACAACACGGGCTGACCACAACTTAAGGACGAAAAATAGAAACCGACACGAAGACAGATGAACACGAAGATGTAAACACAACACGAAAACATGGACAACAGTAACCGTCACGAAGTGTGGTTACTAAGTAGGAGCGACACGAGGTCTACAGGAAAACTACTCGAAGTTCATCAGAACTTTTAGAGCAGCTTCAGGAAAACGACACGAAGACATGAGAAGAGAAAACAACACGAAGTGAAACGAACACTTGAACTTAGACTAACTTAGAGACTCAGCGAAAATAGACTCGAAGACAGGAATACAAACAGATGACATGAGCTAAGGATGACACGGAAACAACACAGTAATCAAAGACTGCACGAGGTGAAAGACAACACTCAATCAGATGACAACATGGCTAACTCGACACGAGGTGAAAACGCGAAGTAAGAATGACATGAGGTTTAAGGAAAACAGCACGAAGACCGAACTTGTACGAACACACGAAGTGTTACCTCTTAGCAGCTTTTTCATATAAAACCATGGATAACTCAAGTGCAAGATATCTGATCAAAAATATCAACAACAATTAACATAGTGTTGCTCATCATCAAAACACTTAGGGAAGACACAAAATCCAACAATTGGGCCCAATTCTTCGGGCTTGGCCCATGAGCCCCCCCTACCCCTTTGGTTATTTGCTATTGAGTCTTTTGTAAGGGACTTATTGTAAAATGTGGGTTTCCTATATATAGGGCCCCATTTCCTTCATTTGGAGGGAAGGAATGATTCAATACAAAAGATTTCCATTTGAGTGTTCAAACTTAGTTCTAGTGGAGTGAATCCTATAGTTGGGTGAGAAGCCCTAGGGGAGTGATTCCCCACCCCACCTCTCTCTCTATCCCTCTCTCTCTCTCCTTGGTTCGCCCCTTTCCTCTCTCCTCCCCTCTCCAACCACCTCCAACCCCCACCTACCCCATTAAAGCCACTCCACTTCCCATAGCTACCATTACTCCACTTCCCCCTTGTTCCAAGGAGATTCCTCCACATTCCAACACCACCCTCCACATTCCAACACCACCTTCCCCATTCCAACACAATCACCCGTCTTCCCCACACAATCCCCAACTTCCAAAGCCATTTAGAATTTGAAATCCCCTTCCCTCCATGTCTTGGCCGCCCCTCTCTCCTCCCCCATAGGGCTAGTTCGCCCTTGCCCTCCACTCCCCTTCACCCATTTGCATCCCCACCATCTCTCATCCTTGCTGAAACCTGCGCCCTAGCCTCCCTTCCACCATCTTCCTCATACCATTAGCACCCTTCCAACCCTCCCACATACTCCCTCCATCATCCCCTACCTCCCCTTCACCCTATAGTTCTTGCTTCCCCTTCTTCTTGGAGGCCTTTGGAAGCGTTATTCGAGTTGCAGTTCGCTGTCCAGAAGTTGCAGGTGAACCAGCAACTTTCAGCGGCCACCACGACTTCCTCCGGACGAGTTTGAAGGCACAAGAGGCATCCACAGAAGCGTCTCCCTGTCTTCTTCACAACAGAAGTAGTTTCGTCTTCATCCGAGCTGTGTACTGCCCAGGACCTTCGTTCTTCCACAACGGCGCAGAGCTATCCCTGCTGAGTACCAGAATCGGATTAGAAGCACTGCCACGACGAACCTCGGAGAAATCAACCCACAAGCTCTTCTACAAAGTTCTTCATCGCTCTGTCTACTTTCAGAATCAAGAAGCAGAACTCCGTTTGGCATCCAGTTGCAGAAGTTAACAATTTTATCCCTCTGCTGCATGGATCTGCTTCCCCCCAGTCTACCCCGACCAGTCATCCTTATTCATATCCCCCAGGTCTTCTGATGTGAAACGGTCTACCTAGGATGATAATGACCCTTAGACCTATGCATCCACAAGCATACAAGCTCTCAATTCGGCTCACCGTGCGACCTATCTCACGCGACGCACATGCGCTCCCGGTGGGTCCGAGTGATGCCGGCGAGGATCCGGGGTGGGACCCTAAGGTTTCCACCGGTTGGTGGGCTTATGGCTGACCCCTAATGGGCCTGGGATACCCAATTTATGGGCGGGCTAGCACGCTGGGGTGTGGGCTTGGGTGGCGCTCTCTCACTTGCCACGGTGGTGCGCTCGTGGTTTCACAAACAATCAAGTCCGGGCACTCAATTACCGCCAACGAGCTAAGGAAACGATACTAGCTAAGCAAAGTAAATGAGGACCAGGAGAGGGACCAGAAGCTCACCTGATCGGTGTGAAGACACCGATCCCGGCCGGAGACGATGGGCGCGCCGGGAGGCGTGGGTATGCACCCGAACGCCGCGGCGGGGTAGCTTGACCTGCTGGTTAGTTAATTACACAACTACGCCTCTCGCAGGAGGGGGGATCTCGGGGTGGGGGTTATGGAGTTTACACCAAACACTACCACCACGCAGGGTGGGGCCTTCAGCCGGCCAAGCGGGGTGGGGAAAATTGGTTAATTATCACACCGGCGGTCGATACCGAAACCTGTCCGGTTCTGGGATTCTGGACCAGCAGTCACTGATGTAGCCGTAGAACACTTTCTGGAATTTTGCCGGAGGCGCGGTCAGTGTCGTTGGCTTCGTAACAGAATAGGGGTGCGCCTCAAATTTTATGGATTTTCGTTCTGCACGAGCCGGGCTGCCACGATCGACCGAACGGGGTCCCTGTTCAGGACCTGCACAGGTTCAGCTTCTGAACAGCAGATTTCCGAGGACGCCACGAACGCTCCCGGGCTCTGTTTTGCAAACGGCCGGTGTCGATGGAAGCGTGGGGAAGTCTACTTTCCAACGGAGCCGGCCTCGCCACTGTCTGAAGTCCGTGTGGACAGGATGGTCCCGTTGAAGGGGGACAGGTCGGGGAAGACAGACAGGAGGCAGAACGAACGCCCGGCGGTATAAAAATGGTAACTTCCACTTACGGCGTTCAAACGATGCTCCGTCTTCGGCTTCTGAAAGCTGACAGGGGGAGGAAGAATTTTGATGAAGAGTTTGATGACCGATTCCTCCAGTCTTGGCCGCTGCACGAGGGTCGAACAGAGATGGCCTTCTGGTTGAGCCCCCAGTGCGCAGTCGCGGTAGAACGGAGCTAGCGGCCGGCCACGATCTTGGAACGGAGCGATTCCAACTCGCCTGCGGAGAAGACTCGTGGATGCACAAGTTTGCTGAAGCGCTTGGATGCCGAATCCTCCTGGAACGGGTTGGAAAATGCTCTGCAAGTTGGGGCCAGAAACTGCCTGCGGGCTGGAATGGATTTGTGGAGGGGAGGCTAAGGTGGTGGTGGTGTATGTGGGTGGAGATGGAGGGGGGTGCGACCCTAGGAGGGAGGGGAAGGGGATGGACGACCTAGGGAGGTGAAGGGGTCCCTTGGAGAGGGGAAAGGGGTCTTGGGTGGAGGAATATGGCTTGGGAAGGGTGGGGAGTGGCCTTGGGAAGGTGAAAGGGTGCCTGGGAAGATGAAAGGGTGCCTAGGAGAAGGGGTTTCCACCTAGGGGTTGGAGGGGGAATTGAATGAGTGTATAGGGAAGGGGGAGGGGTCTTAAAGAAGGGTGATTAGGGAGGAGAGAGAGGGGATTTCGAAATTTAGAGAGAGAGAGGGAGAAGTAGTGAGAGAGAGAGAGAGAACTATAGAGAGAG
Organism: Amorphophallus konjac; assembly: GCA_022559845.1. Lineage (NCBI taxonomy): Eukaryota > Viridiplantae > Streptophyta > Magnoliopsida > Alismatales > Araceae > Amorphophallus > Amorphophallus konjac. Next base: position 332,156,896 of record CM040120.1, on the reverse strand, counting down.
GGAGAGAGAATACTTGAGGGTTTAATTTTTCAATTCATCAAAAGTTGTTACAAATGGGAGAGGGGGGGGTCCTTATATAGAGTTGGACCATTTGCACAAAACCCCCTAACAAAGTGCATAAATGCAAAAGACCAAGAGACAGGGGGGGGCGCCCATGGGCCAAGCCCACTAACTGGGCCCAATGTCCTCAACTAAGGGTCCAAATGACTCAAGACTTGGATAATTAACTCTAAGACCTAGATAATGGACTCAAATAAAGGAAAATTACACATGATATGACTCAAATAAAGAAACTACATAAGCAACAAATAAAGATAGCCATGAGGACCACATCTCCAAGGGGTCACGAAGTCGGAGTCGCCTCGTGCCATAGGGAATGCCGGGAGATGTCCTCATCATCTTCTCCGGCATCTTTTAGCATCCCCGTCAGTTTTTATGTGAAGAAGACTCATCCACGATTCCAACAACTCTGGCGGTTCTCAATTCGGAGTCCGGGAGGCATCGGAGCATTCTCTGCAACCTGCAGTTGGAAATCTGAAGCTGCCAGTCCCAGAACTTACCACTCTGTTCGAAGCTCCACCCTGGGCAGCAGTGGTACCAGGAGAAATTTAAAAAATTCTGAGGTGTTCCAGTACCAGTCACGAAGAGTTCCCCCCTGGTCTCGCCATCAACACAATTCTGTATCAATTTCTGTAGCCCCAACTTCGACCGTCAGTCCTCCCTCCCAGACAGCAGGCAGATTCGGCTTCCCAACTTCTTATCGCTTTTGGTCCTAGTTTCCCCCTCCCCGCTTGGACGGCTGAAGGCACCTCCCTGTGTGGAGGTAGTATTGATTGTAATATCATTAACCCCCACCCCAAGGTCCCCCTCTTGCGAGAGGTGTAGTGTTGTAACTTCTTTGGGCAGGTCAAGCGACACCGCCGCGGCGTGTGGGGATCCACTCGCCTCCCCGCTCGCCCTCGTCTCCGAGCGGGATCGGTTTCTTCAAACCGGTCGAGTAAGTGCTCACACCTTACTCCATTTAGTGCTTGTCTTTCAATATTAGTTCTAGTTCCGCTGGTTATGCGAGTGAGAGCTCGATCCTCAAGCCCCATTGCCTTGAGTGATCACTGTGGGAAAAGTGCAACCGGTGCTTTCGGCACTTCGTCGGCCCCATTGAATTGGGCTTCCACACCCATTGAGAATCCCATCTTGGCCTTGCTGGCCCTCTACCAGCAAGGGCCCAACCCCTCAACCTCACCTTGGCATTGCCAAGTTATCCCGGGCTTGGGTGAGTGTCGATAGAGCGGTGGCCCAATTCGGCCCATTTGAATGCGATTGTGCTTGCTTGCATTAGGTCCGAGGTTGTGTCACATCAATTGGTATCAGAGCAAATCTTTGACTTGTCTCTATCAAGTCTAAGTCCTAGGACCATTGCTTTGTGTGTCCAACATCTTTGGCCCCTTGTCTTGCATGTCCACCCGTAGTGGTGCTAGCTATCGACCCGATCCTTCATCTTCAAATCCACCAATGGATCCCAATCCTCAACTCAATCAAGATGCTCCTAGGGAGGAACCTCAAGGCCAAATGAATAGAGTAGATGCTGCCCTTACCAACATTCTTGCCCAACTTGAATCCCTTAACACTCGAATTGCTCGGCTAGAAGAGCATGAGTTCCACCCAAGGAACAATGAGCCTAGAGTTCACCCTCCACATGTTGAGCCCCATAGGGACTACCCTCATCCAAGGAATAATGAGCCAAGAGTTCATCCACCACATGGTGAGTTGCATAGAAATGAGTTCCACCCAAGGAACAATGACCCAAGAGTCCACCCTCCACATGTTGAGCCTCATAGGGAAGAGTTCCATCCTAGGAACCATGGACCAAGAGCCTATCATCCACATACTGAAATTTATAGGGAGGATCTGGATCTTGACCCTTACCATGACCAAGAGAGACCCCGCCACCATCCAATTCATGAAAGGCATCCACGGGATGACCCGGATGACCCTCTCTTAAGGATGATTAAAGTAGAGGCCCCAAACTTTGATGGTTCCCATGAACCAAGTGTCTACTTAGAATGGGAAACCGCCATGGACCAATATTTTGAATGGTACCCTATGTCCGACCAAAGGAGGGTAAGGTTGGCCAAAATGCATCTCATCAAATTAGCCAAAACTTATTGGTTAAACCAAGAGGGTCTAAGAAGGATTAGGCGGGGAGAGCCTATTGATACTTGGGAGGGTATGAAGAACTAACTTAGGAAGAAATACCTTCCCCAATCCTACCATCAAATGCTCTTAGATGAATGGCAAAGCCTCACCCAAGAAGGGAAGATCGTGGTTGAATACATTGAGAAGTTTGACTCCTATCTTTTGAAGTGTGGAGTTCATGAGGACCCGGCCGTTACCTTGTCTCGCTTTAGGAATGGACTTCAAAGTCACATCAAAAGAGAGCTTTTTATGAGAGATGTTGATAACATTGAGATAGCTTATCAAATAGCTAGGGATGTAGAAAGATTCTCTAGGATCCCTCGATTTGCTACTCCCCGACCGGTCGACCCCAAAAATATGGGACCACGGCCCATTCCGGCCACTCCCATGAAAGCCCATAACCCAAGTGGGAACACCCCATTAAGGCCTTACAACCCCCCTCCCACCATCACTCCAAACAAACCCACCCCTAGTCACCCCCTCCCACGGAGGGAAGACATTCCCAAAGGCCCAAATGTAGGAACTACTTCGGGTAGCGGGCGTCAACAATGCTTTAGATGTCAAGGGTTTGGCCACTTTGCGGGGCAATGTCCATCCAAGGGATTATCTAGCTTGCTTATTGAGGAAGAAGCTCCCCCACCCCAAAAGGAACTTGAGAGTGTTGTTGAGGATCATGAAGCCTCCCTAGATTGGGAAGAAGAGTATGAGGCCCAATACCTAGAGTCGAGTCTAGATCACACCACTCCATCTACCAACTCCCATCTAGGAGTGATTAGGTGCACCCTCACCAAACCCCAAGAAGAGGATTGGCGCCGAACTTCAATCTTTCACACCTTTGTCAAGATAGGGAGCCATGTAAGGAAAGTGATCTTGGATAGTGGGAGTTGTGTCAATGCCGTATCCCCCGATACCGTTAAGCTTCTTGGGCTTACTATCACTCCCCACCCAAATCCCTATCGGGTCTCATGGATCAACAACAACTCCATCCCGGTCAACACCCAATGTCTTGTGCCCCTCACCTTCTCTTCATACCATGATCAAATATGGTGTGATATCATACCCATGGAAGTAGGTAGCATCCTTCTAGGAAGACCTTGGCTCTATGATGTAGATGCCACCATCTTGGGTAAGAGCAACATGTGCACCTTTGAACATGAGGGAAAGACTATCCGTCTTAACCCCTCCCCACCTCGTCCCATGACCAAGAGGGACACTCTCCCTCAAGGACAACACCCCATCACCCCACAAGTCTCGGGGAACTCCACCCCTCCAACCCCATCCCTCACCCAAACTCCCAAACAAAGTGGGACCTCGGGGTTGACCAAGGGTCTTCATCTCATCACTAGGAAAGAACTTGAAGAAGAAATAGTTCAAGGAGTACCTCTATGTGCGGTGATCATTTGTCTAGGAGAGCCCACTCCCACCAATCCCCATCCCATAGAAATCCAACAACTCCTAGAAGAATTCCATGATGTGTTCCCAACTGAGCTCCCGGACCAACTCCCTCCCATGCGGGATGTGCAACATGCAATTGATCTAGTCCCGGGGGCCACTCTCTCAAACCTTTCTCATTATCGCCTCAATCCCACGGAACATGCCGAACTTCGGAGGCAAATAGAGGAACTCATTAGGAAGGGCTTCATTCGCATTAGCAAAAGCCCATGTGCCGTCCCGACCCTTCTAACTCCCAAGAAGGATGGGTCATGGCGAATGTGTGTGGATAGTAGGGCCATTAACAAAATCACCGTCAAGTATCGGTTTCCCATCCCTAGGCTTGATGACATGCTTGATATGTTAGCCGGAGCCACCATTTTCTCCAAAATTGATCTTAAGAGTGGCTATCACCAAGTTAGGATAAGGCCCGGGGATGAGTGGAAAACGGCTTTCAAAACCAAAGATGGTCTCTTTGAATGGTTAGTCATGCCTTTTGGGCTTTCAAATGCCCCAAGTACTTTTATGCGTCTTATGACGGAGGTCCTTAGGCCATTCATTGGGATCTTTCTAGTGGTCTATTTTGATGATATACTCATCTATAGTCAATCCCAAGAAGCCCACCTTGATCACCTTAGGCAAGTTTGTACCATCCTTCGTCAGGAGAGCCTATTTGCCAACTTAGGAAAGTGCCACTTCATGACCACATCCCTCACCTTCCTAGGATTTGTGGTGTCCACCAAAGACGTCTCCATGGACCCCGACAAGGTCCAAGCTATCATGGATTGGCCAGAACCCCACACCCTTCATGAGGTCCGAAGTTTCCATGGATTGGCTACATTCTATAGGTGGTTTATTCGAGGATTTAGCACTATCACTGGCCCAATCACCGATTGTCTCAAGAAAGGGACTTTTGTTTGGACCAAATCAGCCTCTAAAGCCTTCCAAGAACTTAAGGAGAAGTTGACCCAAGCCCCGGTCCTATGCCTTCCCGATTTCTCTAAAGTCTTTGAAGTCACATGTGATGCATCCGGGATAGGGATAGGAGGGATCCTTAGTCAAGAGGGACACCCGGTAGCCTTCTTTAGTGAGAAGCTATGTGATGCTAGGACTAGATACTCCACTTATGACAAAGAGTTCTATGCCACGGTGTAGTCCCTCCGACATTGGAGGCACTACTTGTTACCTAAAGAATTTGTCATCTTTTCTGATCATGAGGCCCTCAAATATCTCAATTCCCAACAAAAACTAAATGCCCGACATGCCCGATGGGTTGAGTTCATCCAATCCTACACTTTTGTCATCAAACACAAAGCCGGGAGTGAGAATCGAGCAGCGGATGCCCTTAGTAGGAAAGTTTCCTTGTTATCCACTATCCAAGTGGAAGTGAGCGGATTTGATAGGATCAAGGATGAGTACCCTAGCTGCCCCGACTTTGGGCACATCTTCACTACCTTGACCACCCATTCTAGCAAGGAACATGAGGGGTTTGTCTTAGAGGATGGGTTCCTCTTCAAGGGACCCAAGCTTTGCATTCCACGGACCTCACTCCGAGATTTCTTGGTTTGGGAATTACATGCGGGAGGGTTAGCCGGTCATTTTTGGGTTCACAAGACCATTGCTCTAGTTGAGGGTCAGTTTTATTGGCCAAGTCTCAAGAGAGATGTAGGCAAAATATTGGGTCAATGTCGCACATGTGCTTCGGCTAAACAGGTGAAACAAAACACTGGCCTATATACCCCACTCCCCATCCCCGACCGTCCATGGCAAGACTTGAGTATGGACTTTGTGCTAGGATTACCCAAGACTCAAAAAAGGCATGACTCCATCTATGTGGTGGTTGATAGATTTTCCAAAATGGCCCATTTCATCCCATGCTCCAAAACCTCCGATGCCTCCCATGTGTCCCGATTATTCTTTGATGAGGTTGTCCGTCTCCACAGGCTACCTAAGACCATAGTCTCCGATAGGGATGTGAAATTCACTAGCTACTTTTGGAAAACTCTTTGGCACATGATGGGTACCCTCCTCAAATTCTCCACTGCCTACCACCCCCAAATAGATGGCCAAACCGAAGTTGTCAATCGGAGTCTAGGGAACCTTCTTAGGTGTCTTGTTGAGGATCACCCCGGAAATTGGGATCTCATCTTACCCCAGGCTGAATTTGCATATAACAACTCCATCAATAAGTCCATAGGGATGAGTCCATTTGAAGCCGTGCATGGATACAAACCAAGAAAGCCTTCCGATCTCATTCCCCTTCCCCAGCATGCTAGAGTGTCCATTTCAGCTGAGTCTTTTGCACAACATATTAGAGAATTGCATGAAGAAATTCGCAAGCACATCAGCAAAAAGAATGAGGCTTATAAAAGGTTGGCCGACTCTCATCGGCGTCACCAAGAATTCCATGTGGGTGACTTTGTGATGGTAAGGATGGAGAGGCTCTCCCCGGGAGCCAACTCTAAACTGAGGCCACGTGGGGCTGGTCCCTTCCAGGTCTTGAGGCGCATTGGTGCAAATGCTTACGAGTTAGATCTCCCTGAGGAGTATGGAATAAGTCCCACATTCAATGTCGCCGACCTAGTGCCATATAAGGGACCCACGGTGGTACCTAGTGAGGAGATTGAGCCTACTTCTTCCATTGAGAGAGCACCCACCCGTGAGGAGAGGCCACCTACCAAAAGAGCCCAATGTGAACAAATTGAACAAATATTGGATGTACAAGTCACTACCGCCCGGAGCAAGGTATATGAGCGCTATCTCGTCAGGTGGAAGGATCGGCCTCCTTCGGAGGATTCTTGGGTGAGTCGGGAGGATCTCCAGCTGTTGGATCCGGACCTCCTCGAGCAGTACCACAGTCGGATGGACCCCTACTCGACGAAGTCGAGCTCTTCACAGCCCAGGGGATTTGATGGAGGCATCATCCACAATTCCCTTTGGCTAGGGTCTTCTTCACACTCCGACATCGTTTGAGTTCGGGCCTCTCTCTCTAAAGGCCCACTTATCCTTTTTATGCTATTTACTTGAGTCATTTGATGTAATTTTCAGTTTATTTGAGTCATGTCCCTAGGTCTTGCATTTATTTTCCTAAGTATTGAGTGTCATTAGACTGTGTAATGTGCTATTGGGCCCAATTCTTTGGGCTTGGCCCATGAGCCCCCCCTACCCCTTCGGTTATTTGCTATTGAGTCTTTTGTAAGGGACTTATTGTAAAATGTGGGTTTCCTATATATAGGGCCCCATTTCCTTCATTTGGAGGGAAGGAATGATTCAATACAAAAGATTTCCATTTGAGTGTTCAAACTTAGTTCTAGTGGAGTGAATCCTATAGTTGGGTGAGAAGCCCTAGGGGAGTGATTCCCCACCCCACCTCTCTCTCTATCCCTCTCTCTCTCTCCTTGGTTCGCCCCTTTCCTCTCTCCTCCCCTCTCCAACCACCTCCAACCCCCACCTACCCCATTAAAGCCACTCCACTTCCCATAGCTACCATTACTCCACTTCCCCCTTGTTCCAAGGAGATTCCTCCCCATTCCAACACCACCCTCCACATTCCAACACCACCTTCCCCATTCCAACACAATCACCCGTCTTCCCCACACAATCCCCAACTTCCAAAGCCATTTAGAATTTGAAATCCCCTTCCCTCCATGTCTTGGCCGCCCCTCTCTCCTCCCCCATAGGGCTAGTTCGCCCTTGCCCTCCACTCCCCTTCACCCATTTGCATCCCCACCATCTCTCATCCTTGCTGAAACCTGCGCCCTAGCCTCCCTTCCACCATCTTCCTCACACCATTAGCACCCTTCCAACCCTCCCACATACTCCCTCCATCATCCCCTACCTCCCCTTCACCCTATAGTTCTTGCTTCCCCTTCTTCTTGGAGGCCTTTGGAAGCGTTATTCGAGTTGCAGTTCGCTGTCCAGAAGTTGCAGGTAAACCAGCAACTTTCAGCGGCCACCACGACTTCCTCCAGATGAGTTTGAAGGCACAAGAGGCATCCACAGAAGCGTCTCCCTGTCTTCTTCACAACAGAAGTGGTTTCGTCTTCATCCGAGCTGTGTGCTATCCAAGAGCTTCGTTCTTCCACAATGGCGCAGAGCTGTCCCTGCTGAGTGCCAGAACCGGATTAGAAGCACTTCCACGATGATCCTCGAGAAATCAACCCACAAGCTCTTCTACAAAGTTCTTTATCGCTCTGTCTACTTTCAGAATCAAGAAGCAGAACTCCGTTCGGTATCCAGTAGTAGAAGTTATCAATTTTCTCTCTCTGCTGCACGGATCTGCTTCCCCACAGTCTACCCCGACCAGTCATCCTTGTTCATAGCCCCCAGGTCTTCTCCGGCATCTTTTAGCATCCCCGTCAGTTTTGCTGTGAAGAAGACTCATCCACGATTCCAAGAACTCTGGCGGTTCTCGATTCAGAGTCCGGGAGCCATCGGAGCATTCTCTGCAACCTGCGGTTGGAAATCTGAAGCTGCCAGTCCCAGAACTTACCACTCTGTTCGAAGCTCCACCCCGACCAGCAGTGGTACCAGGAGAAATTTAAAAAATTCTGAGGTGTTGCAGTACCAGTCACGAAGAGTTCCCCCTGGTCTCGCCATCAGCACAATTCTGTATCAATTTCTGCAGCCCCAACTTCGACTATCAGTCCTCCCTCCCAGACAGCAGGCAGATTCGGCTTCCCAACTTCTTATCGCTTTTGGTCCTAGTTTCCCCCTCCCCGCTTGGCCGGCTGAAGGCCCCTCCCTGTGTGGAGGTAGTATTAATTGTAATATCATTAACCCCCACCCCAAGGTCCCCCTCCTACGAGAGGTGTAGTGTTGTAACTTCTTTGGACAGGTCAAGCGACACCGCCGCGGCGTGTGGGGATCCACTCGCCTCCCCGCTCGCCCTCGTCTCCGAGCGGGATCGGTTTCTTCAAACCAGTCGAGTAAGTGCTCACACCTTACTCCATTTAGTGCTTATCTTTTAATATTAGTTCTAGTTCCGCTGGTTATGCGAGTGAGAGCTCGATCCTCAAGCCCCATTGCCTTGAGTGATCACCGTGGGAAAAGTGCAACCGGTGCCTTCGGCACTTCGTCGGCCCCATTGAATTGGGCTTCCACACCCATTGAGAATCCCATCTTGGCCTTGCTAGCCCTCTACCAGCAAGGGCCCAACCCCTCAACCTCACCTTGGCATTTCCAAGTTACCCCAGGCTTGGGTGAGTGTCGATAGAGCGGTGGCCCAATTCGGCCCATTTGAATGCGATTGTGCTTGCTTGCATTAGGTCCGAGGTTGTGTCACATCACTGCTTGTCTTCGAGGAGTGGGAAGATTCGCCCTCCATCCAGACCTCAGAATTCTGAGATCCTCCTCTCCCGGGGAACCTGTACTCCTCGAGTTAGCTCTCGATATCCCTGGGAGAACAAAAGAGACAGGCATTTATAGAAATGGGAGAAGTGCGGGCCAAGATTGCCTCCGTCACCTTTAACGATAGCCCTCGCGATAGGGCGTCTGCCCTGCGGACCCATGTGTCACTTCACCACTCGCGCAGGGTGACTGTTTAGACGGTGTAATCTGACGACCCGCTCCCTATGTTGTCTAGGGATGCCCTATCATGTTTTGGAAGTCGTCCGCAAAGTTTGAAACATCGTCCGGGAAAAGGGACTGGAGCCGTCATTATTGACTTTGACGGTAGATTCCCGTGGAAAATGGTCACAGCAAAACACGATCCTCCGTTTTAGGGAGGGGTTTCGGCAGACACATCACATGGGAACAGTGCAAAAAAGAAGAAGTGTAGGGAAGAAGGAACGCACAAGAGAACAAACAAGCAGCAGAAAATCAAATCACTCCATTCATAAGTCTACATAAGCTGTTATAAACACCACAATCATAGAGAGGAGGCGGATCCACCAGCTCGCCAACTCTCGCCATTATCTTCATACTCGTCCCTCTAGGTGTCCCTCTCCTCTCCCCTGAGGTGAGGGTCCCTCAGAAGCCTTCTGGATCCCCGTGCAAAACCCGCCTCGCCTCGTGGCGCCTGCTCCATAGCAGTGGCCCGCTGCTCCTCCCCTGGCGTGGCGAAGAAGCCACCAACAGAAAAGTGGCCAGACTGGCGGAGTCGCGCCCCGAACTCTCGCGCTCTCTCGTAGCGTGTCTCCATTGCTCCTAGCCTCTGCACCACAACCTGAAGGCCTAGCTGGAGCCCCCTCACTCGGGCCTCCAAGGCCTTCCTCTCGGCCTGATCTCGCTGTCGCTCGGCCCTGCTCTCCTCTCTCTCTCTCTGCCTCTCTCCTCGTCACCTGAAGAAGGACCCTCAACTCCAAGATGCCTGAAGAAGGCCTCTCCTCATCCTGACGCCGCAGCTCCGCCACCGCTGCCGCCCAAGCATCACGCTCCTCTTCAGCACGGACCGCGCGAGCCGCCGCGCCAGCAAGTTGCTCCCGGAGGGAGGCGGTCTCCAGAAAAAGAGCCTGAGAACTAGAAGACGATCCGCCAGCCATCCCTGCCATCATTTCCTACTGGGCACATTGGAACGGATAAACGACAGCCGTCGGCTAAACTCCGGGACTTCATGAAAAAAAAAAGAAGAAGAAGAAAAGAAAAAATTGGGGCTTTACTGTCACCTCTGTCCGTCTCCCAAGCTGAAGAGCCCCCACTCGGTCCTCCCTTTGCTGCCGCAGGAAGTCAGCGCTGTCTTGCACCAGTACGCTCCCTTGCTGTCCAGGGAGATGTATGCGCCAATCCTCGAGCTTCGCCTTGCCGTGACTCTCCTTCCTAACATGGCTCGGCTCATCCGCGCTTGCCCACTCGTAGGCCAAGCCCGGGATTCTGGCCGTACCCTGCATCAAAAAGGGAGGTCCCACATCAGTTAAAGAGAATGCGTCTCCTGTCAAGGACGCGTCCATCATTTGAGTGCCACACTCACCGAGCCCCCTTCCACTCCCATGCAAACTCAGAAGCAAATCATAGAGGAAGAGACCGAAGCACTCACCAGGCCGTGTTCACCTCCCTCCACGCCATCAGGTCCATCGGGTCCCTCGGGTGCCCGAAGCGGCCCTTCCTCTTCCATGGACGCCTCTCTGTGCTCTTGCACGTCCCTCCTCGGGCGAGGAGTCCCTCGTCCCTCTCCACCTTCACCATGGTCTGGCCCACCAAACTCCATCGATCGAGAGTGGAAGAAGATGAAGATGGGCGAGCGAATCTCGATGGGAGGCGGGCTCGTTTGCGGGCAAGGCACGGGAGAAGAGAAGCCCCCTGGCGCTTTAAATCTGAATTCAAAAGTTAAGACGCGTCCCCGCGCCTAGACGCGCCCAAAGAAGAGAGAGAGAAGAAGAAAGAAATAGGTTCCTCCATGCAAAGCGTAATTCCCTACTTCTTAGGACAAGGTCTCATGAAACGTGCCTCGAAAGAACAAGTGCAAGGAAAGAAGCATGGGAGAGAGAAAGTACACACAACACAAGGAACCATTTCATTTCGCATAAGCAAATAGTCAAAGTACATCATATAGTGAGAAAGGTGGGGTGTACAAGCAACTCTCTAACTCTCGCTACCACCCTCCTGATCATCTCTCTCCTCCCTCCTCTGACGGGGATCCCTAGGGGGTCTTTGCGAACCCTGAGAGGCCGTGCTCGCCTCACCAGGTGGCACCATGCCAGCCTCCAAGGTGCGACGATGCTCCTCAGTAGAAGAAACTAGGAAGCTGCCCATGGAGAATGAACCAGACTGACGAAGCCGCGCGCCGCGCTCCTTCACCCTCTGATACCGCTCCTCGCTCTCCCGAAGCCTCCCCTCCGCCATGCCAAGGCTCAGTCGGAGCTCCATCACCTGGGCCTCCAGAGCCCTCCTCTCGTCCCAATCTCGATGTCGCTCTACCCTCCTGTACTCACTCTCTCTCTCTATGCTCTCCCTATCCCTCTCCCTCTCCTCTCTCTCTCTCTCTGATCACCCCTCTCCTCGACAGCTCGAGGGTGATCCGCAGATCCAGTACGTCGCGAGGGAGCTCCTCAGCCTCCCGTCGCCGCTCCTCCTCCAGCTCCGCAATCCGGGCATCACGCTCTGCCACCCATACGTCGCGCTCCTGCTCGGCACGGACCGCACGGGCTAGGGCATCCCGAATCTCCGCCACCTGCCAAAGGCCACGTACCCCATAAGAGAACAGTGAAGGAAGAAGAGTAACTGGAAAGAAGTCGGGGTCAAGCAAAGACTCACTCGAGCCGCGCGGTCGCGCTCGGCCTCCTCAGCCCGGGCCACCGCGTATGCCAGCTACTCCTGAAGGGTAGAAACCTCCGGAGGAGGGCCCCACGAACTGGAACCCGCTCCACCAGCCATCCCGGCTGCCGCTGCCTGATGGGCTTGCTAAAAAATAGAGCAAACGACAGTCATAGGCTAAGTATCAAAAATCCAGGTCACAAAAAAATGCATTACATAGACTCACCAGGATCTCCAACTCCTGTCGGATGGCCACCAACTGTCGCCTGGCGTCTGCCAGCTGGGCCCGCAGGTCGGTAATCATGTTATCACGACCATCCTACATTGCATATAAATTAGTGTCACATGCATATACATATAGAAAAGGGAAACATTTTTCATTTCACGCTTACCCCTGCCGCACCACCAAGGAAGAGACGCTCCCCGTACGTGGCTCGATACCGTCTCAGGTAGTCAGTGCTGTCCGGTACATGGGACACCACTAGGACCCCGCCCTGCTGCCAGTCCTGGTACTGTACAGGGAAACGCGTACGCCAGTCCATGATCTTTGCCTTCCCCTTGGTCTTCCGCTCGACTCGGACTGGCTCATCTACGTCGACCCACTCCTGGGCCAGCCCCAACGTCCTCATGACCAGCCTGAGTCGCAACGGCTCGATCTCGTTCAGGCAATGGACCCACATGTCCCGCCCGAAACGAGGATGACCTGCTACAACCCAAGGCTGGCTAGCGTCGACCATGCCCAGGAAGGGCCTCCACACCACTTGCATCATAATACATGCATCATGTTAGTTGTCATTTTACTCAATTAGGTCACATGCATAAAAACACAAAAATCATACGCATCATACCATAGTCTCGGGGTACTCGCTCAGCTCCCGACGAAGCGACGCCAGCTGGTAGCCGTGGGGTGCCGCGACCATGACCGGCCTCCACCGTCACGCTAGAGGCACGGCTCTCCTGTTCCCCTGTCTGGCTCTTCCCATCGGGAAGTAGTAGTAGCTCCACACCTGCATCCGTCATACATCATTAGCACGAATAATTGCATATTTAACTACGGTAAAATGCATAAATAAAATGTTTACCTGGAGAAAAGGTGCGAAGCCACTGACTGTCGTCTCCATCTCTAAAGTATGGGAGAGATCGGTGATCAAATGGGTAAGCAGAGCCGCTCCCCACGCATAGTTCCCCACTCTGTCCAGGTCCGCCAGGATCCCAAGGAAGCGGCAGTGGATGCCGTCCCCCTTCGTCCCCCACAGAAGGCGGCCCAGGAAGAAGAAAAGGAACCGCCGGAGGTCTAGATCCACCAGCTCTCGCTCGCTCGGGTCCTGGGTGAAAGCTGCACGAGCATCTCCCTCCAGTCGTGCCAAAAACTTAGCTCCAGTCTCGCTGACCCACTGGCGCGGGTCACCAAATCCGAGCGCCTCCATAATCTCCACTCGGCCGACTACCCTGCTGTCTCTATCAGTCGCACTTGTCTCTAGCCACATCAGGTCCAAGGCACTCTCTCGGTAATCGGGGTAAGTGACCCCGCTGACTGTCTCTCCGTCAACTCGTAGCCCGGTGATCCGAGCTACGTCCTCCAGTGTCGGCACCATGTGCCCCCAGGGCATCAGGAACGCCCCGCTCGGCGAGTGCCACCGCTCCCTCAACGCCTGGATGAGAGGAAGGTCGAGCCGGAAGGGCTCGATCCTTAGGAAGGCTCCAAAACCCATGGCGTCCACCCGCGCCCTCTGAAAGTCCGGCAGCCCACGGTACGCTGCCACCACCAGGGACCAGCTCTTCATCACGCCCTGCACACCACAAAACACACAAAAAAGAGGAACATCAGAATCATGAATGATAAATAACAAAGACTGCACATATTTATTTTCTATTTATTTTCCAAAAAAAAATAATAACAAAAAACATATATTTTTTAAAGGCTCTCCCTTATTTATTTATATAAATATGTATATATATAATAATATATGAAGGCGTCCAACCCTGTGGATGCCTCCATATTTTTCTTTTCTTTTTTGAATTTAATAATTAAAAAAACAATATATAAATTTTTTTTGAAGGCGTCCACATATGTGGACGCCTCTTTACATCTACATATATAGTATAATTACGTAATAACCCAAAAAAATAAAATAATAAAAATAAAACAAAATAAAAAAGAAAGGATGGAGGCGTCCAGGCCCCTGGACGCCTCCTTCCCTCACTCCCCGGCCTTCTCCACACCGTCTCTCGCCCACCTGTTTAGCCTAATAAAGCAACAAATTAGAGTTCTGAAGGGCCTACCGGATCGTGCTCATCCTCCACCGCGTCGCCAGGGCCCTCAGGACCCTCCACGGCCAAAGGAGGCGTCTCCTCTTCCGCGGCAATCTCCTCTCCCGCGACAATCTCCTCTCCCACGGCAGCCTTCTCGGCATGCTCCCTCAACCTCCTCGGACGATGAGCCCGTCGTTTCCGCTTCTCTCCACCCTGGCTCGGGCCTCCTTGCTCCATTGGGAACTGAGAATGGGTCGTTGTTGACGCCTGGAAAATGAGCAATGGCGAAGACAAGAAATTGAAAAGAAGATCAGACCAACAGTGAAAGATCAATGATGAAGCTCATCAACCACCCATCCGGCCAGGCTAATGTCCAGTGTCGTCGTCTAGCAGACGACGGCACCGATGAAATAGCAGTCACCTGACTGATGAGACCTCCTACCATATTTTAACAAGAGCTGTATTGCTGCCCTATCCAAGAATCTACAGATGACATGTCAGAATGGGTCAGATGTTGACTTATTGACAGATGAGGCGGGAGCAAAGACAAAGATGAAGCCAAAGCCAGCAAATGAAGACTGTGAAGACTTCTACAAAGTCAAAATAAAAGAAGAACCGTCTTCATGTACTGCGTGCCCTGCTGAAGCCTTCCCGGGTTAAAGATGACATCTGGTCTTGACATCATTCAGATGACAATGCTGATGAAACCATATCCGATTTTGTCGTCATTCAGATGGCAATACTGATGAAATCCCAGCCTGCTGACTGATGAAATCTTAAGATGATCTCAGCAAGGTTATGTCACCAATACAGGGCCTTCTCTGGTTCTGATGAATATCAATTTAAGGGATTAAAAGAGGCCAAGGCACGTGCGAAGCTTTAAAGCCCTAAATGGGCCAGCCAAATGGGCTTCTGAGTGTGGCGCCGAGAACCTCAACAGGAGGCCACTTGGCGCGCCGGGAGCTATTGCGAACGAATGAGGCACGCCGATTACCATCTGCAGAGATGCAAGAAGAGGAGGAGTCTATATAAACCCATTCCTTCGAAGACATCAGAGGAGGGCGGACAGACAGAAAATAAGAAAACAAAGAGACGAAGAAAAAAGAGTGAACAGATAGCCAGAAAGAAAAAGAGATAGCTAGGAAAAGAGAGGGAGAGAGTCTCCGCCGAAAGAAGAAGCAGAAGAAAAGAAGGAAGAAAGGCTCCAGGTGGGCTGATAGGGGGAGGGAGAGGAGTCAATGCTCCACCCTCCCCCCCCCCCCATGTTCGATGTTTCTTTTTTTTCTTTTTACTGATTCTCCGTATGTGGTAGTCGAAGTCTTGATGTTTAGATTACTCATACGATTCTCTCCCTGTTCCTCCCCTTTATGTTTCTCGGCTTCAGTTCTGCAGTCGATGTAAATGATGGTGAGATGAAGTAAATGCAGTTGCCGTGATGGATATTAGGCAATACGATCTTCCCCTATCTCCATATGTATGCGTAATGTTTGTATGAATGCCCCATGGGCAAAATGACTCAGGCTTCGGAGTCGAGTCTGTTCTTCGAACAGGGATGAAGGTAGAACCCCCACCCTTGTTTAGTGGGTTGCTGGGTTCTATTCTCTTCTATCTTCCTGCTTCAATAGTATGCCCTCCGTATGTGTTTGAGTCTTGCCCTCAAGCCTCTTGTGCTGTCCGGGAACCAGAGACATCAATCTCTTGGTTCCCCGGACTGTCGGCTATAAAAGATGCATTTGAACCCGCAGATGAATGCAACCCTGGATCCTCATTCCAATCGTTGGATGACTAAGGCCTGGGGTCCCAGCACCGAGGGTTCTTTCATCGCCGTTTTGCTTCCCAGATGGTACTATGCTAGTCTGGGGAATCAGAGACAGCCATCTCTTGACCCCCCCAGACGTCTGGCAGTAGACAGATAAAAGCTACTCAGGCCCCGACGATGGTCTCTCCTCCCCCTGATGATTCGGCCTCTCAGCTCCCTTGGCGTCCTTCTAGCAGAGGCATTCATGAAACCTCCTCATGCACCCCTGATTCGGTCTCAGTCTGAGCCATAAAACCCAGAAATCCCAGAAACAGAGTACCGTTAACCTCGTAGCAATTCAGCCTTCCCGGCGTGCCATTTGCCCGCCGAAAACCCCTCAGCCGAGAGGCCTCCCTCTCCTGCTAAACGACAAAAAACCTATTTCAAACCCTTCCACATGAGCCTCCCGGCACCAAGCTCCCGGCGCCAGGCTCCCGGCGCGCCCAGGAGCGCGCCGGGAAGCCTCGCGCCGAGAGCCCCCCCCCCCCTTCTGCCACTTAGGCCCAGGCCGAGAGCCTCTCCTGGCCACTTCATTGGCGCGCCAAGAAGCCCCTACTATAGCCCACGCCAAGAAGCTCCCTTCGGCCATGGAATAGCGCGCCGAGAAGCCCCTCGCGCCGGGAGCTTTCTACCGTCTTCCCTCTGCGCCGAGAACCTCACGCCGGGAACCCCTTTGCCTCCTTGCCTTCGTGCCGAGAGCCTCCCTTCCCACTTTGCTGTGCCGAGAGCCTGCTCTGCTGCCCAACTGGCCTCCCCTATATTATGCGGTCCCTAACTGGATTCACATGCAACCCCGCGGGTTCGGCGAACCTTGTCTTTACAAGGGTCTCGTCGACCTCCGAGACGGGGAATAGTGATTGATGATAGAGACATGTACAGTCTCCTTGAGCCTTAGTGCTCCCCCGCTTTTCGGCTTTCATCCCAGCATTCCGTCGATGTCAGCCTATATCATCCCTTGGCAGATGCTAAGTCTAGGGGAGGTGCTGCCAAAATTCCCCCAGGATGATGAAAGCCAATATTAAGCTGCCCCCGAGAACCTTTGCACACTTGAACTGCATTGATAACCTACTCAAATGTTGTTACTGAATCTTAAATCCGAATTTTGTTCCGAGGGCTCCGCCCCCGGAAACCCCCGCAAGGGGCGCTGCCCCCTTGACCCCCGCGACCTGACCACGCAGGTCGATCCGCGTGCGAGGGCGCAACATTGAGCGTTCGCTCACTTTCCGTCGTCCCGCATCGGGTTCATGAATAACCCCTTTAGCTCGGGAGGGCTCTGCCACTGCATGAGTTCCACCGGCTTCTACAGGGAATACCAAACATTGCCCCATGGCAAATATGCGATTCGGGAAGTTCAACACTTCTCTCTCTCTTGGCTTTCATCCCGGCACTCCGTGGGTGACATCCTATTTCCCCCTGGGCATAACCCAGATAAAGGGAAGATGCTGTCGAAATGCTGATCGATGTTTTAAACCTCATCACGGTCGCGGCTCAGGCTACCTGTGATTGAGATCCTCCTTCCCCCCTTAACCCTGGGCTTTGAACCGCTGACTTAGCGATATCATCTGTTTCTACGGTTGGTGTCATTATCTTGCCCGCCTTCCTGGCTTCGGTATGAAGTTCCATTTCCGCACATGAATATACGTTTGCCTCTGGAGGCCTCCTACTTTTAGCGTTTAATCAAGGGTTGTCCTTCCTTGGAAGGACGTAATTAACGTCATAGCGTTCATGGTATGACGGACTTCGGGTCCTGACTCGGACTTCACAATCGACTGACCATGTCAGATCGAGCGCACAATAAAATTGTCACTTCGGTGACTGGCACGCCAATAAATAAATAATAAAATAAATAAATAAATAAATAAAATAAACTAAATAAAATAAAGTGTGTCAAACAGTCGTCCAGAGTAGAATGGGTCGTCAGAATGAACAGTAGAAGAGAACAGGGGGTGAGGCCCCCTTTATATAGAAAATCATCAAGCTTTGGGGCGTCCAGGCGCCTGGATGCCCCCACTTTTTTATTTTATTAAAAATTCAAAAAAATATAGGGGTGTCCAGGCGCATGGACGCCCCCACATATAAAAACTAAAAAAAGAAAAAAAGAAAATATAGGAGCGTCCAGGCTCCTGGACGCCCCCACATCTAAAACTAAAAAAAGAAAAAAAAATATAGGGGCGTCCAGGCCCGTGGACGCCCCCACATATAAAAACTAAAAAAAGAAAAAAAGAAAATATAGGGGCGTCCAGGCCCCTGGACGCCCCCATTAAAAAGAAAGAAATGTATGTATATATATATATATATATGATCATAATATGAATAAACAAGAACACAAAAAAAAGAGAGAAAATAAAAAATAAAAATCATAAAAATAATAACGAAGGGGAACAGTGGTCCAAAATGCCAATTCCAGATTTTATTCCATCAGAAAGCAGAGCAAGCTACATCAGGGGCTTAGGCGCCTTAGGTCTTAACTTCCCCAGTTCGGTTACATAAGCTCTCCACATAAGCTTCCAGGGTGCTTTAATAGCCTTCGCTTCCTTCGCGTCCACTTCCGCGCCCAACTCCCTCTTCTTCAAAGGAACGATGCCGGTTAGCAGTGGGAACGAGTGGCGTGGAATGCCGATCTGGAGGCAACACCGATGCGCGTTGTAAAGGACAAACTCAGTTGCGCCGATTAGTTGGAGTTCAACTTCGGGAGAAGACCTCATGAGGAGTTCAAGTGAGAGTAGACATGCCGGTGCGCAAGTGAAGAAGCTTTGTGTCATGGTTCGAAAGTGAGACCGCCAGTCTTCCCGTTTCTTCAGCCACGGAACATGGTTCGCCACGGTGCCACCGAAGCCTAACACATCGGCTATGTGATAAAGGGGGCTTTGTTGGAAAAGCTTCGAAGAAGTCGGCATCCCCTCACGGTGGTCAAATTTGAAGTGCAAATCAATCCAGCAATTCATAACAAGCGCGCAACCGAAAGGAGGCTTACCCATGCTCGAGGCAGTAAAACCACTGTAAAGGTAGGCAAGGACGGCGGGTCCCACCCTCTTCCCACTCCAAATCCCACGGATGGCACTCAGTTGGTCCTCCTCCACTATGTTGTCAGTATAAGGAAACAAGAGAGCACCCGCCAGAAAAATGGCAAACCCTTTCATAATTCCTTCCAAGTGGTCAACATCTGGTGACCCTCTCAGGGCATCCATGACCCATTCCGCGAGCCTTTGCAAATCAATTCCCTTTTGAGTGCGGACCTTTCTGGCTACGTCGGGCGGTATGAAACTTCCAAGGACAATCTCGGAAGTTCCCTTTGTCAGCATCCGCATAGCTTTTACCTTCCCGTCACTCTTGAATTTCTTCAATCCTAGCAGAAGTTCCACCTCCTCGGAGAGAATGGTCGCCTCGAAGGTCGGGAAGATGAAAGTGTGGGTCTGGGGATGCCAGATCTCCACTAGTGCGCCCATAGCCGCCCAGTCCATGCGAATCCTCTCATAGTGCTTGGCATGAATAAGGAGCCCCTGAAGATGCCACTTCGAGAGTATGGCCCTCATGCCGATGGAGATGTTGGAAGTTAACTTTGAAAGCCACGGCAGTTTGGAAAACTTCCTCGGACCTGGGAAGAGTGGATACGGCTGGAAAAAAGAAGAGAAAGGGAGAGAAGTGAGAAGAGAGTTCACGCGGAGAATTTGAAATGAATCAGCTTACCATATGCGACTGGATCGTCCCACTCAGATGACTCTCGAGGTCGGAGAGTCGCCTGATCTCACTGCTAAGCCTGCTCCGCTTCATAAGGCGGGAAGACTCTCCTTCCATCCTGAAATCCCTAAATCCTCCTCTCCTTCTCCTCCTGAGCTTTCAAAAATCTCCTTGGTGCATTTGGTTGAACTAGCCTAAGGAAGGTACTTATAGGAAAGGAGAGGCGCTACAGGACGAAACACGTCACATCAGTGGTCAGTCGTCAGGGTTTTGTCTGGATCCCCTTGTACTGTGGTGCGATTCTGTTATAATTCTGCTACCTTCTGATGTTACTAATCTATGCTGATCTGTGCAGGTTTTACTAACGGACGTCTTTGTCCTATCTCCTGTCCCACCTTTCGATGGTTGGTCCCACCATGTCATGCATCATAGTATATGATACCTACGCTACTAGAACATGTCAAGGACCTTGCGGCCCGAACGAATCTGGGATTTGAGTTCCCCTTCAACAAAAATGGTGATGATTCCAGAAAAATTTGGGTTGTACAGATAGGCCGTTAACTTGTGGTAGCATGGGGACGACGGTTCCGTTCAACGAGTTGGTGCGTGGATAAATGGGCCCCAGCCCAGTATCAGCTCACCGGATCGGTATCCTGACCCATTCTTAACGAGTTGACAATATTATCCTTGGCTATTTTCTATTTTAGTTTGTTTTAAATTTTTCTTTAAACCCAGCATGCATTCATATAGGACTTTTAGTTTTTTGCGGAAGATCATTCAAGTGATTCGATTGTGAAAGCCGTTGTGCTTCAATTCTTACAAATATGAGATATTCCACTCCGAATGAAATACTGAGTTTCCTTGAAACGGCCCTGACTGCTCTTCCAAAGGAGACCCTTGTTTGGACAGACCCTCAGATATTCCTTTGCTTTTTACCTTGTTTGACCCACCTTGGCCGCAACACTTCCACATTGGCTGGTAACCGCTCCCCAAAGGTGAAACGCGCGGGTTTATGACCCAGGTACTTCCACACCGAGAAATTGGTCTCCTTTTATTTTCGTGCCTGAGCGCACATCTCACCCCCCCTTATTTGATCTCCGTCCAAGCAATCGTCAAAATTTGAAAGACCTTCTTCAAGGTCGCCTCATTGAAACTACAGGAAAGATTCCAAATAGTAATGTCAAAAGCGTGTCTCATCACACCTTGGCATCAACTTATCAGTCCGTTCCCACTCCATTTTCACTCCACTTCGATTACGTGTCACTCCCTTGCAAAGCAGACGCCAAGGCGGGGCAGCTGTAGACACGCTATTCCTGACGTCTCCTGAGAAAATCTCATATTACTATCTGACGCCCCGCAGCGGCTTTCGCATTTTTGAATCGCTTGAGTGCTTCCTATTCTTGAGTCTTCTTCCGCCTCTTCGGCGTGTGGAAATCGTCTCGTTGCGGAAATCATGTGGCATTCGGACGGCATGACCCCCAATCGGACACATCGGAAGTTTCTGGAACCAAGAGGGTATCTGGCGGACGGCTGCCGACGCCTTTTTGGGGGACCCGGGGGGGTCTTCATGGAGGCGTCCAGGCCCCTGGACGCCTCCATCACACACAAAATATTTAAAAAATATAAAAATAAATAAATAAAAATATTTTTTTTGGAGGCGTCCAGGAGAGTGGACGCCTCCATAAAAATGAAAAAAATAAAACTAATAATTTCATGGAGGCGTCCAGGCCCCTGGACGCCTCCATCAACTTGCCCCCCGTCCGACGGTCAGCTTGTCGTTTGAGAAAAGATCTAAATTGTGAAGACGTCTTGCCAACTGGACGCGCCCATTCATGAATCACGGGCGCCGACCAAAACCACGCGTTGTGCCAAACCGCGTGCGGCTTTCGGCGGGGGTTCGGTGGGCTTTTATGGAGGCGTCCAGTTTTCTGGACGCCTCCTTGAAAATATTCGAAATAAAAAAAATAAAAATATAATAAAATATAATTTCTGCCCTGATGAAGGCGTCCAGGGTCCTGGACGCCTCCATCCTCTGGAGCCCTATAAATAGAGACCCCCCCTCAGTCCGAAAGGAGCTTCTAAGAGGTCCGATAGGCTGCCGGAGCCCAGAGGCTGCCGGAGTCATTTCTAACCCGTGGGGTCTTTTGTAGGGGGAGGTTCTACCGGCTTCTCGGGTGCCCACGCTCGCGAAAGGAAGGTCATTTTCATCCACCGTGCTTCCACGTCGTCCCTACACTGCCGAAGCTCCGCCGGATCCCGCCATCGACGCATTCAATAAGCCAACTCTCTCCCCTTTTCTTCTTAGTTCTTTTACATTCATCATCTCGTATTCTCCGTCTCCCTTCATAAGGGAACCTTCGTCGATATACATTTACATAATTCCATTCATCATTGCATTTTCCTCCTACTCGTGTCCGAGAGGGGTTTAAAAATAACACCAACCAGGTGTGTGTCTTGTCATGATTTCATTACTTTTTATTGCAAGAGATTGATATTACACTGCCGTTTTCTAATTCCGTCTATCTACTGTCTGTTATTTTGCAAGGGTAACTGAAGAAAGCCCTCTCCGTCGGCCGGCCGAAGGGGGAGGAGGAAGCAACCCGCCACTTCCTGCTAGTGAGGTAGGCGCGATCACTCTTTCATTTTGGGGTCCTCAACCCCTGGCGATCACATCATAATCTCAAGGCCATGGCGAGTCATATCCCGCAATGGCCGTTTAAATTTCTGTCTTCATACTTTATGTTGCTCTTATACCTGCTATACTCTCGAGGCCGCGGCGAGTCACTTCCCGCAATGGCCGTTTGAATTCTGTCATCTATATATCTTGCTATATCTATTATATCTTGCCATATCTCTCTTCTGCTATACTCTCGAGGCCGCGGCGAGTCACTTCCCGCAATGGCCGTTTGAATTCTGTCATCTATATATATCTTGCTATATCTCTTATATCTTGCCATGTCTCTCTTTTGCTATACTCTAGAGGTCGCGGCGAGTCACTTCCCGCAATGACCGTTTAAATTCTGCTCCTTTTTATATCTTGTTATATTCCTATCATGTTGTACTCTCGAGGCCGCGGCGAGTTACTTCCCGCAATGGCCGTTTCAATTCTTGCTATTTGATTTCTGCACCATTCCCGTCCCCCCGAGGCCGCGGCAAGTCACTTCCCGCTATGGCCGTTTAACCCCCATATTTTGTTATATTGCATTTGTCCCGCTCGCCCCGTCGGAGCAATCTCCCGTGCTGGCCCCTTCTCTCTTCTCTTATTTTTTATGTTGCAGCAAAAGCCAGATAAAACAAAAGGAGCCCGCGCGCTCCGCATTTCATTCCTCAACCGCGTGACGTCGCTCACACCGTATCGGTGACAAATAGCACCGTATCAGTGACAAATAGATGGGTATCAGTGTACAATAGGCTACAACGTTGGAAATGCCAAAAATAATGGAGGTGCGTCGACGTAATGGGTCCGTGGCGTCGACACAACGAAGCAGAACTCTTGAATACCCATTGAATTGCTAAAGGCCATGGCACCGAAGAAGAGGAGTCGACTCCACAAGGAGCTTGAGTCGACTCCAGTTCCGTTGAAGAAGAAGAAAAGAAGACCTGAAGCCTAAGGGTGAAAAATAGAAGACTAAGGGTGACAAATGACTTCTTAAGGCTGAGAAATGGCTTCTCAACGGTGACAAATAGATCCATAGTGGTGACAAATGGATTGAGATGAATGAAAGGCTGGGAAGCTGAAGGAGAAAAAGAAGTTGGACTTCGTTGGAAAAAGGGAGTTGACCGTTGTAGCAACCCTGGTAAAATAGAAGAAATAATTCTAAATTGAGCAAAATAGATTAAAGGATTTAGTAAATAAATGATAAAGAGCCTAAATGAGTAAATAATAAACCAAAATGAAAATAACGCCTCGTGGAAATGCGCTAATACAAAAAGAAACGCCTTCATCTAAGGTGTTAATTTGTAAATGGACGCCTACATTCTTGGGCGTCAAATCTTAAAGAGACGCCCGCCTCAAGGGCGCTGTTTTGATAAGAAACGACGGCAACTCAAGACGTCAATTTAAAAATAACGCCTTAACATAAGGCGTTAATTCCATCTGTGACCCATTCGAACCCGGACATTATCTAGGGTAAGTTTTTGGATTAATACGTGTTCAATCGAACATGGAAAGGACTCTATCAAGGAAAGACATGTTCTAATCAAACTCCAACCCTATTGGGTTCTGTAAACCCTATAAATAACCCTTCCTGTCGAACCCTAATAAGCTATTTGGTTGAAGGAAAGCTCTGCTGCTGCCGTGCGTGAAGAACAGATATTGTTCTTCTTCCCTTGCCTTCGGTCATAACCATGAAGAATATTGATGTTCTTCATCGTCTTTGCTGCAGGAAGTCTGCCGTAAATAGTAACTCTTCTGCCTAGTTGAAGGACGGGAGGTTCTTCATCAAGACGATCTCTTCCTCCAAGAAGGAAGCTGTTTCCATAAGCTTCAGAAGAACTCTGTTTAGAACAGAGTATCATTCTTCTTCATGTTCCTTCACCAGAACATTCATCAGGTAGGTTTTCTCAAGAACGTAGCCCAAACTAGTTTAATTCCATAATAATACCATCATGACATGCATGAATATAGTTTTATTATAGTTTTTAAAAGGGTTTTCTGTGGATTTTAAAAGAAGTGACCCTATCAAGGGCGCTAATTTAAAAGGAACGACCATGATCCGGTCGCGAATTCCAGTTTTGACGTCCTGCATTAAGTCGTCAATTTCATCTAGTTATTAAATTACCCACGTTTAAAACTTTTATGTCTATCAAAACATGATTCTAATTTAATGCATGATCATAGTTGTTGAATCCTGCTATTTTTCTCTTCCTGACAGTGTGAATCCTCTTTCTGAAATTTTATTATCCTTGAAATTACCGTTGTTCCTATTAATCCTGGAACATCTTGAATTAACGACCTGATGAAGGTCGTGTCTTACAGAACTAACGCCCTGAACCAGGGTGCGAATTTGAAAGTAACACCCCTTTTTAAGGCGCGTTCTACTAAAATTCCAGAATTTAGAAATTTTTCAAAATAGAAGAAATATGATGGACGCCTGCTGTATCAGTCGTCAAATTGTAAATAAACACCCCTGAAAAAGGCGTTAATTTCATTAGTAACGACTTTACCTAAGTCGCTATTTTCCTGGTTACTATTTTCCACTGTTACTACTAACCGAGGGTTTTGTATATATATAAGTATATTATCTGGCACTATATTTCCATTCCGTGAATATAGTCCCATGTTTCATGATGATTTATCGCATTACCCTCAATTCTCGGTGACATACAAGCTCTCCATTGGACATTCCGTTCCTTTGGACTAGCGAGTTAGTCATAGAGACCTCCGTAAGACTCCTCGAGCCTTGGATTCCCTCAAGGCCGACTGAGCTGGTTGTACCTTAAAACCCCATTACACAATCTTTGCCATGTCACTCTATAGAAACATGGAATACCGGCCCTCATGTTATGCTAAATGTATATCATGGGAATTTTCTTAATGGGATGAGGTTATCATGCCGTTGATGTACTGTTCATGTGGACCTCAATTCTATATAAAGAGTGCCTGTTCTTACTTGTCATGGTACCCGGGTCAAGGGAACCAATTCCACCTAGTTTTATCGATGTTCGTGAACATGCCGTTATTATCATCTTACTATGTCAAGTTTAATATTTTTGGACTCTATTCTATCAAAGTTTATCTTACGTGTCTACAAGCTTTATTCTTGAAATTCCTTATTGGCTATACACAAAAGTGGATGTCAAAATACATGATCAATGCCTGTGCATTTAGGGCCCGATCTGGTCCTGGGAGGAGCACCCAAAAGTACTTGTACCCATGGGAGTTGACTGATCACGGTATGGCATTATACCGAAGTGCATGACTAGCTTGATTGGACATTCCACAAATCTTGTACTTGACTTGACATAACATGACTGGCGTGACCCGAAAAGGGGTATTTATATACTTGTTTGCTTGGTCGTGATAGCCAAAACTTTCGACATGACATGAAGAATATATTTGCTTGAACATCTTGACTTCTACTTGATACTAGTACTTGAAAGTTCATGAATAGTTCACCTTGTTAGCTTGTTGATTATACTCTCTATCTTGTCGTTTTACGCGAGCATGCATAGCTTATTGCATTTGTGGAAAGATGTAATTACTTAAACCCATTGCTAGTTCTTGAGATATAATTCCCTACTGAGCGTTCGCTCACTCAGTTTTTCCCTACTTTTCAGGTAAGTCTGATGACGAGACCCAAACGGACGGGGAAGGTCAAGAGTGAAAGAGATTAGAACTTCTCAAGAGTCAACTAGTCTTGTCTTTTCTAGATTTTCTAGATTCAAACGTTGTACTTTTCTTTTTGGCATTTTTAAGGGATTGTAATAGAAGTACTCTTATGAAGGAATAAAAGGATTGGGTTATCTTTACTTTTGCGCATCTCTGATTTTGTGTCGAATACACTAATACTCTGATTGACATGATTGATATAAACTCGTCACGCATCTCTGGGTATCTTCCGCTCTCGGGGCGTGACAACCGTAGTCAAACAAGCTCAGTCAAAGTCAACAATAGTCAAAGTGACCCAGCCAAGTGTAAACTTCAAGCTGACCAAGTCAATGTTGACCCAATCAAAGACAACAAGTCAAAGTCAAGTTTTTGCAAGCTTCAAAGGTCCTGTCAAAGCTCCAGTCAAGCTCCTGCCAGCTACAGTGTCACAGGAAAAGGACAAAAAGAAGAAGAAAAATAAAAGGATTTTAAGGGAGACAAATACCCAACTAATGGTGACAAATAGATAGCTAAAGGTGATAAATAGGTATCTAAGGGTGAAAAATAGGTGTCACGCCCCGAACAAGGCGAAAATATCGGGACGTACAGTTAGGGACACGCTGGCAAGAGAGAGAACTAATCTAAAATAATACACAAGTGCTACAAGATGGAAATACTAAATGATCATTAACAAACCACAACTGATACAATAACCTCAAGTTCAACTTAATACAACTGGAATAATCAACCACTAAAACTCAATAACAAGACTGAGACTAAAAGCTCTCCAAAACACAACTAAAGAAAGATAACACACTACTAACACACTAGAACTGATACACTCAAGACATCACTCCTGCCCTTCTCCATCGGTAAGCGCGTCACCTGAAAAGCTTGGAAAGGGGGGAAAACACAACTATGAGCTGACGCTCAGTAGGAAATAACAGACAGGTATAAGTGATTAACAGTTTAATTACATTTTAAAATGTCATGCTACAAATGATAAAAATAATAAAAAGATAACGGTGATATCACGAAACAGAATTCAAAGATCTTGCAAGGTCAAGAAATATAATGAATAGAATAGTAAGACAAGAATTTACTACAGGAGATAACGATAAAAAGTTGGCCATATCAAGACAATTCAAGTCATGTCAAGCACGTATGTAATTTCATTTCTACGTCCAAGTAATAAGCAAGTAAAGTAACCACAAGTAGAGTATAGAACAGTGAAGAGTGGAAAGTGAAAAGTAGTAGAAAGTAATGTAGAGAGTAGTGGAGAGAGTAGTGGACAGTCCTAGATTTAACACATGTCAAGTACTGGTGCCAAATGCCACACCTAGTCATTCACCTCCCCGGGGGTACACGTAGTGTTCGGGCGCTCTTCCCAGGACCAGACCGAGCCCTTAATTGTTTGCCAGGCATTGATTTCTTTGGATCAAAGATCCCACGAATCTAGACTTCCACAGTTTATGGCCAGAATTCCAAGGTTTAAACTAAGTAGCAATAGCAACTTCAAGTAGGAAAGAGAGTCATTTCCAGAATTTCAAGGTAAGTATAATCATCAAGGAGATCGAAACCAAGTCACAACAAGAGTTAATCGTGCTGCGCTACTGTAAAACAGCAGCAATCAAACAAGCTAATCAACATATTAATCCTAATCACCAAGTTAAGATATCATGATTAACCATTATCATTTGCATTAAGACAATTGCCAAGAAGCTGATTCAAGATGATAAGGCAAAGAACAACTCCCACAGGAGTGAAATAGAATGTATTAACAGAGATTTAGTTACACCATTAACCACTAATTATGTGAGTTTCTATTTAATCTTGTATGCATTGAAATGAAGATGATAAACGGTGTGTTTTTACACTAAGTTTGCATGTATGGACCAATGTTAATTGAAACTAAAAAGGGTACATGAATAGGTCATTAGTTCTTCAAAAATGTAGTTTTCAATGTGATTAGGTTGAATGGATTGATTCCCCAATGATCCGGATTGATCCCCGGGTCAAAAACATCATTAATGGGGTCATACAGGGCATGGGTCGACCCATTGGGTCGACCCCTGGCATTCCAGGAGCCTTCCTGGGTGTGGGTCGACCCCTCAAAAAAAAAGCTTCATGGGTCGACCCATTGGGTCGACCCCCTTCACTGGGTGCATGGGTCGACCCCATGGGTCGACCCCTACACTTCTAGAAGCGACGGGTGATTCCGTAAACCATGAAAGCTCAATGATTTGGGGTCTAAATGAGTTGGGATTTTAACCAAATGCTCTAGGGTTCTTAATATACATACTAAGGTCATAAAACAAGAGATTGAAACAAGAAATTTGCTGAAAACTCAATCGAATCACAACCTATTTATGATGAATACATGAAGAACCTAGTTCTTGACATGCGTCTACTAAAACATAGATTTCTCTCAATATACACAACGAAATTTGGGACTTTTTATATCAAAAGAAAGCTAACTTAATGATGAATCCAACCATATACTATAAGCCATATGTGGATCAAGTTATCTAATCCAAAAATAGCCCGAAAATCAAGCTTCTACTTGAAGAACATAATATACATCAAATTCTAGACATGCTCTTACTAAAAATCAAAATTCTCCAAGTATGCTCAATGAAATTTGGGGCTTCCTACGTTAAATGAAAGCTAACAACATGCTGATTACATCATGTAAGTTAATTAGAGTTTGGTTGTTAGATCCTACCTCAAATCGGAGAGAGAAAACTCAAACCCTAGGATGAAGAACACTTGGACAGCACCTCACAAAAAGCTCGATTTCTCCACGGACACCTAATGAAAATTGGGGCTTTTGCCACCAATGGATAGAGCTCGATGAGAGGAACAATTTGCTATACTCATGATCAAGATTTGGTTGAGCATTTCTACCTTAATCGATGGATCAAAGAAGGATGAAGGAAAGCCAACGGTCTGCTGACCCACCTCCACAAATCGAGCTAGATCTCTCCAGATCTGAAACTTCAGCGAACCCCACAGCAGCCAAATGAAAGAAGACTCGTAGGGCTTCATTTTGATAGCTCATAGAGCTTCTGGAGCCTTCGGAATTGGGAGTATTCGCTGCTGCAAGCTACGTGTTTAGAAACGGCGCCGAAATCCTTGACTTGACCAAACTATGTCGGCAGCACGTTTTGGGGCTAAGTTTATCTCAAATTGATTGAGGGTAAATGTTCCTTACATTGTGACCTTCTATTTGCCCTTGATTTCAGATCATTTGGTCGAGTATTGAGGTCGAATTTCGTGTTTTAAACTAAGGGTTAGGTATAGGTCAAAAGTGTTGTGTTTAAACTCTAAATAGATCTTACCACGGATTTACAATGGCCTAATGCCAGAAGGAAAAGTTGTTATCTACATCGACCTAAATCTATTTACTATTTTTACAGATTTTTCTAAGGTAGTCGGATTATTACTTATACTATTCCGTAAATAGTTAAATGTTAAGTTCGGAAAACTAAGTTCACTAATTCGGCATAATAAATGATTTTCTTATGCTTAAATGTAGAAGACAAAGTTGCTAAACAAAATTAATTCTACAAGATGTGATTTTTGGGGATTTTTAGAAAATAATTGAAAAATGACTTATTCTATTAATTAATTAATTAATCTAATTAGTTTGGATAATTCTCATTAATTCGAATAACTTCAAATAAATTCTAAATAATTACAAATAACTTTCTAAATAAATTTCTAAAGAATTTGGGGTCTTACACCCTCCCCTACTTAAAGGAATTTGGTCCTCCAAATTCACTGCACTAAAACTGAGAGTAGAAAAAGATCGCTCACCTAGAATAGATCGGGATACCGCTTTCGCATAGTCTCTTCAGACTCCCATGTAGCTTCTTCGGTCCCACGCCGACTCCACTGAATCTTGACCATCGGTATCGAATGATTCCGGAGTTGCTGTTGCTTCCGGTCCAGAATCTTGACAGGTCTTTCCTCATAGGTCAAATATTCCTTCAGTTCAAAATCCACCTGCTGAATGATATGAGTGGGATCGTACACATATTTCCGCAACATAGACACATGGAAAACATTATGTACGCCAGACAAATGCGGTGGTAAAGCCAGTCTGTATGCCACCTCTCCCACTCTATCTAGAATCTCGAATGGACCAATGTACCTCGGACTCAGCTTGCCATGAATGCCAAATCTTCGGATCCCTCTCGTTGGAGAGACCTTTAAGAACACATGCTCGCCAACCTGAAATTCCAATGCTCTTCTCCTATTGTCGGCATAACTCTTCTGTCTTGACTGGGCTACTTGTAACCGGTCTCGGATAACACGGATGTTCTGTGATGATTCCGAAACAAGATCTGGTCCAAGCCACTGTTTCTCACCTACCTCGTCCCAACACAACGGGGAACGACAACTTCTACCATATAGTGCTTCAAAAGGAGCCATCTGAATGCTAGACTGATAGCTGTTATTGTAAGCGAATTCAATTAATGCCAAATGCTCACTCTAATTAGCACCGAAATCAATCATGCAAGCTCGCAACATATCTTCCACTATCTGATTGGTTCTTTCAGTCTGTCCATCTGTCTGTGGATGAAAAGTAGTATTGAAATTCAGACGAGTACCCAAAGACTCTTGCAGTCCCTTCCAGAAATGTGAAGTAAATCTGGGGTCTCGATCAGATACTATATTCACTGGGATACCATGCAATCTCACCACTTCCTTTATATACAAGGCAGCCAATACATCAATCGTCCACTTGGACTTAATTGGTAAGAAATGAGCCGACTTTGTCAATCGATCGACAATCACCCATATCGCATCAAATCCACCACGAGTCCTAGGTAGACCCATAATGAAATCCATGCCAATGCTTTCCCACTTCCATTGGGGTATGTCGAGTGGTTTCAATTTCCCTGCTGGTCTGAAATGTTCGACCTTAACTTGCTGACATACCAAACATCTGCTCACAAAATCTGCAACTTCTCTTTTCATATTCGGCCACCAAAAGGACCTTTTCAAATCTCGGTACATCTTAGTGCCTCCAGGATGAATGGTATATCTGGATCTATGAGCTTCCTCAAGAATTTTGTTCTTTATTGTAGCCTCATCCGGAACACAAGTTCTGCCTTTAAATAATAATCTACCATCATCGGCCAACATGAAGTCAGGTCTGCTGCTCAAGCTTCCCTTGATCTCTACCAACTCGGGGTCATTATCTTGCAAGGACTTGATCTCTATCAATAATTCAGGTTTAAGTTGAATCTGAGCAATCAAGATCCGATCATTGTCAATATTAAGATCCAGACTAGATAATTGTTCCAACAACCTCCATTCTTGTAACATGAGACTTGACAATCTAGCTACCGGCTTCCGGCTTAATGCATCTGCCACAACATTACCTTTGCCAGGATGATACTCAATCGAGAAGTCGAAGTCTTTCAAGTACTCCAACCATCTCCGCTGCCTCATGTTGAGTTCCTTCTGAGAAAATAAATACTTCAAACTCTTATGATCTGAGAACACTGTAAAGGTTTCTCCATACAAGTAATGCCTCTATATCTTCAAAGTAAACACGACTGCAGCAAGTTCCAAATCATGAACAGGATAATTATCTTCGTGCTTCCTCAACTGTCTAGAGGAATAGGCAATCACCTTCCCATGCTGCATGAGTACACAGCCTAAGCCAATACCTGATGCATCAGTATAAACAACAAATCCTCCTTCACCAGAAGGTAAAGCCAAAACAGGTGCAGTAGTCAAACACTCCTTCAGAGTCTGAAAGCTTCGCTGACAATCATCTGACCAATCAAACTTATTCTCCTTGCGGGTTAATCTTGTCATAGGTACTGCAATCTTGGAGAAATCTTGAATAAATCTTCGATAATAACCTGCCAGGCCTAGAAAACTTCTAACTTCTGTCACACTGGTAGGCTGTTCCCAATTCTTCACTGCCTCAACCTTCGAAGGATCAACAGAAATACCGTTCTTCGTAATGATATGTCCTAGAAAGGACACCTCTTGTAGCCAGAATTCACACTTACTGAACTTAGCATATAGTTGATGATCTCTCAACAATTGCAATGCCATTCTCAGATGTTCAGCATGTTCCTCCTCATTCTTAGAATAAATCAGGATGTCATCAATAAAGACCACGACCCATTGATGAAGATAGGGCCGAAATGCATCGTTCATCAACTGCATGAAAGCCGCTGGTGCATTCGTTAGACCAAAAGGCATAACGACAAACTCAAAATGACCATACCTGCTGCGGAAAGCCGTTTTATAAATATCCTCTTCCTTAATCCGCAACTGGTGATATCCAGATCGAAGATCGATCTTAGAGAAATATTGAGCTCCCGCTATCTGGTCAAATAACTCGTCAATCCTCGGCAAGGGATATTTGTTATTGACAGTCTGCTGGTTTAATTACCGATAATCAATGCACAGCCTCATCGAACCATCTTTCTTCCTGACAAATAGTACAGGGGCTCCCCACGGAGAAGTACTAGGACGAATAAAACCCTTCTCAAGTAATTCCATCAGTTGCTGCTTCAGTTCCCTCAGTTCCGCAGGAGACATACGATAAGGAGCCTTAGAAATAGGAGCTGTGCCAGGAATAAGATCAATAGAAAAGATAACTTCCCGCTCAGGCGGAAGTCCTGGTAGTTCTTCTGGAAAGACATCAGGAAAATCTCGGACAACAGGAATGTCCTTGATCTCCATCTGCTGCTCAGGAGTTGCACAAACAAAGGCTAGAAAAGCCTCACACCCATGCCTCAAAAGCTTATCAGCTCGAAGAGCCGAGATGAGCGGTACGGAGTTATGTTGCTTGACTCCCGTAAAAGATAAACCAGAATGTCCAGTAAAAGTCACTGAGCTAGAACTACAGTGAACATTGGCCTCATACTTGGCCAACCAATCTGCTCCTAGGATTACATCATAATCCTTCATGTCCATGCAGACCAAATCTGCTGGAAAGTTCTGTTCACCAATCATAACCTTACTAGAAGGATAGAAATACTGGATTGTTGATCTAGTGCCAATAGGGGTTGAAATCTCTAACGGAGTATTCATCAAAACAGGTTCCACAACTAATGACTTAGCAAATCTCCGAGAAATAAATGAATGTGTTGCACCAGTATCAAAGAAAGCAAATGCGGGCTTATCGATTATAG
Source organism: Amorphophallus konjac (assembly GCA_022559845.1). Taxonomy (NCBI): domain Eukaryota; kingdom Viridiplantae; phylum Streptophyta; class Magnoliopsida; order Alismatales; family Araceae; genus Amorphophallus; species Amorphophallus konjac. The sequence goes on along the minus strand of CM040120.1, from coordinate 332,123,874 downwards.
TAAGGGTACCTTCGACGAGTCCGCCATCATCAGAAATCCCAGTTTCATCTTCATGTAAAGCTTGAAGCTTGCCTTGTGGTTTCTTGAAGACTAGAGGTTTTGCCGGTGTAGCTTGTTCCGATATGAGAGGACAATTGAGGATACGGTGCTCCTTGCTTCCACATCGCAAACAGGCACCTTGCTTGCGCCAGCACTCCTCTATCTTGTGACCCGGACGATCACAATAGTTGCACACGCCCTTGAATGGAACAATAGGGCCATGCTTCTTGTCTTCATGCCTCGGCATCTTGCCCTTCCACGATCCGGACCCGCTCCACGAACCAGGTCCACTAACAGGCCTCTTCTTGGTATACCCGGGTTTGACACTCCCGGAACCCGTAGGTAATTCTTTCTTGGTGCCTTTCCCACGGATTCTCTCCGTCATCTCAAGAGTATCCTCTAGAACTTGCGCTTTCCTTACCATCTCAGAATAAGTGGAAATGTCCATCGGTGCCAATTGGTTGATATAATGAAGCTTCAATCCATTGAGAAAGCGCTTCGCCTTCATCTTCTCGGTGGAAATGAGATGAGTAGCATAACGAGAAAGCCGTGCAAATTGAGCCTCATACTCTGCCACGGACAAACCTCGCTGTTTCAAGGCCGCGAACTCTGCCGCTTTCTTCTCTTGCACTCTATCAGAAAAATACTTGCTGTTGAAGAGTTCTTCGAACTCTTCCCACATAACTTGCCGATCACCGAGAGTTGCCTTGATAGAATCCCACCAAGTACGTGCATCATGTTCCAGTTGAAATGTGGACAAAAGGACACGCTCCTGGTTGGTGCATTGCATAACTTCAAAGATTCTCCCCATCTCATCTAGCCAGTGCTCGGCTTGGTCAGGGTCAGTCGAACCAGCGAATCTAGGCGGGTTCATTCCGCGGAAGTTCCGGTATAGATCACCGGTGCCATGCGGTGCCGCTCCTGCCTGAGCTACTTGCTGAAGGGCCTGAGTAAGGCCTTGCACCGTACGCTGTAGGTTCCTCCATTCAGCACGATCAGCTGCCATCTACACGAGAAATAGATTACTTAGGTTTAATCAAGATAAATAATTACACGACTAAGAAACGATCTTAACCCAAGTTTCTACCCATTCTCACCAGGTCAGGTCCTAGACTTTTACAAGGTTAGGGATCTAATGCACCTAGACACGACCAAAAACTTGGTACCTGGCGGAGGTAATCGGTCCGAAGACCACTCGCGCAAGTGTGCGACCTTCCCGATAGGCGTAGCCTAACGTTCGGACAACACCTTTTGATATACCGATTATTGGGATGCAATGCAAGAAAACCTAAAACTTAGGAAACCTAGAAATGTGAAACCTAGGCTCTGATACCAACTAAACTGTCACGCCCCGAACAAGGTGGAAATATCGAGACGTACAGTTAGGGACACGCTGGCAAGAGAGAGAACTAATCTAAAATAATACACAAGTGCTACAAGATGGAAATACTAAATGATCATTAACAAACCACAACTGATACAATAACCTCAAGTTCAACTTAATACAACTGGAATAATCAACCACTAAAACTCAATAACAAGACTGAGACTAAAAGCTCTCCAAAACACAACTAAAGAAAGATAACACACTACTAACACACTAGAACTGATACACTCAAGACATCACTCCTGCCCTTCTCCATCGGTAAGCGCGTCACCTGAAAAGCCTGGAAAGGGGGGAAAACACAACTATGAGCTGACGTTCAGTAGGAAATAACAGACAGGTATAAGTGATTAACAGTTTAATTACATTTTAAAATGTCATGCTACAAATGATAAAAATAATAAAAAGATAACGGTGATATCACGAAACAGAATTCAAAGATCTTGCAAGGTCAAGAAATATAATGAATAGAATAGTAAGATAAGAATTTACTACAGGAGATAACGATAAAAAGTTGGCCATATCAAGACAATTCAAGTCATGTCAAGCACGTATGTAATTTCATTTCCACGTCCAAGTAATAAGCAAGTAAAGTAACCACAAGTAGAGTATAGAACAGTGAAGAGTGGAAAGTGAAAAGTAGTAGAAAGTAATGTAGAGAGTAGTGGAGAGAGTAGTGGACAGTTCTAGATTTAACACATGTCAAGTACTGGTGCCAAATGCCACACCTAGTCATTCACCTCCCCGGGGGTACACGTAGTGTTCGGGCGCTCTTCCCAGGACCAGACCGAGCCCTTAATTGTTTGCCAGGCATTGATTTCTTTGGATCAAAGATCCCACGAATCTAGACTTCCACAGTTTATGGCCAGAATTCCAAGGTTTAAACTAAGTAGCAATAACAACTTCAAGTAGGAAAGAGAGTCATTTCCAGAATTTCAAGGTAAGTATAATCATCAAGGAGATCGAAACCAAGTCACAACAAGAGTTAATCGTGCTGCGCTACTGTAAAACAGCAGCAATCAAACAAGCTAATCAACATATTAATCCTAATCACCAAGTTAAGATATCATGATTAACCATTATCATTTGCATTAAGACAATTGCCAAGAAGCTGATTCAAGATGATAAGGCAAAGAACAACTCCCACAGGAGTGAAATAGAATGCATTAACAGAGATTTAGTTACACCATTAACCACTAATTATGTGGGTTTCTATTTAATCTTGTATGCATTGAAATGAAGATGATAAACGGTGTGTTTTTACACTAAGTTTACATGTATGGACCAATGTTAATTGAAACTAAAAAGGGTACATGAATAGGTCATTAGTTCCTCAAAAATGTAGTTTTCAATGTGATTAGGTTGAATGGATTGATTCCCCAATGATCCGGATTGATCCCCGGGTCAAAAACATCATTAATGGGGTCATACAGGGCATGGGTCGATCCTTGGCATTCCAGGAGCCTTCCTGGGTGTGGGTCGACCCATTGGGTCGACCCCACAAAAAAAAAGCTTCATGGGTCGACCCCCTTCACTGGGTGCATGGGTCGACCCCATGGGTCGACCCCTACACTTCCAGAAGCGATGGGTGATTCCGTAAACCATGAAAACTCAATGATTTGGGGTCTAAATGAGTTGGGATTTTAACCAAATGCTCTAGGGTTCTTAATATACATACTAAGGTCATAAAACAAGAGATTGAAACAAGAAATTTGCTAAAAACTCAATCGAATCACAACCTATTTATGATGAATACATGAAGAACCTAGTTCTTGACATGCGTCTACTAAAACGTAGATTTCTCTCAATATACACAACGAAATTTGGGGCTTTTTATATCAAAAGAAAGCTAACTTAATGATGAATCCAAACATATACTATAAGCCATATGTGGATCAAGTTATCTAATCCAAAAACAGCCCGAAAATCAAGCTTCTACTTGAAGAACATAATATACATCAAATTCTAGACATGCTCTTACTAAAAATCAAAATTCTCCAAGTATGCTCAATGAAATTTGGTGCTTCCTACGTTAAATGAAAGCTAACAACATGTTGATTACATCATGTAAGTTAATTAGAGTTTGGTTGGTAGATCCTACGTCAAATCGGAGAGAGAAAACTCAAACCTAGGATGAAGAACACTTGGACAGCATCTCACAAAAAGCTCGATTTCTCCACGGACACCTAATGAAAATTGGGGCTTTTGCCACCAATGGATAGAGCTTGATGAGAGGAACAATTTGCTATACTCATGATCAAGATTTGGTTGAGAATTCCTACCTCAATCGATGGATCAAAGAAGGATGAAGGAAAGCCAATGGCCTGCTGACCCACCTCCACAAATCGAGCTAGATCTCTCCAGATCTGAAACTTCAGCGAACCCCACATCAGCCAAATGAAAGAAGACTCGTAGGGCTTCATTTTGATAGCTCATAGAGCTTCTGGAGCCTTCGGAATTGGGAGTATTCGCTGCTGCAAGCTACGTGTTTAGAAACGGCGCCGAAATCCTTGACTTGACCAAACTATGTCGGCAGCACGTTTTGGGGCTAAGTTTACCTCAAATTGATTGAGGGTAAATGTTCCTTACATTGTGACCTTCCATTTGCCCTTAATTTTAGATCATTTGGTCGAGTATTGAGGTCGAATTTCGTGTTTTAAACTAAGGGTTAGGTATGGGTCAAAAGTGTGCACTTTTGGGTTTAAACTCTAAATAGATCTTACCAAGGATTTACAACGGCCTAATGCCAGAAGGAAAAGTTGTTATCTACATCGACCTAAATCTATTTACTATTTTTACAGATTTTTCTAAGGTAGTCGGATTATTACTTATACTATTCCGTAAATAGTTAAATGTTAAGTTCGGAAAACTAAGTTCACTAATTCGGCATAATAAATGATTTTCTTATGCTTAAATGTAGAAGACAAAGTTGCTAAACAAAATTAATTCTACAAGATGTGATTTTTGGGGATTTTTAGAAAATAGTTGAAAAATGACTTATTCTATTAATTAATTAATTAATCTAATTAGTTTGGATAATTCTCATTAATTCGAATAACTTCAAATAAATTCCAAATAATTACAAATAACTTTCTAAATAAATTTCTAAAGAATTTGGGGTCTTACAATAGGTGGGCTGGTTGAAATCAAAGAAAAGAAGAGCAGAGCAAGGGCGACGGCTGACCAACGGCTAAGGATGAAAAATGTATACCTAAAGGTGAAAAATGTACACCTAAGGGTGACAAATAAATTAAGGCGACGACTCTTCTATCTAACGGTATCAAGTGGCCAGTGCGAAAAAGGATGCGTCAACTCTACATGGGCAATGTGTCGACACACTCAGTGTGAACTCCAGAAGCGTCCATTGCGAGCTAGCACGTAAGAAGGATCTGGGTCTAATAGTCCAAGTCCAAATGATTGAAAGGGACGTGCTTCGATGGTTCAAGGTTCTAGAAAACCTTCTGGCAGAAAATATTCTCACTTTCCAACTGGACCAATTACTGAACTCCTGGAGAGGGTTTCATCCAGAAATGAGTTTTGCCTTCAGGAACAAGAACTCTCAATCTGTTGTGTACTGCATGAAGCTCATTGGCAAGCCAATGGGAAGCCAACGTACCTTATCACCTCTGGGCCAATCAGTGGCTACCCTTCTCAGGATCTAGAAGTATTATGTGGAGATGGACGATCCAGATTTCTTCCTACTGAATCAGGGACTACGTACCATGTACCTTGCATGCAAAAAGAGAGGATATGCTGAAACAAAAGCAGCGCGTGGGGAACATACTCCAGACAAGCAGATAGAATATAAGGTTCGAAGAGGAGAGCAACTACGTAGATAAAAAGGGGAAAAGAGAAGGAGAAGAGAAGTAGATAGCAGAAAAATGAGAGTTGCAAGCTAGCTGCTGCGAACCTTGAAGCTTGAAGTGCAAGCCTTCATCTAGACTCCTTCATCCTGCGAGAAGAAAAGGCCTCATCTCCAACTCCCTGTGGCAAAGGAGAAGCTACTCTCCGAGGAAGCAACTAATCTGGGAGAAGCCAAGAGCGGCCTCCAGATTTCAGACAAGGATATTTGCATTATGTTGGAGTTTCCTACTTCCTGTCTGAGCTTTTATGTTTTGTTATCTCTTTTTCACTTTGAACATCTCTTTGTTGAAACTGTGAACCATCCCTACCGGTTGTAGTAGGAAGACAGACAGAGATTGTGCTCTGGTCTGTGGTGAACCGTCCCTACCGGTTGTAGTAGGAAGACATACAGAGATTGTGCTCTTGTCACGCCTCGAATAGATAGCAGCGGAATATGTCATTTGCTCGGAACATGGCAGCTAAACAGTCATGTCAATCAGAGCAAGCACATAAGACCATAGCTAAAAAAAGTAAATTTTATTGATATGAAATTGTCATTATAATTTATTGACTCGATTACAACATTAAGAAGGAAAATGGGAAGGACGACGCACTAACGCGACCTAGACATGATAACTAGATGGAAAGACACCATACTAGACTCAATAAAGATAAAAGACATGGGTTGTCACGCCCCGAGCATTTTAATACAGCGGAAGATAATCTCGAGAAACGTGAATAACCGACATGGTAAGCCTCTTGCAAGCAAGAACAATCAGAGCGCAAGACAATCACACATAAGATTCAAGTGCACAATAACTTACTCAAACCTTCACTTTTATTAATAAAAAGAATAATTTCAAGTACATCAACTATTAAACTCTCTTAAATATATTTGACTCAATAAAAAAAAATTACATGAACTTGATCTAGACATCATTGACTTCCTAAGTCTTCACTCTCAATTTTGTGAGACTTTCATTCACTCTCGGACCCATCACTTGAATAACTCGGATCCGAACCTGAATCACTTGCATCTCCTGAAAAGATTGAAAAGTAGGTAATGAGCACACTTGCCCAGTAGGTATCTTCGCATCAACATGAGGTAATATTAAAGTGATTAGCATTTTAGCTCTAAAGAATAAGATAAAATCAAGTGAATGCGATAGATCACGTATATAAACCAAATTAACAAGATATAATCAATCTTGAGATATGAGAACATGAATTTATCAATTATAATCAATGCAAGAATGTAGTAATGGCCTTTCATGAACAAGAATGTACTAGAAAGTCATATAACAAGCAAGTAAGTACTTTTCGCTTACCAGCAAGTACTTCATGAATTTATGTGGATTACCGTAGACATTTCACTTATTTATAAAGAAAGTACTCCCAGCGTAATACGACGTCAATAGCATCATACCCCATGGTTTATAATAGTATATTTCTGACAATCAGCCGAGGGGACTAGCATAGAGCCCTTGAACACAATCAGTGCTCGAACCGCATCTTCAAGTATAAATCAAGCTACTTCCTCGCATATAATAAAGTTTGGCCAAGAATGTACAATTTCAACAATAGTTTCATGATAAAGTAACCAAAAATAAGAATGCTTCTATTGAGAACAAGGAATTTCAAGAAATACCTAAAATAACTAGGTTATGCCATGGAAATAATTCGGTAGCAGAACAGTACATTTCTTAACTTTCATAATTTAGTTAAATCATTTTTATTTAAGGTAACATGTCCTAGAGATTCAATAGTCTTTCTAGGATCATAGAAATATTAACCCTTGGGTTAAACCTTGGGTTAACTGGACTTAGGAATTTAGCGGTCATTTACTGGGCCGTTACACGAAGATAGCGGTCTAGTTCTGGACTGTTAAGTACAAGACTGTTCGATATTTGAAAAACAGGCTCTCTGGAGTCTTTAGCGGTCAAAGGTAGATCCGTCAAGGTTCCTTTAACAGTCTAAATAAGGCCCGCTAGAAGACTATGACGATCAATTATTGGTCCGCTAAGGTCCAGAAATAAAACACTGGTATAAGTGCATTCTAGACAATTGGGCTTTAGTGGTTCAACCAACTCTGCGTCTTAGTGGGAATCCCAGGCTCGCAGAGAATTACGGAGGCCTTGAAATAAGATTTCCTAGTCCATTGGAAGGAATATCCAAAGCAGAGGTTATCATGTTCAAGATTATGTTCCTATAGTGCATAAGTGTAACTAATGGTCATATACCGGGATATATGTCATGTACTTATGAAAAATGACTTGTAGATGAGAAGGAAATAGTAATCAAAACTTTGCCAAGTTAATGAAACAATGTAGAGTCATTTTAATTTAGATACAAGAGTATATAGTTTTGACACAAAATAACTTATGCTTAAAATAATCCTAAGAACCATAAAGAACATGAAATCACTGTTTATAAATCAGGAACTTAAAACTCAGAGTAGTAAATAACATCAAAACATGTTAATTCATAGTTAACTAGGCTTAATTATAAGCTAAATGTGTTGTACTTAAATCCATCTTAGTTTGACAGGAAACAAAGTATTGGCGGTCCATTATAGGCCCGTTACAGGACGTTAGCGGTTTATCGTATGGCCTCCAGAGAGACTTTAACGGTCTATTTATGGTCCGTCAGAGGTTTCATGAAAATGAGATTACAAAGTGTCTAGCGGTTTATCGTAGGGCCACTACAGAAAGGTGGCGGTCAAACATTAAGCCGCTAGAGCACAACTGACAGTAACTTAAAATAAGAAGGATCTAAGGTTTTCAACTCACATCATGTCTGGAAATTATATATAAACTTCCCTATCATGATAGAACGAAGGTTAAGCTAACAATATGCATGGGTTTTCTGTGAATTGACAAGAAAGTTCCTCTTAACTTTAGTTAGGGCTAAGAATATGCATGCATGTATAAAACATAAAATTCACAATCTATAAAGCTTGAAATCCAATGCAATAAGAGGGCTTTTAATCCTAGAATGATATTTTTGCCGTTCATGAGATGACCTACCTCAGATAAGGCTTTGAAACTCCGAATTTGATGCCAGAAGTGAGCCCTAGTTCCTTACACTTCTTGTGACAGATCAGCAACTTCACGCTGCTCTAACTCCTTACTCTCTTGTCCTATGGACGTGAAACTTGGAGGGTAAGAAGTAGATACTAAGGGGAACGAAAAGTTCTAAAGGCACTAATGCTAAATACCTCGATTTGGTTCCCTAATTTCTTGATCTTCACCGAACTTTTGCTTAGTTTCCTGGGTCACTAATATGGAACCAGCAACTTTGCAGGCTTCTATCTCCTTGTGTACTTGATCTCCTAGCACAAAATTTTGGGAGATGTTAGTCTTACGTATTTGGAATAAAAACTTCTAAAGAACCTACCTGAAATAATGTCGTCTTACCTTGATTTCACGCGAGCCAACGTAGGGGTCGCGCAAGTCAATTCTATGGTCTATTTATAGGGTTTTACTAGGGTTTGAGGATTAGAACGATCCTAGAGTCCTTATTAAACCTTAGGTCGACTTCTGAGAGTCTTTAAGGTGTCTACTAGTCCACCCTTCTCAATCTCTAGGAGATAACTCATCAAAAATCTAATCTTTTTGCTCTTTCTTCCATTCACGGAACTGACAGGAATTAGCGCTCGAAGCTTGGCCCGCCACACGTCCCTTAGCGGTTTTACGATAGACCGCTACAGATCTTGGGCCCGAATTTGAAACTAGTTCAAACTCTAATTTCGGTTTATCCCCATAATTATCCATTCAAGGTGTATTTATTTTTATATTCCGTGAATAGACTAATTAACCTTCTAGAATATGGGCCAAACTTCATGGGCTTGGTCCTTAAGTCTTTTGATAGGCTAGTTTAATTGTTTATTATAGTTGGACCTTAATAATTATTATTTAATCATTTGGGCCTTTGATAATTCCAAAAAATTCCTAAATCCATCAAATAATTCATAAAAAAATTCTGGGGCATTACACGGGTCCTCTAGTTTCCAGAGCTCTCGTGCACACTTGCCCTTCCCAGTTGAGTCTCGGTCTTGATAGCCACCTGCTTACCTAAAAATGTTGGAATAAAACTAGGTGAGCGAACGCTCAGTAGGAATTATATCTCAAGATCAAGCTGGCTTTAAGTAGATTACATGTTACATGAAAATGCAAGACTATTATACATGAACGATCGCAAGATAAAATGAAGATAGATCAATTAAGGGTTTTTTCATGAAAAGCATTGTTAAAAGTGAATTTGTAAAAAAACCATTCCTAAAAATGTATTAGCAGGTATATCACTGAGTTAATTCAAATAGTGCATAAATGCCATTTAAGTGTGATTTTCTTGCACTTGTTCGTAAAAAGAAGTGATATGCATGCAAATAAATATGACATTTTTGCACAATTCAGATTACACAGTGATATACCTGCTAATGCATTTTCAGGAATGATTTTTTTGTAAATTCACTTTTAACAATGGTTTCCATGCAAAAAACCCATCAATTAATCAAGATATGAAATTTCTAGCAAAACGGGGTAAGCAAAACTTCAAGGAATTTCAAGCATGTGATGTTAAGTAATGTCACGAGATATTGGCTAGTTAAGCAAGTACCATGTCGAGTCATGCACGCACGTAATAGCAAGTATCGTCATGAGATAGAGTGATGTGAAATAATCTAAGGATGCAATGATGCTCTGATACCAATCTGATGTGACATGACCTAGGAAGGAGGTGAAAACCCTAAGCACCAGTGGTATGTGGTGAAGGATGAACCCAAAGGTTTCCTCGATGCGAGAAAGGCCGCATTCCGAATCAGCGTAATCGGAACGTCCCGCGACATCTTTTGATATACCACTTCGATGGAGGGGCACCACAATGAGATGAGACACTAATGGGATACAGCAACTAGACCGAACAACCCCTCGGACCTAGCAAACAAGGACAATTCAACAGACCGGTATCGTCACTCGAGCGGACTCACCCGCTAAGCGCACACTAGTGCCCGTAGGCAACCCGATGATGGTGGTGAGGGTTCGAGGTGGGACCTCGCTGCTCTGGGGATTGGCTAGCTTGGGATTGAACCCCCAAGGGTCTAGGGATGTCCAATTCAGGGGCAGCCAGAACGCCGAGGGCGTGGGATGAAGGGAAACTCTCACAACTCACCCGCGGTGGCACTCAATTAATCGAATAATTAGAGCGAGCACTCTCTCACTACTGAAGAAGCAACTATAAATAATGCTAAGCTAAGCAATGATAAAGCCAGCAGAGGATGGGGCCCGAAACTCACTTGGTCAGCATGAAGATGCCGATCCCAGCCGGAGACGAGGCGAGCGGGGAAATGTGGGTATACCCCGCACGCTGTGCCGGTGTAGCTCTAACCTGAAAATTCAGAATAGTACACCACTACGCCTCTCGCAGGAGGGGGATCTTGGGGTGGGGGTTATTTTGAGTTACACCCAAACACTACCTCCATGCAGGGAGGGGCTATAAGCCAGCCAGGCGGGGATGAAGAATTAAGCAAAAGCCGAGTGGAAGATGACTGTCGGTTCTGCCAGCTCGGTGGATAACGAGATAGGCAGTCACTGTCGGCACTGTCACAGGCCCTCCCGAACTTCGTTGTTGACGAAACCAGCGCCAAAAACTCCTGGGTTGGCCCAGGAGGATGTCAGAATTATTGGAGAATTTTTGGGTGACGATGACGGCCGGGGCAAGGTCGGGATCAGGACTGCTGCACTTTGCTTGAGGCAGTGTCTGGACCGCTATTGTTGGAAGGGGAGGCTGTCACGACCACTCCCGTGCTCAGTTTACGGAAAGACTAGAACCGTTGCGTTCATGGTCGAGTTCTCTTCGAACGGAGACCCACATGGCTGCCGGTGGAGGTCAGATCAGACAGGGATACCCCAAACAGTGATAGGGTATCAAGCCAATCCCAGAGGGGACTGACCCAATGCACCCTAGGGAGGAAATTCGGAACTTACTGCTCTGAGATCCAAACGGAGCCCTGCATCTTGGTGATGAAAGGGGACTCGTAGCAGAAGTCTTCAGCCAAACACCGCTCCAATATCTTCAAGGTACTGGTCGTGGTAGCCTCTGCAAGCTGCAGTATGGTGTCTGCCAGGGAGGGATTGCGCAGTCCGGCAGTGAAGACTCCTCTGGGTAGCCACGAACTCAGACGGAGGTGGGACCACCTTCGTTGCGAAGTAGACTGGACAACGCTTCCAACGGTATAGGGTTTGCCACCAGGAACTTCGCGGAGACGATGATGCCAGCTATGCAAATAGGTGTCTGGGCTGCTACCTGCGAACTGCCATGACAGGGTGGAGATGGGTGATGGAGAGTGGGGTAGATGGTAAAGAAAATGGGGTGGATGTGTGTGGGGGTGACCCCTGCCTGTGAGGGGGTCTGAGAGGGGGCGATCCAAGGTGTGGGAGGGGCAGAATGGGGTCTAGAAGGGGGTCTAGCAAATGGTGAGAGGGGGAGCTGCGAATTTGGTGTTGGGAGGGAGAGGGAGGTGGATTTGAATTTTGGTTAATGAGTGGGGTTAATGCTTGGGTATACCCCGCACGCTGCGCCGGTGTAGCTCTAACATGAAAATTCAGAATAGTACACCACTACGCCTCTCGCAGGAGGGGGATCTTGGGGTGGGGGTTATTTTGAGTTACACCCAAACACTACCTCCACGGAGGGAGGGGCTGTAAGCCGGCCAGGCGGGGATGGGGAATTAAGCAAAAGCCGAGTGGAAGATGACCGTCGGTTCTGCCAGCTCTCTGGATAGCGAGATAGGCAGTTACTATCGGCGTTGTCACAGGCTCTCCCGAACTCCATTATTGACAAAACTAGCGCAAAAACCTCCTGGGTTGGCCCAGGAGGATGTCAGAATTATTAGAGAATTTTCGGGTGACGACGACGGCAGGGGCAGGGTCGAGATCAGGACTGCTGCACTCTGCTTCTGGCAGTGTCTGGACCGCTGTTGTTGGAAGGGGAGGCTGTCACGACAACTCCCATGCTCAGTTTATGGCAAGACTGGAACTTTTGCATTCGTGGTCGAGTTCTCTTCGAATGGAGACCCACAGGGCCATCGGTAGAGGTCAGATCAGACAGGGAGACCCCAAACAGTGACAGGGTATCAAGCCAATCCCAGAGGGGACTGACCCAGCGCACCCTAGGGAGGAAATTCGGAACTTACTGCTCTGAGATCCAAACGGAGCCCTGCATCTTGGTGATGAAAGGGGACTCATAGCAGAAGTCTTCAGCCAAACGCTGCTCCAATATCTTCAAGGTATTGGTCGTGGTTGCCTCTGCAAGCTGTAGTTGGGTGTCTGCTAGGGAGGAATTGCGCAGTCCGGCGGTGAAGACTCCTCTGGGAAGCCACGAACTCAAACGGAGGTGGGACCACCATCGTTGCGAAGTAGACTGGATGATGCTTCCAACGGTATAGGGTTTGCCACCAGGAACTTTGCGGAGACGATGATGCCAGCTATGCAAACAGGTGTCGGGGATGCTACCTGTGAACTACCATGACAGGGTGGAGATGGGTGATGGAGAGTGGGGTAGATGGGAGGGGAAATGGGGTGGATGTGTGTGGGGGAGACCCCTAGCTGTGAGGGGGTCTGGGAGGGGGTGATCCAAGGTGTGGGAGGGGCAGAATGGGGTCTAGCAGATGGTGAGAGGGGGAGCTACGAATTTGGTGTTGGGAGGGAGAAGGAGGTGGATTTGAATTTTGGTTAATGAGTGGGGTTAATGCTGGCCTAGGGGAGGGGAAAGGATGCTTGGGGAGGGGTGTTCTGCCTTGGGAGAGTGAGAGGTTGCATGGGGGAGAGGGAGAGTTGTGTTGGGAAATGGAAGAGTCACCTAGGAAGGGGGAGGGAATTGATGGGATGATTTAATGGGGTCTTGGGATGTGAAGGGGTGTAATGAATACACCTTGGGGAGGTGAAAGGGTGATGATGTGGCAGAAGGGGAGAGGATGAGGTGGACACTTAGGGATGATGTGGAGCTGAGGTGGTAGGGGGAGGGTGAAGGGGCATGTGCGCCCAAGGGAGAGAGAGAGGGGGGGGGTAGGAGGGCTTCTCACCCTATCTTATGGTTTCTCACCACAAGAAAATAATTAAATTGGATGAAAATTCTCAGATTTTAATTAGCTTCAAATGTGAGAAATGGGGTCTTATTTATAGGCAACCCATATTTTACAATAAGTCCCTGACTTTAGGACTAATGACAAATAACCAAGGGGGGAAGGGAGCGCCCCTGGGCCAAGCCCATTGAAATGGGCCCATTAACCAACTAATCAACCTAATGACACTCATACTTAGGTAAATGGCTACCTAACCTAGGTACTGGACTCAAATAAAAGAAAAATTACATAATTATGACTCAAAGAAAATATGAAAATTACATGACTCAACTCATAAAAATGTAACAGACACATTGGAGCCATGCTGGCGAGCTGTGGAGAAATGTGAAGGGCGAGAGATGCCCCCATCATGCCCCTGGGGTGCGAAGAACCCGACTCCGTCGAGTATGGGTATGCCAAGGAAGTGGTCCTCCAATGCAGCTCCGGGCGAGCCACGACCTCCAATCTCATCCTCGTGTCCTTAGCTGGGGGATGACTCTTCATCCTCTGAAGGTGGCTTGGGCACACCCTCTTGCTGGCGATGGTACCCTACTTGCCTAGTATTGCCGCCGTGTGCACACGTCGGACTCTCAGGTTGATATGTGGAGGCTCTCCAAGGGTATCACTCACAAAGGTGGGGGTAGGCTTCAAGGTGCTCACTGGGTTCCACCGCGGTGCCCTTAGCGGGTGCCGGATCCGCCACGTAGAAAGTGGGGTGTATCCCAAAATCCATCGGGATGTCCAACCCGTAAGCTGGGTTGCCAAAGCCACTCAGAACTTGGGAAGGTCCAAGTCCCCATGCCCTCAAGTTGGAGGTGACCCTAGGGTAGAGCCACATCAAAGTCATCATCACTAGGCTGCCTACTTGGAAATCCAAGTGGCGCTCACGAGCCTTTGCCCGCTCTTCGTGAACCTCACCGCTCGTTGCTTGATGCTTGCTTGATTGCTCGAGATGCGGTGTGGGGGTGAAACGTATGGTATGCAAGGGTGGACTAGGACAACCATATGTATACCTATCATGCTTTGATGCCAAGAAGACTTTGATGGAATTGGGAGGACCGAGGCATCCGTAGGTGAGTCTAGTATGCTTGGACGTAGCAAATGCCAGGGGTCCTGGACATCCGTGAATGCCCCTAACATGCATATGACCAATGATGAACGTGGGAGGACCATTACACCCGAATATGGACCACTCGTGCTTCCTACTTGACATGTGGGTGATTTGAATGAATGGACCCGACTTACTAATCATGCCGAGTGGTGGGAGGTGCCAAGACATATGTATTCCTACTCCAAGGATGACTTCCATGTGTGGGGTGGGGGAATGGCTTTTGAACTTCCATTTGAAAGGATCAAAGGGATCTAGGAAGGTGAAAATCTTGGAGAGAGACTCCTCCTTAATCCCTATGTGTATTTTGCCTAAAGTCAAGGCTCCCATGGTGTAACTCGAGTCTAGGAAAGGGTGGATTGGGTCAAACATGGTGGGTTGGGGTAGGAAAAGGTGGGTGGTGGGTAAGGTGGTTTGGTCACATGGGTTCCTTGGCTCCCATTGGAAGGGATCAAAGGGATCATGAAATGAGTTACAAAGGGAGGGGAGCTCTATGTCCTCAAGGTTCTCAATTGGTGGTGGATCATCCTCCTCTAATGAAACAATTGGGCCGAAATCTTTGGTGAGTGGGTCGGCTATGAGGGGATAGCTTGGCTTCCTACCCGAGATAAAAAGTTCCAAATTGAGGAGAAGGTCGGGCTCATCGGGTGTGGGGAGGAATAATAGAAGGTCACTAGTGTAGTAACCAATAGTGCAAATTGAGGTGATAGACCCGACACATAGGTGTAGGAGGTCAAGGCTCCTAGGTTGGTTGGCCGCTGTGGTCAACATGCTGATCAACTTCATTTGCCATGCTAAGCCCTAAAGAAGATCCCCTAATGTCTCCACTTGGTAAGATGATTGGATGGTGGTGCGATAGAATAGGGGCACTATAGGGAGGTGTCGCTCCATGGGTATGGGGTATGAGTGCAAGCTATGGAGGACGGGGTTTACCTTGAGCCATTTGCGTAGGGGCCCATCTATGGTTAATGTGCCATGAGTGAAGGCAAGTGGCTCTTGAAGGTCCGAGCTATGTGAAGGGGAGATTTGAGGCTCTTCCTCACCATTGGTGTGCACTTGGGTTTTCTCGAGGGTGGGGAGGGATTCTGGGTTAGCATGTGCTCCCGTGTGTATGGGTGTGGTCTCCTTTCCCAAGGGAATGGGAAGGCCTTTTGGGGGTGGGGTGATAATGGTTTGTGCATGGTGTACCCGGGGTGGTGGGTAATGGGAAACTTGGGTTAGGATAGGGAGGGGAAGTAGTGGAGGCCTAGGACATGGTAAAGTTGGGGTCGAGAGTGGGAGATGGGTTGGGTGCGGAGGATTGGGTTGGTTGGTCTTGAGAGGTGTGTCCCTTATGGGGGAAGATGGTGGGGTGGAGGCCAAAGGGGTTTGAGTAGTGTAGATTGGAGAAGGCAGTTTAGGTTGGGGTGTTGGCCGTAATGGGCCTAGGTAGAGGGGTGGACACTGGGTCCACTTGGGTTTGAATGGTGAGGGTTGGGTGAGTGACTTTGGGTTGGGGGTTGGTGGCCCTCATGGGGGAAACCGGGTCGGTTAGGGGTCTCTTGCCCTTGGGATCGACCGGTTGTGGAGGGATGGAAGTGGGTCGCCCTTGGATTTGGGGAGAGTTGGTGGTGGTGATCGGGGTTGGAATTATTGGGAGTGGTGGAATTTGGGCCCTAAGGGAGGTCTTCGGTTGGCCGGGTGCAGGTGGAGGAGTGGTAGTGCTCCTCGGGTTTTGGCTAGCCGGGTGGGAAGGGGAGTGTTGGGGAGCGTAGGCTTCCCTAAGTTTGGCCTTCATTTCTTCCCAAGTGGCAATTGGGGCTTGCCCGCGGAGCCTCCTTACACATTCAATAGTTGACCAATGATCGCTGGCTCACTTGGAAAGGTGCATTTTGGCTAGGTTCACTTTCTTCTCCTCGGTCATGGTGTACCATTGAAAGAATTGGCCCACCGAAGCCTCCCACTCTAGATAATGGCTTGGACCGTGGCATCTGTCAAAGGCGGGGGTTTTGAGTTTTAAAAGTTTCAAAAGAGGACTATTCACGTGTTCTAGAGGGGCACTCTCATTCACTCTTGGCGCAAGACCATTTCCCTCAAGTCGATCGAGTCGGAACTTGATGTCTTCCAGCCGATCAAAGACATTAGGTAGGGCTTCTATGATGGAGTTGATGCTGCCCACTTTGTTGGCAGTGGAGCTTCCATGAGGATTTGGGCCTCTTGGGAAAGGTGATGGGGATGGGTATGACGTGTGTGAGGTGGCCATTCTAGTGGACAAGGGAGAGGTATCAGGTGACTCAAAATGCAAATGCACCCTAGGACCAACTTAATAGAGACAAGTTATGAAATTGCTCTGATACCACTTGATGTGAAACAACCTAAGGATGTAATGATGCTCGGATACCAATCTTATGTGACACGACCTAGGAAGGAGGTGGAAACCCTAAGCACCTAGTGGCGAAGGACGAACCCGAAGGTTTCCTCGATGCGAGAAATGCCGCGTTCCGAATCGGTGTAACCGGAACATCCCGCGACGTCTTTTGATATACCACTTCGATGGAGGGGCACCACAATGGGATGAGACACTAATGGGATGTAGCAACTAGACTGAACAACCCCTTGGACCTAGCAAACAAGCACAATTCAACGGACCGGTATCGTCACTCGAGCGGACTCACCCGCTAAGCGCACACTAGTGCCCGTTGGCAACTCGATGATGGTGGTGAGGGTTCGAGGTGGGACCTCGCTGCTCCGGGGATTGGCTAGCTTGGGATTGAACCCCCAAGGGTCCAGGGATGCCCAATTCATGGGCAGCCAGCACGCTGAGGGCGTGGGAAGAAGGGTAACTCTCACAACTCGCCCGCGGTGGCACTCAATTAATCAAATAATTGGAGCGAACACTCTCCCACTACTGACGGAGCAACTAGAAATAATACTAAGCTAAGCAATGATAAAACCAACAGAGGATGGGGCCCGAAACTCACTTGGTCGGCATGAAGTTGCCGATCCTGGCCAGAGACGAGGCGAGCAGGGAAGCGTGGGTATACCCCGCACGCTGCGCCGGTGTAGCTCTAACATGAAAATTCAGAATAGTACACCACTACGCCTCTCGCAGGAGGGGGATCTTGGGGTGGGGGTTATTTTGAGTTACACCCAAACACTACCTCCACGGAGGGAGGGGCTGTAAGCCGGCCAGGCGGGGATGGGGAATTAAGCAAAAGCCGAGTGGAAGATGACCGTCGGTTCTGCCAGCTCTCTGGATAGCGAGATAGGCAGTCACTATCGGCGTTGTCACAGGCTCTCCCGAACTCCATTATTGACAAAACTAGCGCAAAAACCTCCTGGGTTGGCCCAGGAGGATGTCAGAATTATTAGAGAATTTTCGGGTGACGACGACGGCAGGGGCAGGGTCGAGATCAGGACTGCTGCACTCTGCTTCTGGCAGTGTCTGGACCGCTGTTGTTGGAAGGGGAGGCTGTCACGACAACTCCCATGCTCAGTTTATGGCAAGACTGGAACTTTTGCATTCGTGGTCGAGTTCTCTTCGAATGGAGACCCACAGGGCCACCGGTAGAGGTCAGATCAGACAGGGAGACCCCGAACAGTGACAGGGTATCAAGCCAATCCCAGAGGGGACTGACCCAGCGCACCCTAGGGAGGAAATTCGGAACTTACTGCTCTGAGATCCAAACGGAGCCCTGCATCTTGGTGATGAAAGGGGACTCATAGCAGAAGTCTTCAGCCAAACGCTGCTCCAATATCTTCAAGGTATTGGTCGTGGTTGCCTCTGCAAGCTGTAGTTGGGTGTCTGCTAGGGAGGAATTGCGCAGTCCGGCGGTGAAGACTCCTCTGGGAAGCCACGAACTCAAACGGAGGTGGGACCACCATCGTTGCGAAGTAGACTGGATGATGCTTCCAACGGTATAGGGTTTGCCACCAGGAACTTTGCGGAGACGATGATGCCAGCTATGCAAACAGGTGTCGGGGATGCTACCTGCGAACTACCATGACAGGGTGGAGATGGGTGATGGAGAGTGGGGTAGATGGGAGGGGAAATGGGGTGGATGTGTGTGGGGGAGACCCCTAGCTGTGAGGGGGTCTGGGAGGGGGTGATCCAAGGTGTGGGAGGGGCAGAATGGGGTCTAGCAGATGGTGAGAGGGGGAGCTACGAATTTGGTGTTGGGAGGGAGAAGGAGGTGGATTTGAATTTTGGTTAATGAGTGGGGTTAATGCTGGCCTAGGGGAGGGGAAAGGATGCTTGGGGAGGGGTGTTCTGCCTTGGGAGAGTGAGAGGTTGCATGGGGGAGAGGGATAGGTGTGTTGGGAAAGGGAAGAGTCACCTAGGAAGGGGGAGGGAATTGATGGGATGATTTAATGGGGTCTTGGGATGTGAAGGGGTGTAATGAATACACCTTGGGGAGGTGAAAGGGTGATGATGTGGCAGAAGGGGAGAGGATGAGGTGGACACTTAGGGCTGATGTGGACTTGAGGTGGCAGGGGGGAAGGTGAAGGGGTGGTGCGCCCAAGGGAGAGAGAGAGAAGGGGGTAGGAGGGCTTCTCACCCTATCTAATGTTAGAATAGGTGGTACATGAAAATAGACCCAGAGGGGGGGGGTGAATGGACCTTTTGGAAATATCGTTCAATAAAAACGCAAGCTTCACTCAAAGGAATAAATGAAAAAAAAGCTCCACAAAAGATACTTAGAAATGAAGAGTTCTACTTAGACCGGTGGACAAATACTTGTCATGCCATCAAAGTATCAGCGAGAGACTACATGATCTCCAACATTCATAGCTCAAGCAAAACAAATATCGAATACCTAGCGCTCAAAAGAATAATCAACAGAAGGGGGCAGGAGACAAGGACAAACACAACAATGCAAACAACTGCACGCGGGGTTTTTTAGGTGGTTCGATCTCAGACCCGAGATCTACGTCCACCCCCCACTGCAACCGAGTAAGGCTTCCCTTGCTCCAAGCAAGAAGCAGACTCGGTCTGTAAACAACGGCTGCCTAACAGCTTGCCTTGAGGGAGACAAATCCCTCAACACCGATCTTGCAACCCACAGGATCTGAAACCTGAACTTGCCACCCGCAAGCTCAGAATCAGAGGACCAATCCTCCCTTTCTCCAAATCAGAGGGGCAACCACGGGTAGCACACCACTACTCACAATCGGAGACACAGTCTCCCTTCCTCTAAATCGGAGGGGAAACCGTGAGTGATACCCAGTCACTCACAACCGGAGAGTCCAACTCTCCCTTATCCTGAACGCACAGGAGGAAACCTGATCCCAAACCAGGGAATCAGAAAACTCTAGGAAATGGAAAGTGACAAACAAAAAACAAAAGAGGAAACAAAAACAATTGTAGCTCCAACTGGAGCAGGACTGTTCAGGATTTGATCCTGGAATAGATCTACAGATCTTCAATATCGCGACCAGTTACTCTGACTTGAGCTTGCTCTTCTTCTCTCTATCCTCTTCTCAGCTCCTCACTCTTTCTTTCTCTTTCTTTTCTGATGCTCGCTCTCTGATGGCTTCTTCTTTCTGCTCTCTAGTTCTTCTCTCAGACGGCCACTCTCTTTTGCACACCCCTTTTCCTTTCTTCCTTGCGCCACACGCCTCTTCGAAGGATGATAGTCTACTTATACAAAGCAGAGTATCGGAACCCATTTGGAAAGAATGATTTGATGCCCTTTTATTTTAATTGGACCACGTGGCAGGAGAGATAAGAATATTTCTGACATGGTGTGGATGCACTTTTTGACGCGCTGGTTCGTTTGTTTCTTTGAGTCAGTTTATTCAGTGGGTTTATTCGTTTATTAAGTGCGTGGGCATGCCCGTCACAGAGTGACAATTTATTCGGGCTTCGTAGAAGCCCATGGTGCGCTCGGTCTGACTTTGTCAGACGATTGTGTGGTTCGCGTCGGGACCAGATCCCGTCGTGCTGTAAAGGTCACGACGTCATTTCATCCCCCATACGAGGGAACACCCTTGATTAATTGCCGAAACTAGAGGCCCTACGGCCGAAAGAATTGATACTAACTGCGCAAGGAAGGGGTAGGAATAAAGCGCACTAGGGCCTGCATCGGGATACGGGCCATCGGTCATGTCGGTCACTCAGGGACCCTTTTCGTATTCGGACGAAGGTCCGTAATAGAAACGCGGTGAAAGCTGGGATAAATCTGTTCAAATGTCTGCCGAACGCGCGGCAAGTTTAATGATAGATCGGAGAAGATCTGGTGTGAGAAGCAAGTTCGGTCTAATCAGAATGTTGGCCCGAGGCGAGGTCGGGTCGTGACCATGTCGGGATAACTCCCAAGACTCCGGCCCGGCCTGCGAGGGCGACCTTGTTGTTCCCTTAACACCGGGTCACGGGGAGAGACGAGGCTGCTGTGTGGATTATTACTACATTATATTTATTATTACTGTTATTCTCATGATTTCGTTGCTTAGTTTCCTTTTATGCATTTTTTTGGGATGGGTTTATTACTTCCTTTCTGTTTACTGCCCGCGTTTTTCCCTTTTATTTATTTATCGTAGCCTTTCATTATTATTATCACCATTGTCCTTACTATTGCAATTTTTTTATCATTATTTCTTCTATTTTGATCGTCGATGCAACTGCACTTTTCTCCTTTCTTATTTACATGTTTGATACTTGGAGGAGTGGGCCGTTGGAGGGCTAAGGGGGTGTGCCGCTGATCCGGGGGTAGTGTGTCGGCGAAGGCACCCGAAGGGTGTACCGGGGAAAGGGGCGTAGGCGTACCGCCGAAGGAAGAAGAGTGTACCGTTAAAGGGAGGTGGAAGAGTGTGCCGCTGAAGGGCCAGGAAGGTGTGCCGCTGGAGGGGTACGGGAGCGTGCCGGCCAAGGAGGCTGGAGGTGTGCCGGGGAAGAGGCATGGCCAGTTTACCGCTGAGGGCTTCAAAGAAGGTGTGCCAGGGAAGGCAGTAAGGGAGTGTGCCGTCGAAGGATCCAAAAAAAGGGCATTGGTAGGGTGTACCGGCGAGGGCTGGAATAGGTGTACCGGTGAAGGTCCACTCCTCCTCCATTTATTTTAAGGCTTTCTTTTCTTCTTTTCTTTGATCTTTAGGTAGTTTTATACAACTCTTTTCTCCCTCTTCTCGCAACCTTTTCTTTACAAATTGAGCATTTAATCCACCACGTAGTCATTTAATCTGATTCTTCTCACATTGCCCGCAGTGTCTCATTTCGGTTGGAGTGTTCTACCGCCGATCGCTCCATTCATTTGTTGCTTCCTTTTACCTTTTGATGTGTTATTGTTCCATTTATTTGTTGCTTCCTTTTCCCTTTTGATGTGTTATTGTTCCATTTGTTTGTTACTTCCTTTTCCCTTTTCAACGTATTATTATTTCTCACGAAAATTCGGCAGCATCTCCCCTTGACCCGAGCATAAGGGAGATAGAGGGAACGCGCCCACATGGAGTGGCGGAACCCGACAATTGGAGGTGGGCGCCCGAGGGCGACAGCACCTTTAATAAAGCCTCGGGAAACCTGAAAGCAACGATGGCCAAGAGACCCCTCTAGGGACGGCTGGAAAGTGTACCGGGCTGGGAGGCTGGGTGTGTGTCGGCAAGGAGTGGCCTAGAGTGCACCGGGGAAGGCCCACAGGGGTTTGCCGGCGAAGGGCTTGGCCAGGGCGTGCCGGGGAAGGGCAGGATGGGTGTGCCGGTGAAGGACTTGGCCAAGGCGTGCCGCTGGGCGCTGGGGAGGCTGCACCGTGGTAGGGGTGCACCGGTGGGGGACTGAGCAAGGAAATGAAGGCTGAGGGTTGGCTAGGTGGGTTAGGGCTGAAGAAGGGAGGAAGGCCAAGGATGGCGTTGGTGGTTGGGTGTTCAAAAGAAGAAGAGGGGCCTCTCCCTTCAGGCCAATGGATGAGGTTGAAGGTCAGGGATCCCATGAGAAGGGCCATGACAAAGGGGAAGAAAGGTCCCCACTGGGGGCCAAACCGTCGGAAGGAGGAGGAAGAAGAATCGAAACGCACACATCCGGACGTAAATCAAACACGATAGCAAGAAATCCAAGAAGGGGGGAAATTTCCATTGTTGAAGAGAAAAGGCCATAACCGGCCATGTACACTTCCAAACACCGGGATAGAAGATACAATAGAGGGAAGAAGAAGAAGAAACGGAGGAGAGGAAAAGGAGGAGTTAGGGCCGAGCAGGGGCGACGGCTCCCTGCCCCTTCCCCCCCCCCCCCTAATACATCACACACACTCTCTCTCTCCCTTACTCTCTCTCCTGGGTGGTCGTCGGAGGGGAACCCTACGTCGGAGCTCCCTTTTTCTTCTTCTCTTCTTCTTCTTCCTCCGGAGGCGGTGGCTCTCTCCAGCGGCGGGTCTCTTCTCTCTGTCTGTCTGTTGTCTCCTCTGTGTCTCTCCCAGCCCCCCTTTGGTTCATCGGAGGAGGAGGGCTTTTATACCCAGCGACGGAAGCGTTCGAGCATGGTGGTCGGAGGCGGGAAGTGACTGGCCATGATGGAGTTTGACCTTCTCCGTCCTTGGTGGCAGAAGAGTAGCCTGCGTGGCCCAACCTCCGGCCGACACCTCGGACAGCCCACTGCGCGCCAAGGATCTATAGGGCATGGGCACGAGATTTTGTCTGCCGGACGTGCCATTGAAATGCCTGAACATCGTGCCGCTGGCGGGCTCAACAAGCGTGTCGCTGAGAGGGCCAAAAGGGCGTGCCGTTGGAAGACACGGCAAGTGTGCCGCTAAAGGGCCTAAAGGGCGTGCCGCTGAAGGGGCCTGAGGGCATGCCGCTGGGAGGCCATTAGGGCGTGCCGCTGAAGGCCAGCGGGGCGTGCCGCTGAAGGTGCCCAAGGGCGTGCCGGCGAAGGGGCAGCAGGGCGTGCCGCTGGGAGGCCATTACGGCGTGCCGCTGAAGGTGCCCAAGGGCGTGCTGCTGAAGGCCAGCGGGGCGTGCCGCTGAAGGTGCCCAAGGGCGTGCCGGCAAAGGGGTAGCAGGGCGTGCCGCTGAAGGCTTCAAAGGGTGTGCCGCTATAGGTTGGCCCAGGCGTGCCGCTGGGGACACATTTGAGGCCTTTATCGACACTAATTGTGGTCCATTTGCTTTTCTTTGAGGCCTATGGATTGTGGGCCTATTGGTAGTCGATTTCTCTCCGCTGTGGTGACCCCGGAGACGGCTTCACCGCAGCGTGTGTGTGTGTTCGGAGAGTCTGGATGGCCCCTCTTCTCCGCGGTTTCTTTAGTTGAGGTTGTTAACGATGTTGGACTAGTTGGGACGTAAGGGCGTGCCATTTTGCACGTCCACAAATGCCCCCCACCCACGGGTAGCGCATGCGAAGAATGAGCCGGGCGGTGCCTGTGGGTGTACTTGTCTCTTTTCTCTTCGTCGGCACCGACGGGGTGTTGGGAGATGACGCGATATGTTGGTCTCTTCTTCTCTTCGTCAGTGCCGACGGGATATCGAGAACTGATGTGATATGTTGGTATCTTCTTCTCTTCGTCAGTGCCGACGGAGTGTCGGGAACTAACGTAGTTTATTTGTCTCCTCTTCTCTTCATCAGTGCCGACGGGATGCCGGGCACTAACGTGGTATGTTGGTCTCTTTGTCTCTTCATCAGTGCCGATAGGGTGCCGGGGACTGACGTGGTATGTTGGTCTCTTTATCTCTTCATCAGTGCCGACGGGGTGCCGGGGACTGACGTGGTATGTTGGTCTCTTCTTCTCTTCGTCAGTGCCGACGGGGTGTCGGGGACTGATGTATCATGTTGGTCTCTTTGTCTCTTCATCAGTGCCGACAGGGCGTCGGGAGCTGACGTGGTGTGTTTGTCTCTTCTTCTCTTCATCAGTGCCAATGAGGCGTCGTGAGCTGACGTAGTTTGTTCTTCTCTTCTTCTCTTCATCAGTGCCGACAAGGTGTCGGGAACTAACGTAGTTTGTTCTTCTCTTCTTCTCTTCATCAGTGCCCATGGGGTGTCAGGAACTGACGTGGTTTGTTTGTCTCTTCATCAGTGCCGACAGGGTGTCGGGAGCTGACGTGGTTTGTTTGTCTCTTCTTCTCTTCATCAGTGCCGAAAGGGTGTCGGGAACTGACGTGGTATGCTTTGTCTCTTCTCTTTTTTTTCCTTTTTAAACCACATTACCGGTACAAGTGCCCTTTCAGGTTTTCGCCAGCACCAGCCCCCTCTTGCTTTTGCCCACGTGCCCTTTCGGGTTTTCACGTGGCGGGGTACCCGATTTTGCCTGTAGCGCCCTTTTGGGTTTTCGCCACAGCTGGGTTGCTGCCATTTTTACCCATGTCCCCATGTAAGGGCAAGTCTGGCGGGGCACCTCTATTTTAAGCCTCTTTCTCTTTTTTCTTTTCTTCTTTTCTTTGACGAGCGGATGATATGTAATTATTGGCTAGGGCCCGAAGCCTTGCGCCGGAAGACAAGGTTCATTCGTTGGCAAGAAGATAATGCCTACGCAACGAGGAATTTTCTGCCGATTCGGACGTAAGGTCTGTAATGGCAATATTGTGTGAGAGCGGGTGACTAAGGCACGAAGCCTTGCACCGGAAAGGGACTTATTCATTGGTAAGGGACTAATGCCAGCGCAAGGATAAAGATTCTGCCGATTCAGGCGTAAGGCCTGCAATGGCGATTTTGTATGATGGAAGGTGGCTAAGGCACGAAGCCTTATGCCAGAAAAGGACTTATTTGCTGGCGAGGTGGTAATGCCAATGTAGGGATGGAGTCGGCTTTGCCCGTGCGGATGCCCGTTGATACGTAGGGGCGTGCGGACGGAAGAAATATGTATATACATATACATGTATTATTATCATTATTGTTTTCTCTTCTTTCTCTTTCTTTCTCTCTCTTTTTTTTCTTTTCCTCTTCTTCTCTTCTCCTTTTTTTTATTTATTTTCTTCTCCCTCCTTTTTTTCTTCTTTTCTTTTTTTCTTCTCTCTTTTTTTTCTTTCTTTTCTCCTTTCCCCCTTTTTTCTCCTCCATTTCTCCTCTCTTTTTTTTTCTCTCCTTTTTTTTATTTCGCTTGCCCCAAATAAAAGGGGTGGGGTGGCTCGAACGGGCCACCCCCCCTTTCAAACTCCTTCTCTTCCCTCTCTCTTTCTCTCTCTTCGGTGACCGAGCGGACGAAGCTCCCCGTCCTTCTTCTTCTCTTTCCTCTCCGGCGTTGGACGCCAACTCTGCCACCGTCGTCGTCGTCGTGGTGAGGAGATGGCCGCGAAGGGCTACCCCCCTTTCCTTCTCTTCCCTCTCCCCCCCTCTATTCTTCTTCTCTTCTCTGCTTTCTCCCCTCCTCTCCCTTCTTCGCCGTCGGACGGGCGTCACCGTCGCCGTCATCATCTTCCCCATCGTCAGGGTGACGGGGCCGTTGCGGAGGGGTCTCCCCTCCCCCTTCCCTTCTCTTTCTCTCTATCTCTCTTTCATTCTTCCCCTTCTTCTTCTCTCTTTTTCCTTTCTTCTTCCCTTTCTCCTTTCCATCGTAGGACGACGGAGCCCTAGGCTTCTTGTCCTTCTTCTCCTTCTTTCTCTTCTCCTCCCTCTCCTTCTTCTTCTTGGCACAGTGGGGCGGTGGTGAGCACTGCCGGTGTCGTTGTGGGAGAGACCGTCGGAGCGTGCCGGTGGAGAGGGTTCCAGGCGTGCCGGACGGGGTCGCTACGAGTGTACCGG
Organism: Amorphophallus konjac; assembly: GCA_022559845.1. Taxonomy (NCBI): domain Eukaryota; kingdom Viridiplantae; phylum Streptophyta; class Magnoliopsida; order Alismatales; family Araceae; genus Amorphophallus; species Amorphophallus konjac. The sequence goes on along the minus strand of CM040120.1, from coordinate 332,097,746 downwards.
GCCGGGATGGCAAACAGTGTGCCGGGGAAGAGCGGCTGGGGGTGTGTCGGGTATCGGTACTAGCGGGGTGTCCGACGAGGGCACCCAGGGGAGCGTGCCGAGTGGCGAACAACCGAGTGTGTCGGGAAAGGATGTTGGTGGCGTGCCGGTGAAGGCCTTAGAAGGTGTGCTGGGGAAGGCCCTAGAGGGCGTGCCGTCGAAGGACTGCCAGGGGGCGTACCGGCGAAGGGGCTTGGCCATGTCGGGTAGCCGCTTCAGGGGTGTGCCGGGGAAGGCCACAGGGACGTGCCGGCGAAGGGGCTTTTAGGCGTGCCGGGGGAGGCAGTTGTGAGTGTGCTGGGGAAGCCCTTGAGGGCTGTGCCGGGGAAGCCCTTGAGGGCGTACCGGGGAAGCCCCCCGACAGGGTGTATCGGCAAGAGGGAGAGGCATACACCTGTGCAACTGAGGACTTCTGGTGTTGCCTTTCGAGGCCCACCGTGACTTTGTTGGGGCCGTCGCTCCTTGTGGACGCGCACCCATGTTTTCCTTTACGCCTCTGGCCTAGGGAAAACTCTGCCAAAATTTCGTTAGAAATTGGCAGCCTTTTATTCATTATACTTGTAGTAGAGCCCCTTTGCAGTTTTCATTTCTCTTCGCCCGTGGCTTGTTCTGATCTTTTGTTTGTTGTGCCTTTGTAGATAAATGGCCGCCCAAAGCAGTTCCTATGCTCCTGCTGCCGCTGTCGATGCCTGTCTTATTCCCCAGTCTCCGGTGCCAGCCGTCACGTGGCTCAATGTAGAGGAGCTGGACAGGGAGCATGCCGAAGTAGCGGCACTAGCCTAGTCCTCGGGCTCTGAGACCGAGACAATGGACTATCACCGGCTCTCTCGGGTCGAGAACCGTTTTACCTTCGATCGGACCGGCGAATATCGGAAGGACTTCCCGAAGGATAAGCATCTGATCCGATTTTTGAAGTACTTCCGCTCCTGGGAAAGGCGGGAGTTGCGAGCTGTGCGGGAGGTCGAACAAGTGCTTCTGCAGGCTCGTGATAGTTTGTTGTACAGCATCCCGAGAAGCATCCCGATGTATTTGGTGGGGGAGGCCCGAGAGTGGAAGCCTGTCCTGGGGATCCAAGAGGTGTTGCCGACTGAAGACAGATTGGTGTGAGCACCTCAATTTGTCCCGGAAAAGTGGGACATGTCCGCCGGGCGAGTGCAGGGCGAGCCGCCCCATTTTGGTCTCTTCTTGGCTCCCTTGAAATGGGGCGATAGGGAGGAGTTGTTCGTCCTGGACTGCCTGGCCATCCAATTCAAGCACGAGCTGGCGCTGGGCTGGTTCGGGGAGCTGAAGCTTCAAGATGCTCACAACTTCAGGGAAGGGGTGGTAGAATTCACAGAGTATGTGCTGTTCAACTACGCCCCGCTGCTGGTCCAGGCTGGCATCTACCACAGCGTCTACGCCTCCCGCTACGGCTACCCCATCTCCAAGGGCCTCTGTTGTGGCATGATAGAGGTGTTCAGCACTGAGACCAACACTTTCTTTACAGCGGAAGGCGAAACTTCACTTGATTTGTGGAGTCTCAGTCAGCTCAGCGGCTTTCCCATTAACGGGGAGCCTTATGAAGAAGTATGCCTCCCGGATCTGATCAAAGACGAAACTAACGGGGATGGCTATTATTCCCTTGGCTATTCGTACCGATATCTCATGAAGGCATACCGGGAACTGTACCAGCTGGCACACGGCGGGAAGCAGCCTCCCCGTGGAGACCGGAGGAGGGTCCGCATTACTCTGTGGCTACAATATTTCTATGACGGGCTGAAGCAATATGAAGAGTTTCCATGCATCGGCACCGCTGTTGCTCGTAAGAAGCGCGCCAAGCCCAAGACCGATGTGAAGATTCCTTCCAGAGGACGTCGGAGTGGCCCCAATCCGATGGGGGTCGACCCGCTAACACACTGCGCCGCATACCTGACATACTGGCTGTGCTCATTTGCCATGCCATATGGGGATGAGACAGTCATTCGGCGGGATGCCATCTAACCGGCCTGTCAAATTGCGTGGGGGATCAAGCTGTCCCTGTGCCCGGCTGCTCTCTGCCTGATATACAAGGCGCTGTGGTGCGGACACCCGAGCAGTTGAGCGGCGCGACACGCCGAGCCACCAGTACCGCACACGGAGCACGACTCAAGCCACCTCAGCGTCCATCTGGCTCGGAGACAGCCTGGAGACTCTGCCTTGAGCCTCCCCATTTTTCATATTTAATTAGACTTTATTTGTGTGTAAGGTGTGTTTATTTCATTTTATACGGTTTGCAATTATGAGTGTACGAGGGGCTTATTTGTAAAATGGGACCCCTGGGCCCCATGGGACCCCCAGGCCCCCTCCCATTGGTCCATATCAGCCTTGTGGGGTTGGTCAACATCCAAGGTGGACATCTAGAAGCCTTGACTAGTCAATTGTCCACATGGGGGACAAGGGACCAAAAAGGTCAACATTTCCAACCAAACCCACCTACCATGTTCCCCCCTTGGTCAAGGTGCGCCCCCCTCCCCATTTGTTTAATATTTTTGTTGTGTTTTGGTCACACTCCATCCCAACCCTCCATTCCCATCCCCTAGATCCAATGGTTGTGGATGGATGTGAGATGTAACCTATTTAAGCTTGTATTTTCCATTTTAGTAGAATTAATGCATTTGAATTGGAAGAAAATCCCTTGAGCAAGGCTTAGGCCGCCCCTCCCTCTCCCCTTGAAGTTGTGAAGGCTTCCTTCTGGTGGTGAGACTCCACCCTATCAGTTCCGGTCGCCGCCGCCGCCGCCACGAGCCGCCACGAGCCGCCACCGCACCGCCATCGTCTTCATCGGAGTTCTGCCCGCGCAGTACCATAGCAACTTCCACGAAATTCCCAACTCCGCCAAGAGCTCTGATCGACCTGGGGATTTTACTGGAGGTTCCATAGGTGTCAAGGATGTCCCAAAAAAATTGGTTTGTCATTCAGATCCCGTTTCATAATTTTTGATTTTTGTTCCTTCTTTCATTCTAGTTCTGCCAAAGTTCTGTCCAGGTTCCTATCCGCCCTGTGTTTCATGTCTTAGGTCTATCTTTTATTTTTTTTTAGTCCCATAAATTTTACTGGAGTTTCCTTCCATCCACCCCTTCATCCACAATTTTTCTAAATTTCTGGTTCGCCCATTTCATATTTTCTAAAAACCGTTCTCAGTCCCATCTACAGTTCTGTCCACCTGTTCCCAGATCCGACCACTAGTCACTCCACAAATCCTATCAAATAATCCAATTCCAAAAATTATCCCCGTTTCGTGGTTTGATTTCCTAAAACGTTAAAGAAGAGCTCAAGATCTGAATCGGAGGTTTACTAGGCGGTCAATGGTGGTTCTCAGACAAGTACCCTGTAAATCTGAGGTTTCGGTTACTGTACAACAGGGGCTTGTAAATTCATTAAAGTTCTGATCCGACCAGATCCAGTAGATCTCTCAGGGTCTATATTGAAGCATTTGAAGAGAGCTTTCCAACGATAGCTCATGCGTCCCGATCCGACGTCGGGATTGATCGCAGCGGCCGTTTTCGCCAGAGCGCGCGCCTGAAAACAGCAACTAAAAATTCGTGGGCAGCATTCCAAAAGCTTGGAGACCGGAGTTGTTCGGCCACCGGTCGGTGTTCCCAGCCGACCGCCTTCCGTGGAGGCGTGCCACCAGGGGTCCCCACCACAGTGGGATCCACTCCTGCAGATCCGGAGGCCAGCACCACCCGTGGGCCCCACGGGCCCGCAGAACCCGCCTTTCGGAAAGCACGAAAACGCGGAGTTCGGCACCGTCGGGCGACATCAAGATGCTGCCCGTCAACCCAATTTGCGTGATTCCTGGGCCTCGCATGTGACCTTTTACCTCCCTGCGTGGAGTGGGTCAAATTATTGTATTTCTATAAAATTGTGTTAACCGGGAGTCCGCGATTGGCCGGGGTTGTCTTCGCCATGCCGGGTGCGTGGAGGTAAAGTCTTAACTTCTTGGCGTTCATTTGCTTAGCTAGTATACGGTCTTTTACCGCTGCCGAGAGTGTAGGTACTAGCTCGTGTGTCCATGTCACCGCTGTGAGAGTGAGAGTGACCCGTCCCGCGACTCGATCCGAGTCCGGAAGTTGAGTCGGACTACCCTTGACCTCCGCCGGTTCCTTAACCGCCCACGGTCCGCGCTTTCCCTCACTTGGGACGACGAGTGAGCTTCCACTTCTGTTAGCGACGTTTTGCCACTAGGAGCTCGTAGTGTCGGGCTTAGTGTCTCCCTGGTGTGTGCTGCTGGTCGCGTCTTCATCTAGAGTCCGAGGGTGGCACCTAATAGTGTCGTCTCCCGTGTCCGTCCCGCATCAGTTTGGTATCAGAGCAGGTTGAGTCTAGGGTAGTCTTTGCATATGTCTTGCATGCATCATGGTCTAAGTCGAGTCTAGGACCATCATTATTTTCAAAACAAAAAAAAGTGTGTTTTAAATTACATTTGCATCCCGATAATTCGGTATCTTAAAAGGTGTTGTCCGAACGTTAGGCTACGCCTACCGGGAGGTCGCACACTTGCGGGAGTGATTTTCGGATCGATTAACTCCGCCCCGTACCGGATATTGGTTTAGGTCTAAGTGCATCACTTAGTGTGTTTGCATTAGTCGGTGTCTTCTAGGTCGTGTGTCAGTTGCATGCCCACCCGTCGGGGTACCCAGTACTCGCCCCCACCACCTATGGCGAAGTCCCGAGCCCGTAGTTCTGATGAGTCTTCCACGGCCGAGATGTTCCGGGCCATCATGGATCGTTTAGACACGCGTATGGATGGTCTTAGTACGCGTATGGATGGCATAGGGACGCGTCTAGAGGGGCGGATGAAGGTCCTCGAGGATCGGGCCAGGGTTTCGGAGCAGTCCATTCAAGGCCTTGTTGGGAGGATTGCCGTCCTAGAGAGGGGCCCAGTAGCGGCGCAACCCGCGCCGACGAACGGCCAACAAGAGCCGGTGCAGCAACCCGTTGTGCCAAGGGCTCAGGTGGAGGATGTCGGGAGGCAACAGGCGCCTATAGTGGATGATTATGCCTCCGACAATGATCACAGGGGTAACGGTCGTCGTCATCAACGACGGAATCGTGATGACGAGGATGACGACCGCATTCTTAGGGGTGTGCGTGCGGACCCTCCCACTTTTAGCGGGTCCTTGGACCCTAGGGTGTATTTAGATTGGGAGGTCGGCATGGACCGGTACTTCGAGTGGTTTGAGATGACGGACCACCGAAGAGTCCGATACGCAAAGATGAAGTTGCAAGGGCAGGCCCAAAATTATTGGATCAATGTGGAGAGCCTGCTCAACCAGCGACGTCAACCCCAAATCGGTACTTGGGATGATATGAAAACCAAGCTGGGGGAGAAGTACCTTCCCGTCTCATATCGCCAACGTCTCATAGACAAGTGGCAAAGCATCTCCCAAGGGAACCGATCCGTGACCGAGTACACCATCGAGTTCGATGAGTATTATTTGCGGTGCGGGGTCACGGAGGAGAGCACCATAACGATATCCCGCTTTCGGAGAGGCTTGCGGCCCAATTATCAATATGAACTCTTTCACCGCAATGCCACCACTCTGGAGCAGGCATATCGGATTGCTCTCGAATTGGAGCAGTTCGAGGCCGAGTTTGAGTCACCCCATTGGTTGGGCTCCTTTCCCCTTCGTAGTGTCGAGTCCCGTGGCTCATCTGGCACGTATCCGAGGGCCCCCATGGCTCTACCTCAGGAGCCCGCTCGCCCCGAGCCCTTTGCTCCTAGGCCTCGTCCTCCACCCCCGAGGGACCTTCCTCGTCCCCAGCATCTTACGGCCCCACCCACAGTCCGTCCACCGGCACCCGCACCTCCTGCACGTCCTTTGTTGCCTACGCCTCCTATCCGTCGGGAGGATAAAGGTAAAGGACCTATGATTGGGGAGCCTAGTGGATCACGGCAGCAGTGTTATCGCTGCAATGGGTTTGGCCATTTTGCCAACCAGTGTCCCACCCGCCCATCTCTTCACATTGGGGACACACAGGCCGAGGATACCACCCCTACTGGCCTCGAGTTAGTCAGCTATGAGGCAGATGAAGAGTTAGCTGACGAGTACTATGAGATGGGAGGTGAGGCCCAGGATGTCCAGCAGTCGGACGATACCCGCGTGGGGGTCGTCAGGTGTATCCTCACCCAGCCACAGGTCAGTGATGACTGGCGTCGGACCACTATCCTTCATGTATTCTGTAGGCTGGGAAAGTAAATTTGCAAGGTGGTCATCGATAGCGGGAGTTGTATCAATGCAATATCCACGAACGCTGTCACTCGTCTTGGTCTCACACCCGTAGACCACCCTTGCCCCTACCAGGTATCATGGGTAGATACCACTTCCATTTCGGTCAGGCTGCGGTGCTTGGTCCTGCTGCAGCTCCACTCCTACCGTGACGAGATCTGGTGTGATGCCGTGGTTATTCGACCGAGATGCCACACTCCATGGTCGGTCGAACACCTGTACCTTCGACCACGATGGCCAACGGGTCACCCTCCAACCCATTCGGCCCAGGAGCCCATCTGTTAGGGTCCTACTGGCCCTAGTACTCCGAAGCCTTCCGTTCCCGGGCCTAGTACCCCATCCCCAGCTCGGGCTATGACCGTTACCTCTAGCCCAGGAGAGCCCTCGAAGAGGAGATTGATGATGATTAGCTCCCGGGAAATGGAGCAGGAGCTTAGTCAGGGCAGTCCGGTGTTTGCCATTACGATCCGAGAGGTGGAGCGGGACTCCGAGGGTGAGCTCCCACCCGAGGTTGTTCCCATTCTGCAGGAGTATGCTGATGTATTCCCCGATGAGCTTCCCAAGGGACTCCCACCTATGCGGGATATTCAGCATGCCATCGACCTTGTTCCGGGCTCTTCTTTGCCCAACCTTCCTCATTATCGAATGAGCCCCACGGAGCATGCCGAGCTTAAACGGCAGGTCGATGAGCTTGTGCAGAGAGGATCTGTCCGGGACAGCATGAGTCCATGTGATGTACCCGCATTACTCGCCCCGAAGAAGGATGGCACATGGAGAATGTGTATTGATAGTCGTGCCATCAACAAGATCACCGTGAAGTACAGGTTCCCGATTCCCCGCCTGGATGACATGCTAGACATGATGGCAGGTGCCACTATCTTTTCGAAGATCGATCTTAAGAGTGGCTACCATCAGGTGAGGATTAGGCCAGATGATGAGTGGAAGACCGCATTTAAGACCAAGGACGGTCTATATGAGTGGTTGGTTATGCCTTTTGGGTTGACCAATGCCCCTAGCACTTTCATGCGGCTCATGACTCAGGTCCTTCGACCTTTCATTGGAGTCTTTGTAGTGGTGTATTTTGATGACTTCCTTATCTATAGCCGCACCACAGGGGACCACTTAGACCACCTTCGGCAGGTCTGTCTACTTCTTCGGCGAGAGCAGCTGTTTGCGAACCCACAGAAGTGTGCCTTCATGACACCTCAGCTTATCTTCTTGGGTTTCATTGTGTCTAGTACGGGAGTCTCCGCCGATCCGGAGAAGGTCCGGGCCATTGTTGAGTGGCCGGAACCCCGTACCGTTCATGATGTCCGCAGCTTTCATGGTCTTGCGACGTTCTATCGTCGCTTCATCCGCGGATTTAGCTCCGTCACCGCCCCGATCACGGATTGCATCCGGAAGGGCACCTTTGTATGGACGAAGGCCGCATCTGCCGCCTTCAAGGACATCAAGGAGCGCATGACCCAAACACCTATCCTTCGACTGTCTGATTTCTCGAAGGTGTTTGAGGTCTCTTGTGATGCGTCGGGTGTGGGAATTGGAGGAGTTTTGAGTCAGGAGTCCCACCCGATCGCATATTTCAGCGAGAAGCTGAATGACGCGAAGCTGCGATATTCCACATATGATAAAGAATTCTACGCAGTTGTTCAGGCTCTTAGGCATTGGAGGCACTATCTTTTACATCAGGAGTTTGTCCTATACTCCGACCACGAGGCATTGAGGTACCTCCATTCACAAAAGAAGCTTAACTCGCGTCATAGTCGTTGGGTCGAGTATCTCCAGCAGTTCACCTTTGTGCTGAAACATAAGGCTGGAGTGGAGAACAAGGTGGCTGATGCCTTGAGTCGGCGAGCATGCTTGCTTACCACCATGAGTGCCGAGGTCATAGGGTTAGAGAAGATGAAGGAGGCCTATGTTGATTGTCCTGACTTCGGTCAGATTTTTACCACCCTCCAGGCCGGACCCTCGAGAGACCTTGATGAGTATATGCTTCAGGAGGGTTACCTCTTTCGAGGTAGCAGGCTATGAGTTTCCCGAACTTCGGTTCGAGATTTCTTAGTGTGGGAACTACATGCGGGAGGGCTAGCCGGCCACTTTGGTCGGAACAAGACTATTGAGGCAGTGGAGCATCGATTTTATTGGCCGAGCTTGAAGCGCGATGTTGCTAACATCGTGGCTCAGTGCCGTACATATGTTACGGCCAAGATGAAGAAGCAAAGCTCGGGCCTTTATACGCCTCTTCCCGTGCCTGATGCCCCGTGGCAGGATGTTAGTATGGATTTTGTTTTGGGATTTCCACGTACCTCCAGGAAGAATGATTCGGTCTATGTGATGGTTGACCGTTTCTCGAAGATGGTCCTCTTTATCCCCTGCTCGAAGACTTCGGATGCTTCTAGGGTAGCCTGCCTATTCCTTACTCATGTAGTGTGCAAGTTCGGGTTGCCTCGCACTATAGTGTCTGACCGTGATGTCAGATTCACTTCCTACTTTTGGAAGACACTATGGCATATGATGGGTACTCACCTCAAGTTTTCCACTGCATATCACCCCCAGACAGATGGTCAGACCGAAGTGGTCAATAGGAGTCTGGGAGATCTTTTGAGGTGTCTAGTTAAGGATCGCATTGGGGATTGGGATCTCATCCTACCCATGGCTGAGTTTGCATATAACGATTCGGTGAATAGGTCTACCGGCATGAGCCCATTTGAGATAGTCACAGGTCATAGGCCTAGGAAACCCGTTGACCTTATCCCCATGCCTATCCATGCTAGAGTGTCGGAGTCGGCCGAGTCATTCGCTAGGCATGTTAGGAGTTTGCATGACGACATCCGTCGTCACATTGAGGCCAGCAATGCACGGTACAAGGAGTTAGCCGATGCCCACCGACACCACCGAGAGTTCCATGAGGGCGAATACGTCATGATCAAGGTAAGACCTGAACGGTTTCCCTCTAGAACCGTTAAGAAGTTGCAAGCTCGCGGAGCCGGTCCATTCAGAGTGTTGAAACGCGTTGGATCCAATGCGTACGTTGTGGACTTGCCCGAGGAATATGGTATAAGCTCTACCTTCAATGTATCGGATCTTGTTGCATATAGGGACCCAGCGGTGATCCCTAGTGAGCCTTTTGAGCCATCTCCTCCCCTTGAGAGTGATCCCACACCTGAGTGTCCACTTCCACCTCCAGCCCCTTTTTCACGGCAGCGTGAGCATATAGATCGTATACTGGACGAGCAGGTGACAGTTACCAGGAGTGGATCTTACCCGCGCTACCTAGTGCGATGGAGAGGACGGCCCGCTACTGAGGACACATGGATCACACATGGCGAGTTGCAGCAGATCGATGCGGACCTTCTGGAGCGATATAGGAGCGATGCCGACCCTTACTCGACAGGGTCGAGTTTCTCCCACCCGGGGAGAATTGGTGCGGACACCCGAGCAGTTGAGCGGCGCGACACGTCGAGCCACCGGTACCGCACACGGAGCACGACTCGAGCCACCTCAGCGTCCATCTGGCTCGGAGACAGCCTGGAGACTCCGCGTTGAGCCTCCCCATTTTTCATATTTAATTAGACTTTATTTGTGTGTAAGGTGTGTTTTTTTCATTTTATACAGTTTGTAATTATGAGTGTACGAGGGGCTTATTTGTAAAATGGGACCCCTGGGCCCCATGGGACCCCCATGCCCCCTCCCATTGGTCCATATCAGCCTTGTGGGGTTGGTCAACATCCAAGGTGGTCATCTAGAAGCCTTGACTAGTCAATTGTCCACATGGGGGACAAGGGACCAAAAATGTCAACATTTCCAACCAAACCCACCAACCATGTTCCCCCCTTGGTCAAGGTGCGCCCCCCTCCCCATTTGTTTAATATTTTTGTTGTGTTTTGGTCACACTCCATCCCAACCCTCCATTCCCATCCCCTAGATCCAATGGTTGTGGATGGATGTGAGATGTAACCTATTTAAGCTTGTATTTTCCATTTTAGTAGAATTAATGCATTTGAATTGGAAGAAAATCTCTTGAGCAAGGCTTAGGCCGCCCCTCCCTCTCCCCTTGAAGCTGTGAAGGCTTCCTTCTCGTGGTGAGACTCCACCCTATCAGTTCCGATCGCCGCCGCCGCCGCCACGAGCCGCCACCGCACCGCCATCGTCTTCATCAGAGTTCTGCCCGCGCAGTACCACAGCAACTTCCACGAAATTCCCAACTCAGCCAAGAGCTCTGATCGACCTGGGGATTTTACTGGAGGTTCCATAGGTGTCAAGGATGTCCCAAAAAATTGGTTTGTCATTCAGATCTCGTTTCATAATTTTTGATTTTCGTTCCCTCTTTCATTCTAGTTCTGCCAAAATTCTGTCCAGGTTCCTATCCGCCCTGTGTTTCATGTCTTAGGTCTGTCTTTTGTTTCTTTTTAGTCCCCTAAATTTTACTGGAGTTTCCTTCCATCCACCCCTTCATCCACAATGTTTCTAAATTTCTGGTTCGCCCATTTCATATTTTCTAAAAACCGTTCTCAGTCCCATCTACAGTTCTGTCCACCTGTTCCCAGATCCGACCACCAGTCACTCCACAAATCATATCAAATCGCCACCACCTCCAAATCCAATTCCAAAAATTGTCCCCGTTTCGTGGTTTGATTTCCTACAACGTTGAAGAAGAGCTCAAGATTTGAATCGGAGGTTTACTAGGCGATCAACGGTGGTTCTCAGACAAGTACCCTGCAAATCTGAGGTTTCGGTTACTGTACAACAGGGGCTTGTAAATTCATTAAAGTTCTGATCCGACCAGATCCAGTAGATCTCTCGGGGTCTATATTGAAGCATTTGAAGAGAGCTTTCCAACGATAGCTCATGCGTCCCGATCCGACATCGGGATTGATCGCAGCGGCCGTTTTCGCCGGAGCGCGCGCCTGAAAACAGCAACTAAAAATCCGTGGGCAGCATTCCAAAAGCTTAGAGATCGGAGTTGTTCGGCCACTGGTCGGTGTTCCCGGCCGACCGCCTTCCGTGGAGGCGTGCCACCAGGGGTCCCCACCACAGTGGGACCCACTCCTGCAGATCCGGAGGCCAGCGCCACCCGGGGCCCCACGGGCCCGCAGAACCTGCCGTTCGGAAAGCACGAAAACGCGGAGTTCGGCACCGTCGGGCGACATCAAGATGCTGCCCGTCAACCCAATTTGCGTGATTCCCGGGCCCCGCATGTGACCTTTTACCTCCCTGCGTGGAGTGGGTCAAATTATTGTATTTCTGTAAAATTGTGTTAACCGGGAGTCCGCGATTGGCCGGGGTTATCTTCGCCACGCCGGGTGCGTGGAGGTAAAGTCTTAACTTCTTGGCGTTCATTTGCTTAGCTAGTATACGGTCTTTTGCCGCTTCCGAGAGTGTAGGTACTAGCCCATGTGTCCATGTCACCGCTGTGAGAGTGAGAGTGACCCGTCCCGCGACTCGATCCGAGTCCGTAAGTTGAGTCGGACTACCCTTGACCTCCGCCGGTTCCTTAACCGCGCACGGTCCGTGCTTTCCCTCGCTTGGGACGACGAGTGAGCTTCCACTTCTATTAGCGACGTTTTGCCACTAGGAGCTCGTAGTGTCGGGCTTAGTGTCTCCCTGGTGTGTGCTGCTGGTCGCGTCTTCATCTAGAGTCCGAGGGTGGCACCTAATAGTGTCGTCTCCCGTGTCCGTCCCGCATCACGCTGGGGGACATCAGCACTCATCAATTCCCGAGGCAGGCTTGGTATGTATGTCCGTTGCATTTCTTCAATGCGTGGGTCTACTCACTATTCCCGGAGTTCGCCCCCCGCGCTCTTCAAGACTGGGGACTAGTGCCGCGGATGTTGGAGTTTGCCAGCGCAGAGCCAGGCTTTACCTCCCAGCGGCTGTATGATATTCGGGGCCGATTGACAACCGTCCCTCGAGACGCGGCTGGCACCATCCACTTCTGGACACTGGCCGCGCATTCAAGTCCTCTGGTAAACAACAAGAGGGAGTGCAAAGATGACCAGGTGGAGAAATATGTCCACCCCATCAGCCAGGAGAATGTGGTCCGCCGGTTGCTGGAGCTCGAGCTCAGAGACTGGGCATTATCCATTCGCCCGAGCGTGCTGGCGTTCAGGAAGGGGGATAATTTGCTGCTAGAACCATACTACCCATTCCGGTTCAGTCGAAACTTTGGATATGATCAGCATATCCCTATCTATAGTGCACAATTCGGCATGCCTTCGTGAAGTCTTCGGGGGAGTTTGACTGCCGAGCATTCCAGAAGCTGTTGGGACTTCTTCCATCGGGCGGATTCTGCGACTTTCAGGGTACCAGCCCCCGACCGTATTTGTAAGACCCCAAATTCTTTAGAAATTTATTTAGAAAGTTATTTGTAATTATTTGGAATTTATTTGAGGTTATTCGAATTAATGAGAATTATCCAAATTAATTAGATTAATTAATTAATTAATAGAATAAGTCATTTTTCTACTATTTTCTAAAAATCCTCAAAAATCACATCTTGTAGAATTAATTTTGTTTATCAACTTTGTCTTCTACAATTAAGCCTAATAAAATCGTTTATTAAGCCGAATTAGCGAACTAAGTCTTCCAAACTTAATATTTAATTAATTACGGAATAGTAGAAGTGGAATTTTATCTACCATATAAAAATTCATAAAAATAGTAATTAAATAATAGATGCTTCGACTAACACTTTTATCTTCTTGGAGTAAGCCTAATTAAATCATTATCTAGGTCTAATCAGTGGATTAAGCCTGACTTACAACCCACCTAACCCAAATTCGTATTCACTATTCACCCAAACTTTGAACATCAAATTCGAGCTTGTTTCTCAACCAAATGGGGTGATTCCAGAGGCAAATGAAAGGTATTATATAAAGGAACATTTACCCTTAATCAATTTGAGGTAAACTTAGTCCCAAAACGTGCTGCCGACATAGTTTGGTCAAGTCAAGGATTTCGGCGCCGTTTCTAAACACGTAGCTTGCAGCAGTGAATACTCCCAATTCAGAAGGCTCCAGAAGCTCTATGAGCTATCAAAATGAAGCCCTACGAGTCTTCTTTCATTTGGCTGCTGTGAGGTTCGCTGAAATTTCAGATCTGGAGAGATCTAGTTTGATTTGTGGAGGTGGGTCAGCAGGCCGTTGGCTTCCCTTCATCCTTCTTTGATCCATCGATTGAGGTAGGAATTCTCAACCAAATCTTGATCATGAGTATAGTAAATTGTACCTCTCATCGATCTCTTTCCATTGGTGGCAAAAGCCCCAATTTTCATTAGGTATCCGTGGAGATATCGAGGTTTTAGTGAGGTGCTGTCAAGTTGTTCTTTATTCTAGGTTTCGAGTTCCCTCTTCAATTTGAGGTAGGATCTAACAACCAAACTCTAATTAACTTACATGAAGTAATAAGCATGTTATTATCTTTCATTTAACGTAGAAAGCCCCAAATTCCATTAAGCATACATCATGAATTTCGATTTTTAGTAAGAGCATGTCTAGAATTTGATGTATATTATGTTCTTCAAGTAGAAGCTTGATTTTCGGGCTATTTTTGGATTAGATAACTTGATCCACATATGGCTTATAGTATATGGTTGGATTCATCATTAAGTTAGCTTTCTTTGGATATAAAAAGCCCCAAATTCCGTTGTGTATATTGAGAGAAATTTACGTTTTAGTAGACGCATGTCAAGAACTAGGTTCTTCATGTATTCATCATAAATAGGTTGTGATTTGATTGAGTTTTCAGCAAATTTCTTGTTTCAATCTCTTGTTTTATGACCTTAGTATGTATATTAAGAACCCTAGAGCATTTGGTTAAAATCCCAACTCATTTAGACCCCAAATCATTGAGTTTTCATGGTTTACAGAATCACCCGTCGCTTCTGGAAGTGTAGGGGTCGACCCATGGGGTCGACCCATACACCCAGTGAAGGGGGTCGACCCAATGGGTCGACCCATGAAGCTTTTTTTTGAGGGGTCGACCCAATGGGTCGACCCACACCTAGGAAGGCTCCTGGAATGCCAGGGGTCGACCCAATGGGTCGACCCATGCCCTGTATGACCCCATTAATGATGTTTTTGACCCGGGGATCAATCCGGATCATTGGGGAATCAATCCATTCAACCTAATCACATTGAAAACTACATTTTTGAGGAACTAATGACCTATTCATGTACCTTTTTTAGTTTCAATTAACATTGGTCCATACATGCAAACTTAGTGTAAAAATACACCGTTTATCATCCTCATTTCAATGCATACAAGATTAAATAGAAACCCACATAATTTGTGGTTAATGGTGTAACTAAATCTCTGTTAATGCATTCTATTTCACTCCTGTGGGAGTTGTTCTTTGCCTTATCATCTTGAATCAGCTTCTTGGTAATTGTCTTAATGCAAATGATAATGGTTAATCATGATATCTTAACTTGGTGATTAGGATTAATATGTTGATTAGCTTGTTTGATTGCTACTGTTTTACAGTAGCGCAGCACGATTAACTCTTGTTGTGACTTGGTTTCGATCTCCTTGATGATTATACTTACCTTGAAATTCTGGAAATGAATCTCTTTCCTACGTGAAGTTGTTATTGCTACTTAGTTTAAACCTTGGAATTCTGGCCATAAACTGTGGAAGTCTAGATTCGTGGGATCTTTGATCCAAAGAAATCAATGCCTGGCAAACAATTAAGGGCTCGGTCTGGTCCTGGGAAGAGCGCCCGAACACTACGTGTACCCCCGGGGAGGTGAATGACTAGGTGTGGCATTTGGCACCAGTACTTGACATGTGTTAAATCTAGGACTGTCCACTACTCTCTCCACTACTCTCTATATTACTTTCTACTACTTTTCACTTTTCACTCTTCACTGTTCTATACTCTACTTGTGGTTACTTTACTTGCTTATTACTTGGACGTGGAAATGAAATTACATACGTGCTTGACATGACTTGAATTGTCTTGATATGGCCAACTTTTTATCGTTATCTCCTGTAGTAAATTCTTATCTTACTATTCTATTCATTATATTTCTTGACCTTGCAAGATCTTTGAATTTCGTTTCGTGATATCATCGTTATCTTTTTATTGTTTTTATCATTTGTAGCATGACATTTTAAAATGTAATTAAACTGTTAATCACTTATACCTGTCTGTTATTTCCTACTGAGCGTCAGCTCATAGTTGTGTTTTCCCCCTTTTCCAGGCTTTTCAGGTGACGCGCTTACCGATGGGGAAGGGCAGGAGTGATGTCTTGAGTGTATCAGTTCTAGTGTGTTAGTAGTGTGTTATCTTTCTTTAGTTGTGTTTTGGAGAGCTTTTAGTCTCAGTCATGTTATTGAGTTTTGGTGGTTGATTATTCCAGTTGTATTAAGTTGAACTTCAGGTTATTGTATCAGTTGTGGTTTGTTAATGATCATTTAGTATTTCCATCTTGTAGCACTTGTGTATTATTTTAGATTAGTTCTCTCTCTTGCCAGCGTGTCCCTAACTGTACGTCCCGATATTTCCGCCTTGTTCGGGGCGTGACAGTTCAGTTGGTATCAGAGCTTAGGTTTCACATTCCTAGGTTTCCTAAGTTTTAGGTTGTCTTGCATTGCATCCCAATAATCGGTATATCAAAAGGTGTTGTCCGAACGTTAGGCTACGCCTATCGGGAAGGTCGCACACTTGCGCGAGTGGTCTTCGGACCGATTACCTCCGCCAGGTACCGAGTTTTGGTCGTGTCTAGGTGCACTAGATCCCTAACCTTGTAAAAGTTTAAGACCTGACCTGTGAGATTGGGTAGAACTTGGGTTAAGTTCGTTTCTTAATCGTGTAATTATCTATCTTATTGAACCTAAGTAACCTATTTCTCGTGTAGATGGCAGCTGATCGTGCTGAATGGAGGAACCTGCAGCGTACGGTTCAAGGCCTTACTCAGGCCCTTCAGCAAGTAGCTCAGGCAGGAGCGGCACAGCATGGCACCGGTGATCTATACCGGAACTTCCGCGGAATGAACCCGCCTAGATTCGCTGGTTCGACTGACCCTGACCAAGCCGAGCACTGGCTAGATGACATGGGGAGAATCTTTGAAGTTATGCAATGCACCAACCAAGAGCGTGTCCTTTTGTCCACATTTCAACTGGAACATGATGCACGTACTTGGTGGGATTCTATCAAGGTAACTCTCGGTGATCGGCAAGTTATGTGGGAAGAGTTCGAGGAATTCTTCAACAGCAAGTATTTTTCTGATAGAGTGTAAGAGAAGAAAGCGGCAGAGTTCGCGGCCTTGAAACAGCGAGGTTTGTCCGTGGCAGAGTATGAGGCTCAATTTGCACGGCTTTCTCATTATGCTACTCATCTCATTTCCACCGAGAAGATGAAGGCGAAGCGCTTTCTCAATGGTTTGAAGCTTCATTATATCAACCAATTGGCACCGATGGAGATTTCCACTTATTCCGAGATGGTAAGAAAAGCGCAAGTTCTGGAGGATACTCTTGAGATGACGGAGAGAATCCGTGGGAAAGGCACCAAGAAAGAATTACCTACGGGTTCCGGGAGTGTCAAACCCGGGTATGCCAAGAAGAGGCCTGTTAGTGGACCTGGTTCGTGGAGCGGGTCCGGATCGTGGAAGGGCAAGATGTCGAGGCATGAAGACAAGAAGCCTGGCCCTATTGTTCCATTCAAGGGCGTGTGCAACTATTGTGATCGTCCGGGTCACAAGATAGAGGAGTGCTGGCGCAAGCTAGGCGCCTGTTTGCGATGTGGAAGCAAGGAGCACCGTATCCCCAATTGTCCTCTTATATCGGAGCAAGCTACACCGGCAAAACCTCTAGTCTTCAAGAAACCACAAGGCAAGCTTCAAGCTTTACATGAAGATGAAACTGGGATTTCTGATGATGGCGGACTCGTCGAAGGTACCCTTACTATAATCGATAAGCCCGCATTTGCTCTCTTTGATACTGGTGCAACACATTCTTTTATTTCACGGAGATTTGCTAAGTCATTAGCTGTGGAACCTGTTTTGATGAATACTCCGTTAGAGATTTCAACCCCTATTGGCACTAGATCAACAATCCAGTATTTCTATCCTTCTAGTAAGGTTATGATTGGTGAACAGAACTTTCCAGCAGATTTGGTCTGCATGGATATGAAGGATTATGATGTAATCCTAGGAGCAGATTGGTTGGCCAAGTATGAGGCCAATGTTCACTGTAGTTCTAGCTCAGTGACTTTTACTGGACATTCTGGTTTATCTTTTACGGGAGTCAAGCACCATAACTCCGTACCGCTCATCTCGGCTCTTCGAGCTGATAAGCTTTTGAGGCATGGGTGTGAGGCATTTCTAGCCTTTGTTTGTGCAACCCCTGAGCAACAGATTGAGATCAAGGACATTCCTGTTGTCCAAGATTTTCCTGATGTCTTTCCAGAGGAACTACCAGGACTTCCGCCTGAGCGGGAAGTTATCTTTTCTATTGATCTTATTCCTGGCACAGCTCCTATTTCCAAGGCTCCTTATCGTATGTCTCCTGCGGAACTGAGGGAACTGAAGCAGCAACTGATGGAATTACTTGAGAAGGGTTTTATTCGTCCTAGTACTTCTCCGTGGGGAGCCCCTGTGTTGTTCGTCAGGAAGAAAGATGGTTCGATGAGGTTGTGCATTGATTATCGGCAAATAAACCAGCAGACTGTCAAGAACAAATATCCCTTGCCGAGGATTGACGAGTTATTTGACCAGATAGCGGGAGCTCAATATTTCTCTAAGATCGATCTTCGATCTGGATATCACCAGTTGCGGATTAAGGAAGAGGATATTTATAAAACAGCTTTCCGCAGCAGGTATGGTCATTTTGAATTTGTCGTTATGCCTTTTGGTCTAACGAATGCTCCAGCAGCTTTCATGCAGTTGATGAACAATGCATTTCGGCCCTATCTTGATCAGTGGGTCGTAGTCTTTATTGATGACATCCTGATTTATTCTAAGAATGAGGAGGAACATGCTGAACATCTGAGAATGGCATTGCAACTGTTGAGAGATCATCAACTATATGCTAAGTTCAGTAAGTGTGAATTCTGGCTGCAAGAGGTGTCCTTTCTAGGACATATCATTACGAAGAACGGTATTTCTGTTGATCCTTCGAAGGTTGAGGCAGTGAAGAATTGGGAACAGCCTACCAGTGTGACAGAAGTTAGAAGTTTTCTAGGCCTGGCAGGTTATTATCGAAGATTTATTCAAGACTTCTCTAAGATTGCGGTACCTCTTACAAGATTAACCCGCAAGGAAAATAAGTTTGATTGGTCAGATGATTGTCAGCGAAGCTTTCAGACTCTGAAGGAGTGTTTGACTACTGCACCTGTTTTGGCTTTACCTTCTGGTGAAGGAGGATTTGTTGTTTATACTGATGCTTCAGGTATTGGCTTAGGCTGTGTACTCATGCAGCATGGGAAGGTGATTGCCTATTCCTCTAGGCAGTTGAGGAAGCACGAAGATAATTATCCTGTTCATGATTTGGAACTTGCTGCAGTCGTGTTTGCTTTGAAGATATGGAGGCATTACTTATATGGAGAAACCTTTACAGTGTTTTCAGATCATAAGAGTTTGAAGTATTTATTCTCTCAGAAGGAACTCAACATGAGGCAGCGGAGATGGTTGGAGTACTTGAAAGACTTCGACTTCTCGATTGAGTATCATCCTGGCAAAGGTAATGTTGTGACAGATGCATTAAGCCGGAAGCCGGTAGCTAGATTGTCAAGTCTCATGTTACAAGAATGGAGATTGTTGGAACAATTATCTAGTCTGGATCTCAATATTGACAATGATCAGATCTTGATTGCTCAGATTCAACTTAAACCTGAATTATTGATAGAGATCAAGTCCTTGCAAGATAATGATCCCGAGTTGGTAGAAATCAAGGGAAGCTTGAGTAGCAGACCTGACTTCATGTTGGCCGATGATGGTAGATTATTATTTAAAGGCAGAACTTGTGTTCCGGATGAGGCTACAATAAAGAACAAAATTCTTGAGGAAGCTCATAGATCCAGATATACCATTCATCCTGGAGGCACTAAGATGTACCGAGATTTGAAAAGGTCCTTTTGGTGGCCGAATATGAAAAGAGAAGTTGCAGATTTTGTGAGCAGATGTTTGGTATGTCAGCAAGTTAAGGCCGAACATTTCAGACCAGCAGGGAAATTGAAACCACTCGACATACCCCAATGGAAGTGGGAAAGTATTGGCATGGATTTCATTATGGGACTACCTTGGACTCGTGGTGGATTTGATGCGATATGGGTGATTGTTGATCGTTTGACAAAGTCGGCTCATTTCTTACCAATTAAGTCCAAGTGGACGATTGATGTATTGGCTGCTTTGTATATAAAGGAAGTGGTGAGATTGCATGGTATCCCAGTGAAGTGAATATAGTATCTGATCGAGACCCCAGATTTACTTCACATTTCTGGAAGGGACTGCAAGAGTCTTTGGGTACTCGTCTGAATTTCAGTACTGCTTTTCATCCACAGACAGATGGATAGACTGAAAGAACCAATCAGATAGTGGAAGATATGCTGCGAGCTTGTATGATTGATTTCGGTGGTAATTGGAGTGAGCATTTGGCATTAATTGAATTCGCCTACAATAACAGCTATCAGTCTAGCATTCAGATGGCTCCTTTTGAGGCACTATATGGTAGAAGTTGTCGTTCCCCGTTGTGTTGGGACGAGGTAGGTGTGAAACAGTGGCTTGGACCAGATCTTGTTTCGGAATCATCACAGAACATCCGTGTTATCCGAGACCGGTTACAAGTAGCCCAGTCAAGACAGAAGAGTTATGCCGACAACAGGAGAAGGGCATTGGAATTTCAGGTTGGCGAGCATGTGTTCTTAAAGGTCTCTCCGACGAGAGGGATCCGAAGATTTGGCATTCATGGCAAGCTGAGTCCGAGGTACATTGGTCCATTCGAGATTCTAGGTAGAGTGGGAGAGGTGGCATACAGACTGGCTTTACCACCGCAATTGTCTGGCGTACACAACGTTTTCCATGTGTCTATGTTACGGAAATATGTGTACGATCCCACTCATATCATTCAGCAAGTGGATTTTGAACTGAAGGAAGATCTGACCTATGAGGAAAGACCTGTCAAGATTCTGGACCGGAAGCAACAGCAACTCCGGAACCGTTCGATACCGATGGTCAAGATTCAGTGGAGTCGGCGTGGGACTGAAGAAGCTACATGGGAATCTGAAGAGACTATGCGAAAGCAGTATCCCGATCTATTCTAGGTGAGCGATCTTTTTCTACTCTCAGTTTTAGTGCAGTGAATTTGGAGGACCAAATTCCTTTAAGTAGGGGAGGGTGTAAGACCCCAAATTCTTTAGAAATTTATTTATAAAGTTATTTGTAATTATTTGGAATTTATTTGAAGTTATTCGAATTAATGAGAATTATCCAAATTAATTAGATTAATTAATTAATTAATAGAATAAGTCATTTTTCTACTATTTTCTAAAAATCCTCAAAAATCACATCTTGTAGAATTAATTTTGTTTATCAACTTTGTCTTCTACAATTAAGCCTAATAAAATCGTTTATTAAGCCGAATTAGCGAACTAAGTCTTCCGAACTTAATATTTAATTAATTACGGAATAGTAGAAGTGGAATTTTATCTACCATATAAAAATTCATAAAAATAGTAATTAAATAATAGATGCTTCGACTAACACTTTTGTCTTCTTGGAGTAAGCCTAATTAAATCATTATCTAGGCCTAATCAGTGGATTAAGCCTGACTTACAACCCACCTAACCCAAATTCGTATTCACTATTCACCCAAACTTTGAACATCAAATTCGAGCTTGTTTCTCAACCAAATGGGGTGATTCCAGAGGCAAATGAAAGGTATTACATAAAGGAACATTTACCCT